>CM044004.1:94886117-95443617 GCA_024085815.1 Flaveria linearis
AATTCACGTGCATAACTTTTTGTCTATCCATAAAATCCCAACCCCATAAGATCGACCAACCATGTCCACTTGGATGAAAAATGAATGGGAGGATGCCATTGGGCCAAATTTAGCTTTGGAAATTAGTGTTTGGGACTATTGAATCAACATTTGTATTACATGTGCCACAATCTTTTTAGATTCCTTACAACATGGTATAATCAAGGGTTAAAATGCACAAGTTGTTAATGACAATAGGTTAAGGTGGTTTGCTAATGCACAAGACCTTGTTAAAATTATCACATACGGGTTGTTTGCGTCATGTCTATCTTATTTTTTAATAACATGTTTTAATATGTCAGAAACACAATGGAAATTGATTCAAGTATGCTCAATGACGGTTTTAAGGGACCAAATTACTCCTGTTAAGATTTTTTCTCAACCATTGAAAACTAGTAATAACACTCTGTACAAACATAATCTGAGTGTTGGATGTGGCTTCAAAACACATCGACAATACCACTAATTTGGACCAGCAAAATTTTCACCATGAAAGAACCTCATCATATAAATTTTATGCAAATTTGCAACCAAAAGAATTATGTATCATCTTTGAACCGTCCTTACAAATCAAGCACAGTGTCCACTTTAGATCAATAACTAGTCAATCTAAATTTACATTTAAATAAAAATTATTATGAACCACCTCCATTACAAAATATCAATTCACATAGGACCTAGTTTGTTCCAAAATGTCAGTATATTAGATTCCGGAAGGAGCATCACTAGTTAAGTTCCTAAGTTTAGCCCGTTAAAGGAGGCCATCTTTCTTACCCTCTACTGATCCCCGTTTATCGTATTTGGACGTACCGGCATTGCATATTTTACTATAATCTTTATGAGTCTTTTCACGATCACATGACACATTTTTTTTGTCGTATCTTCAACTTTAATGCAGTAATGATAATAAATTTAAGTCCACTAAAATTAGAATAGCCATACCAACAATACTTAGGATTTCATGAAATACTTAGATGTGGAACATTTAAAGGTACATGACTACATTCCAACTTTATTTCTGCTACATTAAAGTTTGATTTTTGAACATCGAAAGTATAAAGTCAGTCATATTTAAAAAATACAAGTAAAACAGAAAAAGCATGGTGCTGAAAACAATGCAAACAAGTGCTACTAACCCACCTCGCCGCATTTAAACAATATTATCTTGTACAATTTTAATTTATATATCCACTTTATATATTTCTCTACGTCAAATTTAATGATTGGAGATACACGATGATTACACTTGTATGAACCATTGTATTATTAAAGTAACGTTGGTATCTCCGTTAGTTATTTTAACATACTTGACATAAATTTAAGATAATGTTACAAGCTAACGAGTTTACGGAACATATTGGCTCCTTATTTATAAGAAATATTTTAATTTAAATAAGTGTTTTCTTATATAATATTTTACGAGGGATATTGAGTCTTGCTTACCACTATATCAACTCAGATTTATGGATAGTGATGTTTCTAAAAGGGTGTAAGAGGGTCATGATTTTGGATTAGCAGGTTAAGATTATTGTAATCATGATTTTCACATAATTTTTAGGTTGATTGGTCACAATGAGATTTTATACATTATTTAGTTGAAAGTTGTTATCATGTTCCTTTTAATTAAAATAATATGAAAACTTAAAATATATGTCTTGAGGGATCCTAGGGAAAGAAATAAAAAACTACAAATAAATAAATAAGTATGTATTTGAGTCTAGTCTTTTATGATGCCATGATGGCTCTCTTTTATCAATCTATCTTGTTTTGAAACGAAAATACAACAATAAATCTAGCGTAAGACCTTTGGTTTGTGTTTAGTATAAATGATATCTACCTAAATGAATCGTGCTTCTTTGACCTGTGGGGTTTACGAGTTGACATGTTTAATATGTTTATTGTATAATTTTTGAAAAACATGTTTAATATTATAAAGATAAATGGAAAATGAACATTAAATATTTATTAAAAAAATTCTTGTAAAGTTGAATTTCAAAGTAGTAACATTCAAAATTAAAATAAAATAAAATTTTCAAGTTAAACAATCATGTTCCTGCCAACTCTTAAAAAATCATGTCGTGTTAATGTTGATGTGTTAGATGCAATTTTTGTGTTTGTGTCAGATTCAAACTACCAACTCAAAAACACGACTTATTTAACATTTTTTTTGAATCGGCAAGAGTGATTGTTAATTGAAGGCGGTGACGTTTGGGTAGGTTCCGGTGAAGAGGAGGACCTGAATGTTTAACCAGAAATTTTAATAATAAAATAAGTAATAAGAAATATATGTATTTTGTATAAATAATTAAAAAATAATAAGATTGCTTGGATTTATGATGTGACACATTATATTGGTACGGAAGGAAAGAAATTTAGAAAATTAAAAAGTTTTATAGTCGTATAGATAATACCTAGCTTTTTTTCTAAAAAAACTCGATTGGGTTTTGGATATAGACAAATAGTAAATTATCTACTTTTACGGAAAAAATAACATTTTTACCATTAAACTACTTTCTGCTATAAGGAATCAATTCCCTCATTGAAAGTCGAGTAGTAAAGAGATAACATAATCGAAAGTTCAGTTGTAAATTGCAATTGTTTCACAAACCAAACAACTGTTTACGTAAAGTTGGGCTTTAATGAGCGTTTACATTTAGGCCCAATAATTATGGTCACTTTGTTTTACTAAGCCCAGATAGGTTTATAAGAAGTTAAAAACACGTTATACAAGGGGTATCGATGTGAACAGAACTTTTTAGTGGTGGATTTATAGTTTGTTCAACCGTATGAAAGAATTGTTGGATAGATCACTAACAATTAATACAAGATAAGTGAAACTTACTAAAATATTTGAATGTTATATCATGACTGGAAGCCCAATATAAGCACCCAATGATACTTGAACTTTTAGCCCAAGCCCAAAAGGCCAAAAGTGAGTAACACACCCAAAAGGCCAAAAGGCCCAAACTAATAGTGGATTTTGAGTTAATTTAATCATATGAAATGAATTTTTCGTTAGATCACTAATAGTTACAAAGTACTAAAAAGTTAATAAAATGTCTTATAAGTACAAAGTACCCAAAAGGCCAAAAGGCCCAATCTAAGCACACAGTAAAACTTAAATTGTTAGCCAAGCCCAAAAGGCCTAAAATGAAATAGTCACCCCAAAGGCCCAAACTAATTTTGAATTTAAAGTTTGTTCAACCGTATGAAATGAATTTTTGGATGATCACCAATAGTTACAAATACTAAATAAAATGTTTTATAATGAATAGAAGCCCAACCTAAGCGCCCAATAAAACTTGAAATGTTGGGCCCAACCAAAAAAGCCCAAAGTGAATCCAAAAGCCCAAACAGTCGACTACCGCTTAAAGCCTTCAACTACGCCATTGGAGATCGATTTAATCCATAAACAGATTCGTCTTTGATTTGGTTTATTATAATGAGTTGAGAAGATTAACATAACATGCCGCCATAAATAAAAAAAAGGAAAAAGAAAAGAAGAAGATTAACTTAAAAATTTAACTAAAACGGATATAGATCGTTTGGATTAAAATCATTCCAGCTATATATAAATGAATAGGGTTGGAGTTTTAGGATTTAAAACTTTAAACTTTCGATGAAAATTTTCAAAATTAATCTACTACACGCTAATTATCTACTAGACTACTAGAGTGAGAAATCTAGAGAGTTAACAATTCATTTTCGTTATTATACAAAGTTATTACATACAAGAACTAGTGGTAAGGCACTTAAGATATCTCTCAATAGACCTAGGTTTAAAAATTTTTATGAGATAAACATCTTAAATGGTTATTACCATTAAAAAAAGCAATAAAAAATAAATACATCTTAATACGTATTAAATCATGTCTACAGTAATACATAGAATAAGTATGCGACTTGAGAGGACGTGCATAGGAAAGAGAAGTTGGGAAATCTGTCTGAACAAGTCGGGTTGAACAAGAATTATATTTATTTTAGTAATTATGTTTTATGAAGAGACCCAATAAATTAATAAACATTTTAAAACCCAATAACATATTTTATAAGGATTTGATTAACTAAATTACCCAAATTAAGTAAAAAAATTCTAAAAGTTCTATCTTATTTAGTTTTGTAACAAGTAGGATAAGGCCAATGGTGGTGGCTGTGTCCGCAAAGCCAAGGGCAGCGAGTGTGGCGGCTCACAGTTATGACTTTTAACGCGGTTAAACTAGCGATAAGGCCAATGGGGGTGGCTGTGTCCTCAAAGGGCTGAAAGCAAAGATGACTCCTAAGATTCTTGTTTGAGGAATCCAAAAGCAACTCAACTTAAAAGAATTAACTGTAAGAAGATATTCGGTTAAAATTTCAATGAAACACTTTAGCATCAAATGTGACGATTCAACAACAAATGCCACGACCTTATCATAATTCATACTGAACTCGAATATTGTATCGTTGTCATATGAACAATGGAGATGATTTTGGCTGACTATTTGACCAGCAAACGAGTTAGAAATAGCATAGGTGAAAGGTGAAGTTTTTTAAAATATAAGGGGTAAAAATAGAAATATAGATGGTTAGCAAAAGAAATGACATATAAGTCAAAGGGGATCAGATTATGTGAAAAGGATGGGGCCATGACTGAAGACCCGGTCCATGAAACAGAAAGCCAGAAGAGCAACAGCTGGCTGCTGTTTACAAGGGTATGGCCGTATGCATAGATCATGTGTTATATCTACTGCGTTACGTTTTTAAAAGTTACGTTAAACGTATCTAAAGAGATAATCTGATGTTTAAGTTGTTTATTGAAAAGATGGACAGTTCAAAGTCCGTATGGTTCTAAAATCTTATACGTATTGAGTCCAGCTCTCATGACTTTCAGGCCTCCCCTTATATTTTAAAGATGATACCAAAATGTACAATTATAAAATGTATTATGAAGCCAATCATAACTTCACAAAAATATAGCGCTACACGTGAACTCTTTTAGACAATTTCATAAATACACGAATATTGAAAGAGTATCAAGTTTAACTTTTGTTGTGATTTGTGATGGTGTGGCTACATTTTTGTATTTGGGAATATACGCGTATGTAAAACACATATTCGAAACCATTTTACGTATTCTATGGATGTAGACCAGATTTCCTAGAGGATGATGAAGATGCAAATATAAAATAGATACATATACTAATAGTGTTTCATGAATGATAATTAATTAATTACTAGGTATGCCCTTGTACTAGAAAAAAAAAAACAGTCTTTAACAATAGTTGTTTCTATTATCTGTCTTAGGAAACTTCTAAGTTATGTACTTATGTCTAAAACTTTCAATGCTTCTTTTTTCTATGCAGGACCCCTCAAATCCATTTTCTATGTTCATACGATACTTATTTTTCAGCCCTCACTTTCATTTATTTCCAAATACCCCCTTCTAGTTACTCAAAATGTCACCTTTAATCAAATCTCCAACATGTATATCTTTCTCCTAATCCACTTTTCCATTCATGTTTTATAAAAACATGACAGACCCTTATAGCATACCTAATATATATAGACGTGCTTGCTTGAAAATTATGTGTCTACATAAAAATAGTTGAATTATGCATGCAAATAAGTTTATGAATCCGAATGACAAACAAATGATAGTTGAAGGGGTGTGTATGTAAATACCTCTACTCGTATGCATTCAAGGAGAACATCGTCATTTCAAACGTGTGAGTAGAAATGCATCTTCTGTCATCCACTTGTCTTTTGCACACCCAAAACACTATATAAATCCACAAGATGATCACCTTCACTATCACTCGTTTCAAGTTTATACTTTGATTCGTCTAGTAATTCAAGAACCGTACGTAAAAGTTTCAAGTATCTGATGAAGAAGAACGACCGAAATCCTCCGTTACAATCGTTGACCAAAAAGAAGTATCGAGGAGTGAGAATGAGAAGTTGGGGTTCGTGGGTGTCAGAAATCCGAGCACCGAATCAAAAAACAAGAATATGGTTAGGCTCACATTCAACCCCTGAGGCTGCAGCTAGAGCCTATGATGCAGCCCTTTTGTGCCTCAAAGGACCATCAGCCAATCTCAACTTCCCACCTCATCATTACAACCACCTCGACTATTCCACCACTGTCATGTCTCCCAAATCAATTCAAAAAGTGGCGGCTGCTGCAGCTACAGCTGCGTCAGCAGCCCCCACTGGTGGTACTAGCATCAGTACCACCATTAGTGGTTCATCATTGCCTTTGCATTCTCCTTCTGTTTCATCGCCTTTGCAATTACCAACAAGTCCCATTGACGATGAAATTATATTGGTGGCGAGCGATTCAGCTAACACGATGTTGTATGAACCGCCATGGTCCTGGTGTAACTTGGATGCACCTATATATGATGATCTACTTCATGATGAATCAATGTTTGATCCTTTGTGCTCATTGGGGATCCAAGATGTTGAGGAAGATGTTTATGACATTCCTCTTTGGAGCTTCTGCTGAATTTTTGGTGCTGCAGTTCCACGTGGAAATTCAATAGAATATTATGAATAATTTATTTATTCTTTGGTGATTTTCATATTAATTTGTCTGAGGTCACCATTTACTCAAAATAATCTTTCACAAGTTTTGTTGTTATAACTAATTATTCATTATTAATTGTATTTATTTTGCAAATTATCTCTCTTTCAAGTCTCAAATGTAAGGTTGACGTTTATCACTATATTAATTAATTATAAATTGTAATTATATTCTTTTTTATTTCTTTTGCTAGGTCATCAACATATTTTACTTGTGAGAAAGTGAAAAAAATTATATGCTGCGTTTAAAATAAATAAAATATAAATTAAGACTTAACTGAAACATGTAAACAGATGTTAACTAATATACATATATGAGTAGTTATATACTAGTGACCTTTAAACATGATAAATTGACGGTCATGTTAGATGTGAGTTTAAATATATGCAAGTACAAGTTTAAATGACATTTTATAATAAAATAAATAGATATTCATAAAAACATTAATTCTGAAATCACTATTATAACACTAGATTATTGTGAAGGCTTATGTATTCAAAAGTTGTGTGTTCATTGCAATGTTGTTAGGACCGGATCGGACCGACCGGTTCGACCGGGATTCGGAGGCCTGTCCGGTCCGGTCGAGGGTGGTTCGTTTTTGGAGAGTTGAACCGGCCGGTTCGAACCGAGTCGGCGGTTGGACCGGCCAACCGGTTCGGGTCCGACCGATTTTGATTTTTTTTTTTTTTTTTTGATTTTAGTGGGTAAAAACGGGGTGTTAACCATAAATTAGTACTTTGTATATACAAATATAGTTAAGTTTTATATATAACTATAAAATATATGTATAAATCATATATAAATTACTTATATTTAATTACATATATAAATATAATTAAAATATAGTTAAATTCGGTCCATCCGGTCCGACGGTCCGACCACCAAACCAGTAAGCCGTCCGTTCGACGTCCGATCCGGTTCTGAGAACATTGGTTCATTGAGTCACTAGATCGTCTTCAGTTTTTCCGTCCATCCCATGTGATATGGAGAGAATCGTCAAATGCAATATGAAGAGGAAATAGAGTAAGGGCTATTTGATTACACTGACTCAAAGATTTGACTGAGTCAGAAGCTGACACGGTTAAAAGTTCTGACTGAGTCTGCATCTGATTAAAACTTGATTGTTTGATTCAGTATCTGATTAAAACTAAATCGATTCAGTATTTACGTAACAATATTTCCTTTGACGGATAAAAAACCGTATATTTCCTTCTTTTCATCCACAACACTCCACCACCGCCAATCACCACCGCAAAACCACCACTCCACCACCACCATGGCCTCTCACCGTCACCGCCGCCAAATCCAGCCCCAAAATCACCGGCCGCAACCTCCGCATCGGCGTGGGGTGGAGGAGAAGGGGGAGCGGCGCAGGTGGGGTGGGGGGGGTGCAGGCGCAGGCAAGTGGCCGGGTCAGCATTTGGAAATTTCAGTCTGTGTCAGATGTTTTGACCTGGTTAGCTCGAGTTAAGGCTGACCAGCTGACCGAGTCAGCTAGTCAGCCAAATCAACCGAAATCAAACACCCCATAAGAGGAAATCTATGAGAAGAAACAACGGACGTTAAATGGGAGGCTGAAGGGATAGTAATGGAGGAGAGAGGAGGGCCACCCCTGGAAGAAGGTCGTTCTTATCGACGTATGTAAAGCCGATCATGCTATGCGTGAAACAAAGACCGATTATGACAATGTGAATACCTTGGGTTGTCATTTTTGTTTTCCTAATAGGCTAGTACCATGTAAATTGGACTGTCGTGGCTCTGACGTGTCCATCCACACACGTATCTATATAAAAATAATTAATAAATTTAAACACAAGTTAATAAAAAATATTTGAATTAAAATACATGTTATATAAATTGGTCTGGTTTAATTACAAATACTTATAGCATAGAAAACCTCAATGTAGAGTTGGCAAAATGGGTGGGTTGGATTGGGTTGGTTGTTAGGTTAGAATGGATTTGGGTCAGGATGAGTTTGGGTTAGGATGGGTCATTTAGAAAAAAAGGTCAGGATGGGTTTGAGTCAATATGGGTTTGGATCAGGATGAGTTCGGATCAGGATGGATCATTTTTAAAAAAGTCAACACTATTTTACTAGTATTCTACAATCCAACAACACATATAGATAGATGCATATACGGACCCGTGGCGACGCGGCGGACCCGTGGCGACGCGGCGGACCCGTGGCACAAACGTTCAAGAAATCTTCATCAATACGATTACGTAAACTCGACAACAATTTGAGGTAAACAAAACACAAAAAGTTTACAACACCTTTTGTTTTAAAAGAGTTTCCACGACCTCGTTACAGAATAACTATCAAAATATAAAATTAACATAAGCAACCAATACAATGTTAACTAACAATTAAACAATTTATAAACAAATAAATAAACAATTTGAAGCACATGAAGATATATTTTATTTTAATCAAATAAGAATTTGCAACTTACAAGCACTTCACGTTTGTATTAAAATAATATAACCTAACAAATAATAATTAAACAGTTAAACTTAAACTTCAATATTAGTTTTACGGTGATATATAAAGTGCGCCCCTTCTGTGTTTAAATAGTGCCCCCACCATTTCCATTTTAGGCCCCCGATTTCAGTCAATATGAAGCCGAGAGCAACAATCTTTACCCACTTTGTTCTATGTATCTAGGCCGGACCTGGGGGTTTCATTTGACCCATTTTGACCCGTTTATTTCTTTTTCTGGTTTTGTACATACCCATACTGACCCCCTTAGGAATAATACTTAACCCATACCTACCCATGACCTTTTATTTAAAGCCCAAATAAACCCAAATATAGAGAATTGGGTCAAGATTGCCCGGTCTACCTCAATGTGTAAATACTTGTTTAGATCAACCATCGAAGCCTTTCCATTTGAAACACTCGCCTATGGAACTCATCGGATCAGTGGTTGGATCGAATTAAAAAGAACACATCTTCTATCTTTTCGAATCTCACTTATTGCGTAAGAATCTAAATTTCGTTTATTTTAGTGTTCTTACTTTGTTAAATTTACAAATTTATATAAAAAACGTTAAAGTATTAACATATTTTGTCATAAATTAACTATATACATGCATTTTTTTAAATCATTTACAACTTCGTGTTTTAAAGTTTAAAATAAATCTAACTAGTTATTTTATCAGCCGCGCATTGCGGCGGTGTAATACTCGGTGTGATAAAATCTAGACTACATTCGAACCGACTCGTTTCCGAATGAAATTACGTCAAAATGTAGAGTGATTTTTATATTTTACACGACCTAATAAAATTTACGTCAAAACGTATAGGCGCACTTGATGCTTGACTTAATTCCCACTTTGCGCAGGGTCTAGGGAGGGCAAACAGTATACCAACTCAAAACATAGATAAAAATAAGCACATGCGGTGACGTCGTATGTGGCATAATAAAGTTTAGACTATGATCTCCCTAATTCGTTTTCAAACTAAAATTGTCTCGAAACTTAGCATACCTTGAGTTTATGCCGACGAATGAAAACATATTATATTTGATCCGACTCATTTTTAAACAAAAGTTACGTCAATACCTAGACCAAATCAAAAAATAAACGGCTATAACTACAAAGTTCAGTGATTAAATTATAAAGCCTCCAAAATAAAGGGTATCACAAAAACATAACATTTAATGGCCAAACTCATAAAGCTTAAAGTTTAGTGTTCATTAACTTCTCTATTAATAATAGAGTAACTAGTCTAACCAATTGACTAGCAAGATTGCCGGTAAAAGCATGTTTTGTAATTACAACCTAAACAAACCTTAATTTAAACAATACCAGTTTAAAAGTTAATAGTTAATAATTTAAACAAACCTAAACAAAGATTACCAGTTTAAAACATAGTTTACTGACATTAATAATTGTCATCTTAAAAGCAATTCGTGTTTAAATTCTCGAGCTTGTACGGGAAAAAAAAGTTGTTGATGAAAATAAACATAAAAATAAAAAAAAAACTATAATATATATTATAGTTGGTTGTTAAAAAGTGTTGCAATGACTACGAGTACGGAGCCGTTTGGTTGTCATATCTTCCAGCTTGCAATTAGCTGCCCATTCCGTGTTGCTGCTCACTGCTACTGCCGCCACAAGCACCTTCCTTCTCCTTGCCACACGTATACTAAATTCCCTTTTCTACTAAAACTTTATTTTATTATTTTTATATATTTTACTAAATAATTTATTAAGAAAATCGTTGAATTCCTTATAAGTGAACTATCACACTATAATACAAAAGGAGGATATACTTCTTAACGCGTGTGTTAACGTCAACATACTAGAAAATTGATAATAGTTCAATTTATATTTGACGTGTGTGATCGACCAAGACATAGAAATAGCTTTTGAAGTTAAACTAAAATTAATAAATGAACCTAGGGTCGGCGTTATAATAGTGGCCTTTAGATAAAGAGCGTGACGTCAACCGACCTTTAATTTTTTCATTTTTATATGTAGTATATATATATGGTTTTTCAGTAGATCCCGAGATTATTTAACGGTGGGGCTCTAATGTTTTTGAACTAAATTATGAAAGATTGTTCTATTACTGTTTTATTTTAAAAATGAAAGGAAAAAAAAAAGAAAGAAAACTTATGCGATGAAAGATTATTTAAAGTGTGTGGTATCTTTTTGTGCTCTTGATTTACTCAAAAGTTTTAATGTAAGTATTTAGTTTTATTGGTTGAAGCATTACTTATAATCATGTAGGTGATGTAACTCGTCTAAATACATAATTCTTACGTCAAGTCAAGAGATATCCGACTATTCGAGTATCTAAAGAACCTTACGCGGTGGAAAGTATACCGTGTCTGTTAGTTTTTATAATCGCAAGAAATGTAACAAGTCGAGAGGTGAATTGGAAGGACAAGGTTATGAGGATTGGCCGAGAGTGGTGGTTGCTAGGAGGGTGAGGGAGGCTATTGCCGCTCGTGGGTGTGGTGGATGAGTATTAAAACCCATATATAACTTGCGTTGCAAAACATGTATTTATAAAATGCGTTGTATTGTTTTTAACATTAAGCTAACACGGTGTGGTGCTCGGGGGATGGTTGGGGATATTCAACCCCATGTGGAAATAGTACCACCCCGGACTCGGTGACACCAAAATTCTCAAAACCCTACGAAAATTTAACGCGCACCACTGGACCTTTTTGTGTGTTGTGGCCGTTGCCAAACGGGGAAACGTGGTAAAATTGGGACGACACCCTAAAAAACACGAAAATTAGTGAAAATAAAAAAATATGATGTAACGTTGACGTGTAACAAGACGACTGGCGGTGGCCTAAGTAAAAAAGTCATTAACCTGTTGCTAATTTACACTTAAGTCGGGTGCATTTGTGTAACTTGTTATATATTTATCTCAATATAACATTTATAAATTTGTAATGGCCTTTAAAAGGACAAAATTATAAATTTTGCTATTTTCTTGTAATCAGAGAGTAGAACTTTTAATACCTCTCATGATGTAATATTGAAAACATATAATAAAGAGATTTATTTGAAGGGTTGTTAAACATAGTCGTCTTTGACCAGTAATTTTTTTCTTGTATATTTGAATATACTTTTAATACGTGATATCATTATATACCATTATGCACAACTAAATATTTCTCTTTATTTTAAATATTAATACCGTGACATGAGTTAAGTACTTATAATAGTACTTAACGAATTGAATATAAACAAATTCTTTTTTATATTAACAAGAAAACTAATTAATATGTTTAAATTACACCCTGGAAATGTAAAAGAATTTAAAATGTAAGGGGAAGAAGTAAGAACTTTAATAAACATTCACATAAATAAAATATTTGTTAATAATTGAGAGTAAATGGTACAGATTTCCGTATCTTTCCGTACGGTTTGTGACATTTTGGTGGTTTCGAAGGAAGCCTCTTATTTGGGTCCAACCGACATGTGATGTGTTTGTCATCTCAACATCATCCATTCTTTAAAGTTTAGTTTTATTACTATCGACCATAAATCGTTTTTAGACACCATTCACACACGTATGAATTAAGCTTGTATGTTTGAATATGATTTGATAGCTCAATGAATTTTTAAAGATAGAAAAAGTAAAGCTGTTTGAATATGATTTGATAGCTCAATGAATTTTTAAAGATAGAAAAAGTAAAGCACAAAATACCTTGAAAATATACCTATGCTAGTAAAAGAACAAGTTATAATAATTAAACAAATTGTGCTTACAGGTTGACACTTAAAAAAGTCATTACTATATGTATGCGACTTGAAAAATCTAATATACAGTAATTGAAAAACTTGATATAATGTAGCATGAGTTTTTTCTAAAACTTTAATTTGACTTGCTACCTGCTAGCTCATGGTTGTTTATAAAAATAATATAAGATGTATGATAATTTTAACAGAACACTCGTTGGTATGAAGGTAATTAAGTTTCCAAACGTCGCATATATGTAATTATAGCATTACAAGATGTGACTTTTCTTGTGTGAGGTAAAGCAGGCAAGGCTGAACACGAGACGAATATAACCTTAGACGGGATGTATAGGCGGGATATATTTGATCCAGAATTAAGGAGCCAAGTACCAGTGCTAATTCTTATTTGGAACCCAATTCATATAATTAGGTATAAAAACACATGGTTGAAAAAAGATGCACGACCTCGTAAGTATTTTTTTTGAGTAAATTACCATTTGCATCTCTGACGTTTATCTATTTTAACCGTTTGCATCCCTGTAGTTTCAAAGTCTCGATTTGCATGCCTGACGTTTGGAGTTTTAACCGTCTGCATCACTAATGTTTTTATTATGTAACCATTTGAATTAAAATGACTAACGGTTTTAGTCAAATCTGTTAACAGGCCCCACATTATTTTTTTATAAGGGTATTGTTGTATTTTTTTTAATTATATTTTTTATTATTTTCATCAGACCCTCTGGTCAACCATCTACATCACCACCTACCCCTCCACCGTCAACCCACTAACCACCACTGTCTCTCTGCCTTCTCCTTCGCCCACCGGACCTTCTTCTCCGCCTTCTCCTCCTCCCCCACATCACCTCACCACCACCACCTCACCACCCCTTCCCACCTCCCACATCATCTCCTCTTTCGACCTCAAAAACCACCAACAACTCATCTTCTTCAAAGTCGAATCCACCAGCACCACTCCCATCGACCGGTTCCAAACATCACCACCACCTTTATCAACCCAAAGAACTCATCTTGTCACCGGCAAAACTCGCCTCCTCCGCCTCCGACGATTATCGGACTCTGCTATAGGATATTGAAACCCATATGACGCTGAGCTGTATCCTAATCGACCCGACCTAGAACCAGCGGTTAACCGAAGGAGTCGATCGGAGAGAGCGTTGAACCGGAGGCTGAGGGTGGTGAGTTTGGTCAGGTTGCCGAGGGTGTTGTCCAGGAGCTCGCCGGAGAGGCCCATGCCGGGGAAGTAGAGCTGCTGGTAACCGTTGGTCCGACCCTCAACGGCGAAATGGGAGTACCCGAACCAAGACCCAAATCGAGTTCTCAGAAGTCGGGTTTATCGGTGTGATTGTCGTCGTGGGTGAGTGATTTGCGGAGACGATCGGAGAGTGTATCGACCCCTGATTGCGACATTTGTGAAAAAGTTTGATTACAAGAGAGATTGAAGCTTTTAGGGATGTGTTTTCCACAAATCTATTGTTCGATTGAAGATTGAAGCAACAAATGTGGTTGCAAAATGCCCCTGCAAGATGAAATCATAAAAAAAAAGGGTTAATGGATTTAAATACTCCCAACTATTGAGTATTGGCCGCTGACACCCCCAAGTATCATTTTGGCTTATATAACTCCCAAGTAAACACTGAGGTGTCTGTATCACCAGCCGTCTGTCATAACACTAGCGACGTTAACTTTTGATGATGTGGAACGCATACGTGTACAGGCCTCACTTGTGTTTATATATCTAACACTTCAGATTTTTTTCACACATTTGCATTCTGAATCTCTATTCTCCATCCATTCTCCAAGAACCCTAGTTTCACCCTTTCGAAGTAGAAGAATCATTCCCGTCGGTTCAAGCCCTAATCTTTGCCATTAGAGGTATTGTTTAGCTTCACTTTTAGTTGTTCTTGTTTTCATTCAAGCATATGGGAACCATTGATGTGATTCTTTGGTATGGTGGCACCGTTAAAGTACACCCGGGTGCACCCTCGTACGTTGGAGGTGATTCGAAGGTATTAAATATTGATGTTGATCACGTTTCTTACTTTGAACTAGTTGATTACGTAATGGAAACTAACTGTTACAAGTCTAAGGATTTCTATATGTATGGTTTGAATGTTGTTATCGGGGAGATGAAACGATTTCTTACTGATGCTGATGTTTTAGAGATGTGTAACGTGGTTGTTGGTACTGATGAACCGTCCATGGAGGTTTTTGTTCAAAATGAGGCAATTGTAGGCGAGTCCAGTTCACAGCCCAGTCCAGTTAAACCCAAGCCCAACTCACTTCACCACCAACCCAGACCACACCTACCAAACTGAGATATACCAAATTAACTGCTCGTAGGCTTACACCAACCCAGACCCAGCCCACTTTACCACCAGCCCAGACCTCACCTACCAAACTGAGATATACCAAATTAACTGCTTGTAGGCTTACACCTACCAAAACACAGTCTATACCAGAGTTTGAGTTGAACATAGATGCAAATGAAAATTCAGCTCAATTGAATTGGGGTGCAGAAGGAGAAGCAAGTGATAATAGTGAAGACAGTGACTATAAGTGTGAGGTAGAAGTGACAGAATCAAGTAGTGATGATGAAGAGGTTTATGAGTTTGAGGAATTAGGTAATGATGAAGAGGGGGTGCATGATGAAGTAATTGGTCAAGAGTCTGATAGAGAAGATGATGAATGGGTTAAATCACAAGAGGCAATTAAGCAGGCTACTGAGGAAAGAGTGCAACCAGAAAAAACTACTTGAAGATTGTTTAAAGGAAAAGAGGTTAACTTGTTTGAAAAACTTGAAGATGCGATTTCACATATAGAAGGCTATAGTAGTTATGAGGATTCTGATGGTGATGTTGCCACTCCTGGTGAAAGTGAAGATGATGACATTAGAGGAAAAAAATACAAAGACAGTGTACCGGCAGTGAATGAACATACCAAATAGAAGAATTACAATTGGAGAGTTGGAGTAAGGTTTGCTAGTAGGGATGCTTTTAAAGCTGCTGTGAAAAGATATGTTGTGACCAATGGCAGGAATGTGTACATTGCAAAAAGTGATAATAACAAACAAGGGCGTGTAGCTGTGAAGTGTGTTAAGGATTGTCCATTCTACTTAATCTGTTCATACCACTCAGGGAAGAAGTGCTATATGGTTAAAAAGTAAGTAACAAGCACAATTGTCAAAGAAGCATGATAAAGAATAGACAACTTACTGCCCCATTTATTGGAAATGAGTTATTATCAATTTTCAAAGCCAAACCCAACTGGTCTGCTAAAGAGATACAGTTAGCTGTTAAAGAGAAATATAAGGTCATTATCAGTAAGTGGTTTGCTTATAAGGCAAAAACATATGCACATAAGAAGCTACATGGGTCAATGAGGGAGCATTACAGCAAACTTGGTTCCTATCTAGAGGTTTTAAGGCAGGCTAACCCAACATCAACATTTGAGCTTGTCACTGCACCTCCAGGTTTCATGAACTTAAGAGTCTGAAGCTACTTGTGAGACATTTTTAAGGTTATTTGTTTGCTTTGATGGTGTAAAAAGAGGGTTCTTGGCAGGATGTAGGAAAGTCTTATGTTTAGACGGTTGTTTTCTCAAGACTTTCTTAGGTGGTATGTTATTAACTGCTGTTGGTAGGGATGCTAATGAGCAAATGTTTCCATTAGCATGGGCAGTAGTAGATGGGGAGAATAATGATAGTTGGGAGTGGTTTATTGGTGAGTTAAAGAAGTGTTTAGGTGTTACTGATGAAGGGGAAGATTGGACATTCATTAGTGATCAACAGAAGTATTCTAATCTTTTTTGGTTTAACCTTTGCTTAAATAAGATTTGTGTCTAATCTTTCAATATTGTAGGGTCTGTTGAATGCTGTTGCTTTGATATGGCCTAAGGCAGAGCACAGAAACTGTGCAAGGCATATATATGCAAACTGGCACAAGACATACAAGGATGAAGAACTAAAGGAGTTATTCTGGAAAGCTGCAAGGGCATATAGTGAGGCAGACTACACTCAGGCTATAGAGGAGATTAAAGCTGTGAATCCTGAAGCAGTGGAGTCTTTGCTTAAACAGAATCCAAAGTGTTTCAACAGGTGCTATATGAAAACTCATACAAAGTGTGATGTTATTATGAATAACATGGCAGAAACCTTTAATGGTTTTATTATTAATGCAAGATCAAAACATATCATACACATGTTAGAGGATATTAGGATACAAGTGATGAGTAGGCTAGTAACCAAAAGGTTAGAAATGGAAAGAAAAGATGTATTCATTTGCCCTAAAGTTCAAGAGAAATTAGAATATTCAATGGGAGCATAATATAGATGTGAGGTTTTTCCATCTAGTTACCATGTTTTTCAAGTTAGAGAATTTGATGATGTGTATGTGGATCTGGTGAAAAAAATATGCACCTGTAGGAAATGGGATTTAAGGGGATATCCATGTACACATGTTTGTGTTGTTGCTGGTTTTTTAAACAAGAGACCAGAAGATTTTGTTGATGAGTGTTACCATAAACAAACTTACATGAAAGCTTATGAGTATTCAATCCCTCCACTGCCAAGTGAGAAGTATTGGCTAAAGGTTGAGTATCCAATGGATGCACCACCAGTTAAGGCACAACCTGGTAGGCCTAAAAAGAATAGAAATAGGGATCCTCATGAAGACCCCAAAAGACCTGGAAAATTGACAAAGCATGGGATTAAAATGACATGTGGGATTTGCGGTGCAAGTGATCATAATAAGAGGAAGTGTAGAGAGAGTGACAAACAGATGGGAGGTAAGATCATAAAACTATTTGATGTAATGTTGTACTTGTACATGTTGATGATTTAGACTAACTGTTGATTAATTTTGTTATAGTTCCACTTGGTTCAAAAAGACAAAAGGGGGCCACGAGGGAGAAAAAAAAACCAGCAGCCAGACCAGCTTCCAAACAGGAGTTAGTCAATCAAGTCAGAAATCAAGTCAACAAGCTTCAAGTCAAATAACTTCCCAAAGGTTGGCTGCAAAAAGACAAAAGGGGAAAGACAATTTAGCTTAGATTTATTTGTGATGTTTAATGAACATGTAATGCTTTTATGGGTCTTTTGTATAGGTCATATAGTACTGCATTTTGGTTATGATGTTTGACATTATGGGTCTTTTGTATGGGTCATATAGTACTGCATTTTGGTTATGATGTTTAATGAACATGTAATGCTTTTATGGGTCGTTTAATGAACATGTAATGCTTTTATGATCTTTGTCAATGATGGTCATACTGTAATTTCCAAAGTCTAATTTTCATTCCAACAAAACACATTCATAATACAAGATAAGTGTTCAACATACAAAATACAAACTCATTCACTGCTGTTTAAACACACTACAACTACTTAGCCAAATAAACAAACAACACAACTACAGCTAACAGAGTCATCAGCCATGCCTTCTTCCACTTGGACTCTTTCTCACTTGTCACCTTCTTTAACCTTTTGTTTTCATCAACAAGCATCAAATTCTGCAAAACCAAATTCTTCATCCTCATCTCTTGAACAGTCAAGCAGGTGTTGGATTGTTCTTTGTACATGAACTCCAAGTCCTCTCTCCATAGAAAAACTTACAATCAGATATCTAAACAACGAGATAACACCATATGTATTAACAAGTGGAATATCGTTTAATTAAACCAAAAATCAAGTGAAAGTGAAATACTTACATGCCATTGACTACAACCATAAAATGGTTGACCTTTTCGAACACTCTTTGGTCCAGCAATTCGAAGGACAGCAAGAGCTTCGTGATGGCAGTAAACATTACCTTCCAAATCGACCCTAATAAATTTAGGGTTTCTGCTATGACTGGACACAGAAGTAGATGAACTCATTAGATCAATAATGGAGTTGTAGCGATGGAGGGAGAAGGATGGAATTATAGTTGATTTGATCAGTGAAGGGGGTGTGATGGAACTAGGGTTGCTTCATTGATGATGATGGAAAGGGGTATTTATACCCGGTTGACATGTCGCAAACATACACAACATTAAACACGTCAGCTGCCACACAAGCGAGGCCTGTACACGTATGCGTTCCACATCATCAAAAAGTTAACGTCGTTAGTGTTATGACAGACGGCTGGTGATACAGACACCTCAGTGTTTACTTGGGAGTTATATAAGCCAAAATGATACTTGGGGGTGGCAGCGGCCAATAATCAATAGTTGGGAGTATTTAAATCCATTAACCCTAAAAAAAAGGACGAAGAGAGACGGGGTCTTATGATTTAAAGGGAAAAAAGAGAGGAAATAGAGAGAGAAGAGAGAAGGAGAAATAATGAAAGGACCAAAATGCCCTTGCCAGAGAGAGAAAAAGATAAGCATTTAACTGACACATTAACGGCGTCAGCCACAAGGATGCAAACAAGGAAAAATTAAAAGCATAGGGGGTGATTCAGGGTTTTGAAACTATAGGGATGCAAATGGTTAAAATGGAAAAAAGTCAGGGATGCAAATGGTAATTTACTCTTTTTTTTGTTATAATATTGAAAATTATAATTATTTCCACTAAAAAACTACCCAATCTACTTTTAGTTTTACACCATTGTTCATCCTAGGCCTCAAACCTAGACTTCTTGCGTAGGTGCATCATTTTAAACACCTTATTTTTGAATTCCCGTCTTAACCATTGTATAAAATATCATCGAGTATGACTAGTTTTGTTACATTATCGGTGTAACTGGACCAATATTAAAGGGAAATTCTACACACACCGCGTTTTCCTGGGGAAAACCGATTCAAACGGTCACGGTTAGGCCTCCCCGTGATCGTTTGATCGGGTGTGAGTCCTAACTGTCACGGTTCGGCCTAACCGTCACAGTTAGATCTGGGGATCCGATGTCCAATGATTGGGTATGTAATTAATGGGGAATTGATTAGGGTTAGGAGGCTATATGTCACGGTTTGGCCAAACCGTGACATATTGCCCATATTTTCTATATTTTTTAATCATATCACTTTGTTTTTATTTTTATTTTATCACTCGTCTACCTAATTGTAACTCACAAGTTTGTGTTTATTAATAATTTATCTTATTACAAGTATTTATTTATTATTAATGTGACGGTTTTGTGTTTAATTTGTTTATGAGTTTGTAAAAATCGGTTGTCATTATACAGACATATTGTATATTTTTTTCTAAATTTGAGTAATCATACTAGTTTGTTTTTATTTTTATTTTATCACACGGTTAGTCTAATTGTAACATACTTGTTTGTGTTTTGTGTTTATTATTAATTTATCATATTACAATTAATTTTTGTGTTTAATTATTTATTAAACAATTTGGTTGTTATTATTTTATCACATGGTTAACTTAATCGTAAAAATTAGTTGTTATCAAACATATACAATTAACATTATTAACATTACAAATATAAAACAAACAAACAAAGAAACACAACCAAACAAACACAACCAAATATACAAGTCATAATAACTGAAACTGCATATATATATATATACAACGAGTTTTTACATACAAAAATAAATAAAATACAAACAAAATACCTATCTAATCCATCATCCCCGGATCGTTGCCCTGACCAGACCCGCCCGCGCCAGATGGGCCAGCACCGTCATGGTTTAACCGCCTCGGTGGCTGTGACAACAACGGCGTACCCGAGGCGTCATAGTCCGCGACCATATGTTGGATGACCCAGTCCATCATATCCTGTAGTCTCGTGGTCATATTCTCCAGCCTCGTGACCCTGTCTCGTGTGTCCTGAAGCATATCAAGAACCTGAGCATGTAATCGCACGGCATGGTACACGCGCTGAGGATGCTGGGGCGGGTCCTGGTTGTGCGGCGGGGGAATGGCTGATCCTCCCCGCCGCCAAGGGGCTCGTGGGGGTCCTGAAGGTGGACCTCAGCCCCCACCAGCTCGAGGGGGTCCACCAACGGCTCAGGCACCCATGGCACGAGCTCATGGTATCTACTGAGCTGGTGCCAAGTGCAGTCGGGGAACCTCCGAACGATCCTCATCCTAGTGGCGGTGGTCCGGCCGGCCACGCGCACAGGAGTCGGAGGTAGCGGTAGCTGGGACATGGCATGCGCGTACCCCAAGCCCCTAGCGATCCGGGAAAAGATGTTCCCGCCCACCAACGCCCCTCGCGACTGCCGGTGATAATAACTAGCAAAATAATTAGCAAGGGCATGCGCGAGGTGGCAGTGTCGGTGTGTGAGTACACACCGAAGAAAGAAAAGGTCGGCGGCGTTGACCCTGTCGGTCCCCGCCCCACGACCGGCGACGGACGTGGCAATGAGTCGGTGATGTATCTATACAGAGGGTCTCGTATATGAGAGGACCTCGTATCACCCACCGTACGGTCCGTCGCCAATGGCAGGCCACCAGACCTGATCGGAGTCGTCGGCCCCGCGGATCAAGGCCGCGGTGTACATCGGCTGTCGGACCTCCACCTCCGTGTAGAGGCCGCTGATGACAGCGAACCGCGTAAGTGACATGCGGTGGAGGGACCCGAACAACCGGAAAGCAACCTCCGCGGGCGCACGACCGTCCGCTATGTCGTCCTCGTCCAGCTCCGCAAGTCCCTGCTCACTTGGACGGAATGTGAAGGTGCAGTAGAACTCCACGGTCAGGTCTCGATGGGCGGGGTCGCCCATCCGGAACAGCTGCTCCCACGGGCCGTCCTCGCGGATAATCTCAAAAAAACGGTCGCGCTCTCCAACGAGCTGTAAGAAGTCCTCCGACAGGACGGTCCCCGGTGCCGGCAATCGTGCTCTCAGGGTTCTGAACCGCTCGTACGGTGTAGTCCACTGCTCAAACTGTAGCGTCGGGCAGTCATCAATGCCGGGAATAAAAGCATCGTCGGCATACATATCTGTGAATAAAAACCGTATTTATCATTATTTACAATGTTTATAAAATTAATGGTTGACGATTAATTATTATTATTATATTATTGGTATTATTATTAATATTACTATAATTATTATTACTATTATTTTTATTACTATTATTATTATTATTATTATTATTATTACTATTAGTATTATTATTATTACTATTACTATTATTATTATTATTACTATTATTATTATTACTATTATTACTATTACTATTATTATTATTATTACTATTATTATTATTACTATTATTATTATTATTATTATTATTTATTATTACTATTACTATTATAACTATTATTATTATTTACTATTTCTATTATTATTATTTCTATTATTACTATTACTATTATAACTACTATTATTATTATTATTTACTATTATTATTATTATTATTATTATTATTATTAATACTATTACTATTATAACTATTATTATTATTATTATTATTTAACTATTATTATTATTATTATTATTTATTATTACTATTACTATTATAACTATATTAATATTATTATTATTTACTATTTCTATTATTATTATTTCTATTATTACTATTACTATTATTATTATTTATTACTATTACTATTATAACTATTATTATTATTTACTATTTCTATTATTATTATTTCTATTATTACTATTACTATTATAACTATTATTATTATTATTATTTACTATTATTATTATTATTATTATTGTAACATTTCGTATTTTTACCACGATTTTTATAAATAATAATAATAATAATAGCAATAATACTTAATAATAATAATAATAATTAATAATAATTAATATAATAATAACAATAATAATAAAGATAATAGTGATAATAATAATAATATTAATACTAATAACATTAATAATAATAATAATAATAATAATATAATAATAGTAATGATAATAATAAGATCAGGGGTGGTTTATGTAATTTATCAAACTTAAAAATCAAAGTTTTGTATAAAATGATAATACTCGAAACCACAGGGACCATTCGTGTAAATATTCCAAAACCATTTGTTTTCTCTCTCTGTTCCTCGATTTCCCGGCGGGTTTTCCGGCCGGCACCGGCGACCCCCTCCGGCGACCCAAAAATCCCAAAACAAATCCATTTCGAAACCGGAAACACATACCAAACCGTTTGCATACAAAATTCGAAACCCTACATACTTCAATAATCGAATTACACCTCACCAAACCACTCACCGATTGCACCACGTTTGGTCGGCCCCTTTACACGCCAAAATCGCACTAACAATCGAAAAATTAATCAAATTAATCGAATGTGAACTCCCATAAATCTGTTTCTAATCAAACCCCATTTTCAATCAGATCTAAAACAAGCTCAAACATTCCTTCAAAAACCGTTCGAAGTCGCGGACCTGCAACCCCTTAAAAACCCGACTTCCAACCAATTTTAATCAAATTTGATAACGGGTTTTGCTTCCAGATCGTTATTCGAAGCTTCCCATGAGTTTAATTCGAGTATAATCGTCGTTTGAAGCGTCAATCGAACAACCAGTAACCGCGACTCGTTCTTAAACTGGAGAACATCAAATCGGACTCAATCATGTAAGTTACATATATCATTATGCTCGATTTTAGATAGGGATTAAAAGCCCCTTGAATGTGTTCTTCAACACCTGCGTTTGATTGTTCAATTTGGGAGGAATCGATTTCTAGGGTTCATACGGATTGGGATTTGCTTTGTAACCTTGTTTAAAAAGAATTGGAACCATTCTACACCGCTGTTGGATGCCTGGTCTACTGGTTCCCGAGCCTTTCGCACACTATGAGGTCCCGGGTTCGAACCCGGGCTCCCTCGTCCATTTTTTTTATGCTTTTAACCTTTAAATAAATGATTAAAAAAATCAGAAAAATTATAAAATTCCTTTTATAAACTACCAATAATTTTTGAAATCATCTAATTATTTGCTGGAATTTATTATAAAATTTCTTTATTTATTTAGTTATCATTTTGTTTAATTAGTTCATTTTCATATAAATAGGTTTTAAATATTGTTTAACATATTAAATCATTATTTGTTCAAATAATATATTCAGATTAATTCCTTTAATCTTTAACGTTTAAATCATGATATTATAAATGGAGATTTATTTTAAAACATTATAAATTATTTTATGTAATTTAAATGATAAAATATTTCATGGTTCAAATTTAGATTATTTAAAACCTTATAAAAACATATGTTTAATGACAAATTGTTCATCTAATATATCACCATTAGTTAATAAAGTATTCGTTAACTTTTATTTAACTTCTTAAAAATTTATAAAACGATATTCTCTTTATTTGATTTTTAAGGTTTTGTATTATAAAACTTTTATGATGAAATATTCTAAAAGCTCAAAACTTTATAAAATAAGTTTAAATAAATTTTAAGGTCATTTAAATAGGTATATAATTAATTCTCTTTATCAAATAATTAATTATTAAATTAATTATTTCTTTCAAACTTAATTTCTATTAACTTAAATTGTTGAGATATTTTTAATCATTTATGGACTTAATTGATTTATAATATCTTTATTAACCCAAAACGTAAACGATCCATTATTTTACTTAATTATTTAAACCCCCAAATCCCAATTGAAACCCTAGTCCATGTCTAACTATTAATCTTATTATTTTAACTTAATCTTGGAATCAATACGTTTAGGTAACCCGTAAAAGAGATAGTTGGAGCCTCGTTTAAATTCTTATCATCACCTTATATATATCAAGTGAGTATTTCTATACCCCTTTTTCTTATTTTCACACTTTGGGGTGAAACATGTTACTTATTAATCATTGCACTTGTAAACGTTTGGATTCTTGTAAACTTATGGCAATTTGCTTGTGTGTTGTGATTAGTTGAATCTTGTAGCTACCATGTAATGTCGAATATATGTACAATCATTAACTATTGCTAGCCTGGCGACGTCATAGATCTATGGGCCTGACAAGCCTGCTTGGTTGATCCAAGTACACTTAGCTAATCGTATATTCTTGTAAACGTTTGAGACTTGTAAAACTTTGTCAAGGTTTGATTGTGCATTCTGTCTTACATCCCTAGTTACCTTGTTCTCTAATTTACAACATGAATTGCCATCTTTTATATACTTATGTATCCAAAACTGTAGAATGCTCACCAACATTTTTATGTTGACCTTTTATTTTTAACATGTTTCAGGTTACTCTTTGAAGCTTATCACATTTAGGATTGGACTTAGAGAAATAAACGAATGATCTGGATACTTTTATTCTGGATGTATCTTTGTTTAAACGTTTACTTGTATTGTTACAATTGAATCTTGATTAATATATTTGGAACAAATAATAGCGTTATGTGGCTGTGAACAATCGTAACTCTCACGCCTCGACGATTCCGCCGTCAAGGTTGGGGTGTGACAGATTGGTATCAGAGCCCATAACTATAGGGATTTAGGTTATTAGAAATGGTGACCTAGACTATAGTTGCATGAACCTCATAGAAAGATCCTTATACTTATGCTTACATATTGTTTAAATGCTACATAATGCTATGCTTTTTGTGCAATTTGATGCCTTAGAATAGGATTGCCTTATGTATGCTTAAACTTTATTATCTGTCTTCCAAAACTTATATTTGACACTTTGACTCTCCCCGAACATAAAATCTCTTAATCTTATTCTCGACGACACGTGGAATCTTATGCTTATGTTGATGACTTGGATCTTTAGACGATATGTCTAATCTATATAAATCTCATCAAGGTTTTGATTTCATGAACCAAAGAAATATTGTGTGACACATAGACACCTGTATTCTGGTTTTCCTGGCAAAAAGCCTTCGGGCTAAGGTAAGCGTTTCGCATAAATCCTACGGGACCAGTTACGCTTACCTGGGGATTTCTGGGATGAGTGATAAACTATGGTCAACATACACAAGTTTCTAAGGCGAATGGGTCAATTTACCTTGACGTGGCAACAATTCCAAATGGTAATGCGTTACCAAATGGAACCATCCTCTTGCATCTTGAAAATTTTTTGAATCCTTGAATTGGTTTATCACCAAAGTTTAAATACCTCCTCATTCTTAACCTAAATAATATTCCTGTTAATATTGAACCCATCCTACATTTCAACTCCTACGTTTAAACGCTCAACGTGTAACGTGTAACAGTAATGAACTTAGCGTTTCATGTAACTATTTCTATACCTTGACCAACGTGAACATGGATTTTAACATACCCAAAGATATTGGGAATCTAAACCGTATGTCTTTAAAACTTTAAACCGTTACCTATGGTTCTCAAGTCTTCTTAAGGATGTGTCCCATAACTAAGAACATGCAAAGCTGTATATGGAATTCCTACGTCTCAGGATACTTTGCTAATTGAATATTAACCTTGTTAATTTAAAGTGGTCACTCACCTCAATGATAGAATAAACTAATTATAACTTTGTTACCACTTATAAGTACGCGTGTCTTCAATAAGGCTATGGGTGACCTCATATCTTGAGAAGTCCTTGTATTTTCCTTTCGATTGTGAATCGAATATTCACATCTCATTGTGATGTCGAATCATTTTATCCTTGATTTCGTCTTCCCGATTTTAATTATCCAAGATTTGAACACTACAACAAATTTCTGTTATCTTGAACTTTGATCTTAAGCTGTTAATCATGATTTTCTCTTTTGCTACATTGTTGTAACTTGAAATTTCTTGAAATTCTAAATTGATATTCTTTTCTTTTCACTGTTTTGTCAAACTTCGTACCGTCTGCACCGTGGAAGATGCAAGAGTTTGTAAGTCAGTCCATGACTAATAACACTCGTACCTCCTAAACATTCTAACTCATCAAAACAGGGGTGATTCCCTTACTTTGATGATTCTCTATTCGTTTCGATAAATGGTTTCCAATCATGTGTTTTATGAAATTTCATCCTCTGGATTGGAGTGATTACCTTATCTTGAGGATTCACTTCAATTATCTTCTTTGGAATGGCATTTCACAATGACATAATCTCACCAAAATAGGATTGAAACCCGTACTTTGGTGACAAATGTCAATCTTCGATTGTTTTCTTGTTATTATGAAATTCAATCATCAAGATAGGCGTGAATTCCATACCTTGATGATAATTTCATTCTTATGGATTGTATTTTCCCAAATGAAACGACCTTATCAAAGTAGGAGTGAATTCTGGATTTTGATGAAGAAGTTCATCCTATTATATTTTATTTTTGTAAAACTTTACCGTTAAGATAGTGGAGACGTCCCTTACCTTAATGGTGAGTTACCTCGTTTTATTTCTGTGGATCCTCAACAATGAGTTGGGATTGAACTTTTTGATTGGTAAGTTAATGGTCATATCTTGGGAATACACCATCAAGTTAGGAGTGAAAACCACACCTTGATGACTATTCTCATTTCTGGATCTTCAACTTACCATGGTTGTAAATCAAGTGACGAGAAGCATGTAGTAACTTGACGGGTGAAACACTGTTAGTGTTTTGACCTATTAAGCCAAAGCATGATCTCTGAACTCGAAAGGAAACCCGATTGTCTTAAGATGATTTTGACTCCAAGCTTGAAGCATGTGAATTCTTAAATTGATTTCTTTCCTTTATCTTCATATTTTAACTCGATCTAGCTACATCGAACCATTTATTCCCTACTTATCAACTTTCATTTTGAGTTATCATTAAAACCTGATTGCATAATGATAGCTTCCTAAACAACCTTCCTGCCAAATAAAGACATTACTAATTTGTGTTCATGGCTTCCTAGCCACACGAATGTTTCTCAGCTGTGATTATGAATTTGATGAACCGCATGTGCAAGCCGTACGTGGAAAGCTACTTGTGTTTGCCTTAATCAGCAATATCCTAAATTATTTAAATTTTAATCCAATCGTGAGTGCTATCTTCGTTGATCAATGCAATTTCTATTATTGTGTCATTTCTTGGACCATCTTTGAACTCCTTATAACAACCTCTAGTAAATCTTCTGAATGTTTTACCCTCAAAACCACACTTATTCTGAAAACCTATTATAATGATTTTCTTCATACCAAAGTTAATCTTTAATCTTAACCAACACGATACTTGTATCAACGTTACACTAATAACACTTTGAACCCTTATTGACATGAGTAAACAAGAATCGATCACCTAGAAACTCGTTAAAGTTACTTGCTTGAGAAGCTCTTATGAATTCCATCCAAAAACATCTGAAACTTATTTCTCATAAGCCGAGTCCCGTATCGATCTAATGTATGGTGTTTCACACATGACAAAAATTCTTGTTAACCGTATTGAACTGTTTGGAATACAAACATTTGTCAATTAAAAATCTTAAAGGAATAACTTGCACACTTTAGAACATATAAGATTATCAACGGTGAAACTCAGCAAACTTAAGACTCATAGTCAAACTTATTGAATTTAAACACTCGTGAATACGAAATGACATCTAAGTCTCCTCATAAATCTTAAAATTTATTTCTCATGATTAAATTTCGGGACGAAATTTCTTAAAGTAGGAGAGACTGTAACATTTCGTATTTTTACCACGATTTTTATAAATAATAATAATAATAATAGCAATAATACTTAATAATAATAATAATAATTAATAATAATTAATAATAATATAACAATAATAAAGATAATAGTGATAATAATAATAATATTAATACTAATAACATTAATAATAATAATAATAATAATAATAATAATAATAGTAATGATAATAATAAGATCAGGGGTGGTTTATGTAATTTATCAAACTTAAAAATCAAAGTTTTGTATAAAATGATAATACTCGAAACCACAGGGACCATTCGTGTAAATATTCCAAAACCCATTTGTTTTCTCTCTCTGTTCCTCGATTTCCCGGCGGGTTTTCCGGCCGGCACCGGCGACCCCTCCGGCGACCCAAAAATCCCAAAACAAATCCATTTCGAAACCGGAAACACATACCAAACCGTTTGCATACAAAATTCGAAACCCTACATACTTCAATAATCGAATTACACCTCACCAAACCACTCACCGATTGCACCACGTTTGGTCGGCCCCTTTACACGCCAAAATCGCACTAACAATCGAAAAATTAATCAAATTAATCGAATGTGAACTCCCATAAATCTGTTTCTAATCAAACCCCATTTTCAATCAGATCTAAAACAAGCTCAAACATTCCTTCAAAAACCGTTCGAAGTCGCGGACCTGCAACCCTTAAAAACCCGACTTCCAACCAATTTTAATCAAATTTGATAACGGGTTTGCTTCCAGATCGTTATTCGAAGCTTCCCATGAGTTTAATTCGAGTATAATCGTCGTTTGAAGCGTCAATCGAACAACCAGTAACCGCGACTCGTTCTTAAACTGGAGAACATCAAATCGGACTCAATCATGTAAGTTACATATATCATTATGCTCGATTTTAGATAGGGATTAAAAGCCCCTTGAATGTGTTCTTCAACACCTGCGTTTGATTGTTCAATTTGGGAGGAATCGATTTCTAGGGTTCATACGGATTGGGATTTGCTTTGTAACCTTGTTTAAAAAGAATTGGAACCATTCTACACCGCTGTTGGATGCCTGGTCTACTGGTTCCCGAGCCTTTCGCACACTATGAGGTCCCGGGTTCGAACCCGGGCTCCCTCGTCCATTTTTTTATGCTTTTAACCTTTAATAAATGATTAAAAAAATCAGAAAAATTATAAAATTCCTTTTATAAACTACCAATAATTTTTGAAATCATCTAATTATTTGCTGGAATTTATTATAAAATTTCTTTATTTATTTAGTTATCATTTTGTTTAATTAGTTCATTTTCATATAAAATAGGTTTTAAATATTGTTTAACATATTAAATCATTATTTGTTCAAATAATATATTCAGATTAATTCCTTTAATCTTTAACGTTTAAATCATGATATTATAAATGGAGATTTATTTTAAAACATTATAAATTATTTTATGTAATTTAAATGATAAAATATTTCATGGTTCAAATTTAGATTATTTAAAACCTTATAAAAACATATGTTTAATGACAAATTGTTCATCTAATATATCACCATTAGTTAATAAAGTATTCGTTAACTTTTATTTAACTTCTTAAAAATTTATAAAACGATATTCTCTTTATTTGATTTTTAAGGTTTTGTATTATAAAACTTTTATGATGAAATATTCTAAAAGCTCAAAACTTTATAAAATAAGTTTAAATAAATTTTAAGGTCATTTAAATAGGTATATAATTAATTCTCTTTATCAAATAATTAATTATTAAATTAATTATTTCTTTCAAACTTAATTTCTATTAACTTAAATTGTTGAGATATTTTTAATCATTTATGGACTTAATTGATTTATAATATCTTTATTAACCCAAAACGTAAACGATCCATTATTTTACTTAATTATTTAAACCCCCAAATCCCAATTGAAACCCTAGTCCATGTCTAACTATTAATCTTATTATTTAACTTAATCTTGGAATCAATACGTTTAGGTAACCCGTAAAGAGATAGTTGGAGCCTCGTTTAAATTCTTATCATCACCTTATATATATCAAGTGAGTATTTCTATACCCCTTTTTCTTATTTTCACACTTTGGGTGAAACATGTTACTTATTAATCATTGCACTTGTAAACGTTTGGATTCTTGTAAACTTATGGCAATTGCTTGTGTGTTGTGATTAGTTGAATCTTGTAGCTACCATGTAATGTCGATATATGTACAATCATTAACTATTGCTAGCCTGGCGACGTCATAGATCTATGGGCCTGACAAGCCTGCTTGGTTGATCCAAGTACACTTAGCTAATCGTATATTTGTAACGTTTGAGACTTGTAAAACTTTGTCAAGGTTTGATTGTGCATTCTGTCTTACATCCCTAGTTACCTTGTTCTCTAATTTACAACATGAATTGCCATCTTTTATATACTTATGTATCCAAAACTGTAGAATGCTCACCAACATTTTTATGTTGACCTTTTATTTTTTAACATGTTTCAGGTTACTCTTTGAAGCTTATCACATTTAGGATTGGACTTAGAGAAATAAACGAATGATCTGGATACTTTTATTCTGGAGTATCTTTGTTTAAACGTTTACTTGTATTGTTACAATTGAATCTTGATTAATATATTTGGAACAAATATAGCGTTATGTGGCTGTGAACAATCGTAACTCTTACGCCTCGACGATTCCGCCGTCAAGGTTGGGGTGTGACAATTATTCTTATTATACTATTACATTATAACTATTATACTTATTATGTAACTATTATTATTATTATATTATTAACTATTATTATTATTATTATATTTTATTCTATTATATCTTATTACTATTATAACTATTATTATTATTATTATTACTATTATTATTATTATTTTTATTATTATATTTATTATTTTATTTTTTATTATTTTATTATTTTTTTTATTATTATTTATTATACTATTATAAACTATTATTATTATTATTTAACTATTATTATTATTATTATTATTATTATTTATTGTTACTATTACTATATAACGATTATTATTATTATATTACTATTACTATTAGTATTATATTTACTATTACTATTATATTATAACTATTATTATTATTATTATTATATTTATTATTATTATTTCTAATAATAATAATAAACCGTCGACAAACTACGCTACACATACGGGAAAACCTATCAAATCTATAAGGGAAGACCTATCAAAATCTATAAGGGACAACCTATCAAATCTATTTGAAAAAACCTATCAAATCAATTTGGAAAAATCTATCAAATCTATGTTTACCTCTATGGTTTAAAGTTATAAATTACGTACCGAAAATGATAATGTGGCGGCGGGGTGGTGCGACGGCGGCGTTGCAGCGGCGGGGGTGCAGCGGCGTGGTGGTGCGCAGATGGTGGTGCAGCGGCGGTGGGTAGTGGTGCGTAGATGGTGGTGAGCGGCGGTGGTGGTGAGCGGCGGTGGTGGTGACGGTTGAATATGAAACCAGTAACCACGAGGTCACGGTTGGCCTCCACGTGACCTCTTACAGACACGAGGTCATGGTTTGGCCTCCAGTAACCTCTACACACACGGTGCTCGAGGGGCAGGTGCACTAATCGAGGGGAAATCAGATTCAAAAAATATCTCATAAGGTCACGGTTTGGCCTCCACGTGACCTCTTGCTTTTTTTGGTTATTTTTATTATTATTTTTATTATTATTATTATATTATTATTATTATTATTATTATTATTATTATTATTATTATTATATTAACAATAACCTTTATTTTCTGAATACACAAAATACTACTACTATTATTATTATTAACCGTAACCTTTTATTTTCTGATATGCAAATCTCGGCCAATGATAGCTCACACTGGGCATTGGGTAATCCCCTTCCAATTCTATGCAAAGAAAGTGATCTTGGTTAATATGAGCAAGTGCGCAACTAGATAGGTGAATAATGGCTCTGGGGTTGTTCTCAGTGGGAACCATGTCTGGCTGCCAAATGAAGAAATAAGATGCACAATACAACTGGATGTTTCCGCAATTACGAGTCCATGGGCCGGAAAGTTAGCCAATGGGTATCGGGTGCGGGTTGAGTCATGCCAAACCAGTCTAAGCTATTACGAACAGAATCATAATAGCCAGGCATCTTGCGGTTCAAATTGCTCAGCCAATACCACATGTTTCAGTCCATCTCCGACAACATTTGACGCCTAACCTATTCCCATTCATTTTGCTTTTTCCCTAAAGCCACCGCGATCGCCCGAAAACCACAGTTACCATCAGGTCGCACATCTTTCATAGTCGAAACGTACCGGTGAATCCACTGGGGCAGCTGATCCTTAAACTTCATAACTTTTATCAGGTCCTTGGTTTCAATATTAAAGGAAACCCTAGGGCAGCTCTCGTAATCGGTACATTTGAAGCAGCCTTTGCCTGATTAGGACGGTCATTGGGCATTTTAAAATGAGGGGTATAGAGCTATGCCTTGCCGGGTCAGGCATAGTTTGTTGTGAGGAAGTATAGGAGCTGTGTCTAGCAGCCTCATACTGTGATGTATTGGAGTCCTCTCTTCTTTGTTGCTCCTTAATATTTGGACGACCACGTCGGTCATGACGCACCTCAGGTTCTTTAAGTTTTGACTTGCTCTTAAACAAAGAGTCAAATACTTTGTTAAACAATTTTTCTTTACTTGAGGATTGGGAGACGACATAAGCTTTTGTTTCAAGTCATCAAATTTCACATCGTAGTCGGGTTCAGGCGGCGCGACGTACGCTGCCTTGAAATCAAGCTTCCTCCAGTGTGGATCTACGCATCGAGTGGAATACTTGTGACTGGATTTAAAGGTTAAATTATTAGTGAAAAATATGCAATCGTGTGATAACAATAAAAAATGTATTAAGAAAAAAATAACCTTCTCGAATGTATATCTCCAACGACAAGCACATGGCAAGCCCATGGACGTGAACAACTGGTGTCCATATGAACCCCCAGGACTCCTGAATCATATCCATTTTCGTCAACTCTGATTCAAGGAGGCTAAGGCAAAAAACGGATACTTTATAATGTAATTTGAAAACAATGACAGTCGATAGTCTTTTTTAATCTTCACACGGGACACCTCGAATGTTTACGAATTTCAATCTCCTGGCCGCGCACGAGGTCACAAACATATCCGACAAGTGTGTGCAAAGTATTATTGGTCTCTGTGAGGTAACTCTTGAAGTTGGCATGTTGGCCCTCAACCCTATTAGTTGTAAATTCACCAAAGTTAAGGCGGTCGTACATCCAACAACTAACAATTTCTCTTTGCACGGCACCAACCAATTATTCCAAATATATTCCCATACCTCTGAAAGAAATAACAAATTTTATAAAATGAACAAATAAATTATAAAGTAAAAATAACTATGAAATTCTTACACGTTTACCATCTTCATTTAACTTTTCTTCCATCTTCCTGCAATTGTAATAGTACAATGCCTCTGTGGGAGACGAACATAGGTCTTCCACCAGTATAAAAAATCCTTCCACTGTCGGTTTTAAAAAGAATATTCCACCGTCTTTTGATATTCTCCCTAACGTGCCACCTGCATAGGTTTTTAGTGGCACTCGGGAACACTGTGTCACACGCGTCATCAGGGCCAGGTCCCTGTCTGTGATAATAACGTGGGGCTCCACACACCCATCGAGCATATCTCTGATCCGCTCTAGTACCCATGTGAAGTTGTCCTGCCGTTCCCTCGATATAAATGCATGCGCAATACAAAACGACTTCGACGTTGACATAACGCCAATAACCTGAACAAACGGAATGTTGTACATGTTGGTCTTGTACGTCGTGTCTATCAACATCACGTGCGGGAATGCGCGCCACATTTTATACGAAGTAGGATGACAAAAGAAAACATCTTCCACGGCCTTAGTAGTTGCATTCGTTCGTGTTTCATACACGAACTCTTTAGATTGTAGCAGGTTTTCAAGTTCCTGCATTGGTGTCATGCCTTTTCTCCCCTCAGCCCTAAACTTCGATGTCAGATTGTATATGTCTTGAACAACACAGACGTTGTGGGGAAAGTGCTCCCTTACGACTGAATGGATATGTCGTGGCCGCACGTTCTGTCTGTGTAACTTCTCGACAAGATCAATTTCTTTGGCGGTCATCTTCCTAAGATGAGCGTGGCCCTCCTCGTACACAACAGGATCGTGGTTGTGCGTCTCGTTTCTCACCTCTAACATCCAACTGTCACTCTTTCCTACGTACTTCCCTACGAGTTTAAAGGGACATCATTTCTTTATGCTCCCAGTAGGTCTACTTGTGCCAGTTAATTTAGGTTCACTACTACGATTGCATAATAGTTCCACATCATTTTTTCATGACCGACCCACCACAAGACGCACCCATGCTCGCGTCCTCTCATTTTAGCCCAATTCTCCAAGTCCTCACGAGAATCAAAATACTGAAAAAATGATAAAGCTATACATAGAAAACAATATATAAAACAAATAAAAAAATAAAATAAACAAAAGAATAAAAACTCTTCGTACTTTATCGGTTTTATAAGAAACCGTAGCCTTTCTTATCCAATCCTCATCCCCATCATGCTCCGCGGTGTCCCCATGGTTTTCTTTGAGGTGAACCGAACCGTCACTCTCATCTGTGTCATTCCCATTAAAAGTATCCGACAATGTGTAATTTCTAGTTCTGACTGGTACGGGGGATGTCCGTAATCTAGCTCTGTTTGTGAGTGGTACGTGTTCGGGGCATGCCCGTAAGAATTGCAAGGGGGATATCTGTACCCTTCACCGTAACATGTCGGTCCAAATAAAGAGTTGTACGCCTCTTGAGCAAATGTGTTCGACGGGTTGGTTTCCTCCTCCTCCAACGGAGGGTGACTCCCGTATACGTAATATTCCTAAAAAAGATAATGGTTAGATATATCAAATAATAAGTAATAATAAAACATATACTAGTTCAACCTGGTTCGAATCTTCGATATGTGGCACCTCATTCAAATCTGGAAGCTTCGGCTTTTGATAATGATCTCCCAAACCCGACATTGTTTTCGAATTAACGTGTTTTTGGAATGACGAAGGCTGAAAAATCTAGAGTGTTGGATGAGTGAAATCTCAAATAGCTTATGATGAAAAAATTTCGAGTGGTAGATTAAACGGCGAGTGTGGAAAGCTGAAAGGTATTTAAGGTGTAAATCTGTTGCACAAACCGTCACGGTTTGGCCTCACGTGACGGTTCGTGGCGCGAATCCTGGCCCTTTTGTCAACATCGCGGTCTACCTCGTACCTTAAAGCGAACTTCGTACCCTAGAGGTCACGGTTTGGCCTCCACGTGACGGTTTGGTGACCGGTTTTCAACTTTTCCAGGCCATTTGTCGTTTTGTTGTCACGGGGTGTCGGAAGACAGACACAGAAACCGTGACCGCAATACCTTGCGGTCACGGTTAGGCATCAAAACGTGACCGCAAGCCTTAACCGTGACCGTTTGACCCGGCCTACCCCCAAAACCCCTGCGGTGTCCCCAGCCACCACCCATATTAAATCACCCAACTTATCTAATTACACAACCATCTATTTATGAAAACTAAATCTTATTGTTTGAAGTAAACAATGTTAGGTAATTGAAAAGATAATTTGCATGTGTTATTTACCATTGAGCATTACTTTGGTTACCTTTAAACAGTTTTTCTTGCATATTACTTGGGAAAACTGTTCGGAAAACAAAATAAATAAGAAATATTTGTTCTTATCAGTAGGGTAGTGTGCAAGAAATTTCAAAACACCACACACCACTGAAAAGGCAACGTTTCGGTAACAAACATCTATATATCAAGAGATAAATAGATGCATACATGATACATATCACTGAGTATCACACCATATGGAACCCCAACTAGCAATTGAAAGTCCAAACTACTCTTCAACCCATCTATATAATAAATGATTACATGTGATGATATTTTATCATTGATTTCACATCATAAAAATTTCTTGCATAAACTTATTTTAATAAATTTTCACAAATCATGCTATATTTTTTACTGAAGTTTTTTTTATTTATTTTAACTTTTTTTAACGACAAGTGTGAAGTTTTTATTTTTTTGTAACTATTTAATCACCGCCAATCATTCTAGGGATTTTGAATTAAGATATCAATAATCTCAAACCTTATTTAACCATTTAAACTTTATGATCACAAATCCTTAATTTTATATAATCGATTTAAAATAAAAACGATAGGTTTTTTTATATTTTTGTTTACATATTTGGATTATATATTTATAACTTTTATCCGTGTAATACACAACCTAATAACTTAGTACCAAATAAATTACCAAGCCTATAGGTGATAAAAAAACAAATACTTGTTCCGATAATACTACCCCGCCTAAATCGAATTTAAAAAAAAAACATTTGACATGAACCAGTGACCAACCGTGAGTTGATAAGATTGTAACTTGTCTTGTTCATACCGATATAACCCAAAATCCCAAATGAACCGTCATAACACTTAAAGAGACGAAGTTAATTACTTCCTTCTATTAAAACCAGTTTGAAATCTAGATTCAATAAAGAACAGTTTGGAAATTGAACAGAACATTAATAAAATGGTTTGCTGACCTCTAACTGAATCTCATTCCTCGGTATATATAATCTGGCTTACTAGGTTTTACCAAGTAGAGTTTTTAGAACAAAAATCAACTACCTAGTGTGGTTCCTCTATAAAACAAACTAGAAATCAAATACGTAATTCGGTTCGTTTTAATGGTTTTTTAGCCGACTAACCATGATCAAATAAATCATGACATCATGTTATATAACACGAGTTGTTAGGTTTTACTTTTTAACACAATCAAATAAATACTCATACGCATCTAGCGCCAATTGGTAAGTGTAACAACCCGAGCGTTTGGGCCATATGAACTCCGCATTTCATATATGACAAACGAGTAAGTAATGAGTAAATTGTCTATTTAAAGTTTGAAGTTTTTGGATGAAATTTTTATGTTATAAGAGACCGTTTGAATATAATAATAATATATTATATTCGAACCTGCTCCATTTTTGACGAAACTTAGGTTGACTCGTAGAGAAAAATAAGTTCGTCACAGCGACATATTTGAAATTTCATAATACGCTATATATTAAAAGTTATAAGAGAAAAACGAGTTAAGCAGCTGAATTAATTATAATAATATAATAATATATAATAAAATAATAATATATATTGCAAACAATTTCATATGAATTGGAATTGAATCGAACTTCACGCGCATCAACCTTCCATCTCACATCGCCTCTCAAACTCTTTCACCTGCTTTCAACTCCCCTATAAATAGAAACCTTAAGGTTGAATTTAGAACATAAGTTTCTTTGGAACGTTCTAATATAAAGAGAATCCCGAGTTCTCAATAACGCGTTGGGTGTTGCTAGTAGTCGTTTTGGTACTCGAGTAGAAGCGCGACTAGGAGCGCAAGTAGGGGAGACTCTACATCAAATTACCGTAGATAGTTTTCAGGTACGCCTTGTTTAAGGTTATGTTTAATCATTATTATAGTCGTGTTATATTATTATTATTATTATTATTATTATATTATTATATTATTATTATCATTATCATTGTAGGTATTAGTATTAATATAGTTATTATTAATATTATTATTATCATCTTATAGTTATATTATTATTATAGTTGTTATTTTTATTGTTATAGTTAGTATTATTATTATTGTTATTTTTCGTGTTGTAGTTGTTATTATATTATTATTAGACTTTAAGGTTATCATTAGGGAAGGTATTGGGTAACCCCGAGGGTTGGCTCGGGTATGATAGAAACGCCCGAGTTATGCCAACTAGTAAGGGTTGTACCAAAGGGTTGGCATATGATAAAAGAAAGTGCCCAAATAAAAACAACAAATAGGAAAAAATAACGAATCATCCCTAAAGTTGTTACTAGCTAGAATATAGCTTAAGTAATGTTATTTTGCTTATAGGATAATACCTGATAGCAGTGAACCTGAGCAGACGATATCACTGACTTGATTGATTGAGGTGAGTTCCTCTGAACTGTTTTATAAAACAGGATGTGATGTTCTGATAACTGGTAATAATTGTAGAATTGACTATCAATAGCATCTGTGATATGTGGCAATGCTTGATAGGATGCTTGAGGGCTGCTTGTATGATTCTGCTTTAGCCAGTGGATTTTGTATACATAGCCTGGTTATGTGAATTTATACTGTGCTTACTCTGTTCCTATCTGTTTGTCATGGTTGTATCTGCTTGATGCAATAGTCAATGATAACACGTTTTGAATTTTGAAGAATGCCATGTTTATGAACTCACAAGCTTTATGCTGAGTCCCAAATGTTTTCTATTTTATGGACACACATCCTAGGTGCCAAGTGATTGCAGGAATTGAAGATTACGAGTTAGTTTGTGAGAAAATAAAGTTCTAGAATGTTGTTGAAGATTTGCATCTCTAGTATAGTTAAACTGATGTAATTGTATTATCTATTATAACAAATGTATTGTACACGTTGATGTATATTTAAAGTTAGACTTCCGCTGTGTATTCTCTGATTACTATGTGTTCTGTATATCCGATGTGTAACGCTCCCCGGGGTGAGCCCTGGGAGGCGGGTGTTACAGTAAGACTCGATTTAAGTAGTGTTATGTGAAAGTGAGACATAAATAGCCACTCGAACCCCCATGCAGCAACCTTGTCATTGCGTATTTCATATTGTCTCATGTGTTTTGGGCTGGGACGGCTTGGCACGCGCCGGTTAACGAGTTCATTAACACTAATTTTAAATGCAAATCATGTTGGGTTGACTGTTTGAGTTTATAAATCATTCAAACACAAACTAAAAGTGGTTACAAAACTAATTAATTTACCGCGTACGTAAAAATCTAAAATTTCATTTACGAAAATTATTAGTATTACAACTGGCGTTTGGCATAAGTTTTAAGCTAACCATCAACGTTACACGACTCCATATAAGAAGATATTGCATGAACTTAAAGTTACTTAAGTGATTCTTTATTGTGTACGGATCAACGATCGTCGTCGTCAATCGCCTCGCATTAGGTATAATCGTTACCCTAGGTTGCATTCATACATGTTTTCATCCATTATGTGTTTCGATTGTTAGGTTTGTTTTCGTTATTCTCGTGTTACGTTCGATTTCAGTAAGCTTTAACAGTTTTCACTCTTAAATCATTTCGTATCATTCTCTTGACGATTTTCACCCTTTAATAGTAGAATGCATGAATGTTTGATTTCAAAAAGACGTGAATTGCTGATTAACATTCCGGTGGCTACATTGTGATACGTAATTGCAGGTTTATGTTTGTTTTCTGTTGTGTGATTTGTATGTTCTTTGTCATTGGATCGCTGTGTTCTATCCGGTTGAAATTGTTTGTTTTCGTTATTCTAGATGCTTTGTAATTGACATGTTTATAAAGTATCTGAGAATTTGAGATCGGAGCCGATTATTGGGCGTGCTTTGTGAAGTAACGGGGAGGAACTATGTTGCGTTCTAACAACCGTAAGTTCCTTTATCTTCTTTTCTTATGGTTATTGTAATATCCGTACTTTTCCATTCTTATATATTTACACTTGTACCCTTGTACTTTCGATTTTGATCCGTTGTAACTATAGACTAATGATCAATGAAAAATATGGTATTTATTAATTACATGTTACAATATATATTTCAAACACACGTATGACTCGTTTATACTACCATATAGATTTGGTGTTTTTTTAGAAAGTCTATTTTTTTTCAATTTTTTTTTATTTTTTTATTATTTTATTAAATCCGGAAATTTACACCCTTTTCACCCACCAACACCCAACTAATTTCATTTAATATCCCAACCCTAATCCCAACTATAAATACAATACCCCTTTCATCCCTTTTCTCTTTACACTCTCAAATCACTCTCAAAACTCTCTTGCAACTCTATTTTTCTCCAAATTTGGGTAGAAAACTCCTGAGATACTTTTTTAGACCTTTCAAGTTTTTCTTCCAAGTTTGTTCTTCTTTTCTTTCTTTCATCTTCTACTTCATTTGGATACTAACCTCTAAGTTTCTGCCTTGGTAGATTCTTCAAATGAGGTCCAAGTGAAGTTAGAAACTAACAACTAACATTCCTTTCTTTTCTTCTTCTTGTTTTCCCTCTTTTAAACTTTGTACAACCATCCAAAGTGTAAGAACCAACCTTGCCTTTTGGCTTGTGTTTTGGTACTTGGTAAGTTGCAAAAACAACATCCAAGAACACTTTCTTTCTTTACTTTCTTTTACTTTAATCACTTGGGACAACCTCTAGGATCTTACCTTGGTGAGTCACCATTTGAGGTCCAAGTTAATTATCCAATGTTTGAGGACTACCCAACCTTGTGATCTCATTTTTCTTTCTCATCTCCCACTTGAGATTTTATCTCTAAGGTTTCTACCTTGGTAAAACCTTCAAGGAGATTCAAGTGTGGATTAACAAGGTTAGTGGATTACCCTACCTTGCACTTAAACTAACTAACTAACTAACTTGACCATTCGAATCACCAACCTAGTTAGTGGTTTTGTGCTTTGGTCCGCCATCGGTGATACATGACCTCTATGTCTTTATGACTATTATTTATATATATACTGCAGGATCGGATTTCGGGTGATCTTTCTCTCAACTCACTTTGAATCAACACTCGGCAAGCAGTCTATGAAGAGTTGATCACAATATAACAAGTAACAAGCAGTAAGAAAACTTAACAGCAGATAAATTTTCAAGGTACTTTTATATATTGCTTCTCAACTCAAAGGATTACAAGACACTTGGACTCAAATCACTTCCTTAAAGAGTTACAGGGAGAAGATATATATAATACTACCTACAGCCGGATATACTTTGATACCAGCTGGACACCTCTAACCTTACATCTATACTACAAGACTCTAGGTGAGGTCTTTCAGACATTTTGTCTGAAAGTTGGTAGTCAGGACATGTCCCTGACTTACCTTTTGTCACCAACTAAAGTTGGTAACATGTACTAACATAAAAAGGTGAACAGTAGAATAAAGTATGGTCAACAACATGGCTCTTTAGGAAGATGCCATGCTGTATCAGAGGTCTGCAGCGGACTGTCAGGGACCATACTTTTATCTGCTGGACATAGCAATGTCTTCCGAAGGATAAAGTGCTTCGGAAGAATAACTTCTTCCGAAGGCACTTATACTTCGGAAGACTGCTTCTTCCGAGGCTTGGAGTCTTCTTTGTCTTCGGAAGCAGACTTTGTCTTCGGAAGCTCTTTCATCAGACTTTGTCTTCGGAAGCTCTTTCAGACTTGTCTTCGGAAGCTCTTTCATCAGACTTGTCTTCGAAAGCTCTTTCAGACTTTGTCTTCGGAAGCTCTTTCATTAGACTTTGTCTTCGGAAGCTCTTTCAGACTTTGTCTTCGGAAGATGTCTTCAGCTGTTGTTCCTTAGACTCTCGGAAGATCTCTTGCTCAGCTTCGGAAGCCTTTGAATGTAGTACCAAAAGATGACTATGAAGTGAATTTGGTTGCACCAGCCTTATCATGATCCAACAAACTCCCCCTAGGCTGATGCTACCAAAACTTCACTTCCCTCTTCTTCTCAAAGCTCTCAGCACCAAGGAAAGCAGGTGTTTATCAGTGTCTTTATTCTTTCCTGCTGTGATGCTGAGAATCTTGTACAAATCTTTGGTGGACAGAACCTCTACTCTGTCACCTTGGATTATGTGTACCCTTTGTTGTGGCCCTCTGAAAAGAGTTAGTTGATGGGAAGTATAGTCATATTCCCATCGAACTATTGGTTCCAATTCAGGACCTTCCACCATCTGTAGAAAGGTTGTGCCTTTGGTGGTTGATCTTTCCTTGTCTTCCACTCTTTTCAGCTTCAACTCTTCTTCAATCTTGGCTCTTCTACTTCGTTCAGCCAAGTGGAGACCGCTGATGTGTTTTCTGATGTGTGCAGCAGTCTCAGAGTTGGAGGGATTGGAGAATGGCTTCTCTACAAGCTCAGCAAGATCAAATCTGCTGAGATGCAGTAGAGAGTGGCATTGAGCTTGTTGGTTTCACCATTCTCCCTTTCCACAACAAAGTTGTGAGAAGGTTCATCGAACCTCCACTGGATTATTGCATTTCTAGGTCCAGGAGATTGACCAGAAATCCTGTCCTCTTTCCTGGTATCCAGCAGAGTCACCAGTCTTCTTCTTAGTCTCTTCTCCTCAGCATTGAGGGTATCGGAGTTGAGACCAAGAAGTCTTGCAGCCTGGCCCAAAGTTTCTCTAGGCAATTCAAGAAATTGGCCTAGGGTGAGGGAGCTTGAAGAATTATCAACGTAGGTGATGTTGATAAGCTCTCCCTCACAGGAGATACTGCTCAAGGTAGTGCAATTGATGAGCCTTGTCTTGAACTCCTTAATCTCTTCAAAGGAGAGATGTTTAGGAGGCTGAGGGGATGATCTTGGTTGTTGTTGGGTAGGCTTAGGTTTAGTGGTTTGGGTTGAGTCTTGGGTTTTAGGATGGGTAGTTTGGGTGGTTGAGGTGATGTGGTAGGTTTAGGTAGAGTTGTGGGTTGAGGGGTGAAGGTTTCATCAGTGGGTTCAGGTTTGATGGGAAAAGGGGTTGGTTCTGGTGTGGGTTGTGGCTGTGGTTGAGTGGCTGGGGTGAAAACCATTCCCTTCATCCTCCTGTACATCTCCTTCCTTTTCCCCAAACGGATGTCAGCCTTTATTTCACTGACTATCCGCTGGAGTGTCCTTTCGGACATAGGTCCCACCTGCCTACCAGAGAAGCCATGAGCCCGGAGGTAGTCCTTCATTCAGGCTTTGTCAGTTGACTTCTTGGCAGCAGTGACCTCCTTCTCTTCCTCCTTCTTCCTCTTTACCTTCAACTTCTCCCTAGCAGCCTTCTTCCTTTCCTTCTCCATTTGATCCTGCTCTTTGTTGTGGAGCAGCAGGATCATATCATCATCATGTGGAGACAGTTCAGGAAGACTGAAGCCTCTTGAGAGGAGGAACTTGATCCTAGCCTCTCTCAGCCTCAGGGCTGCCTCCCTCTGCTCTTGTTCTTCCCTCTCCAAGGCCAACCTGGCTTCCCTTTCTTGTTGTAGCCTGGTTGACCTCTCCAAAGTCACCAACTCCTCTAATGGTAGCAGGAGTATTTCCTCATTTGCAGCTCCTAGATTGATGAGCTGGTCAATGAGTGCTGTTCTTCTCCTCTGGTTGATTTCTTCCTGATTGGCTGCAGCTGCTTTAGAACTAGCAGCTAACAGCTTCTCAGTAGGAAACCGACCTTTCTTTTTGGCCTTCTCAATTTTCCTCCTCCTGAAGCTCTTCCGCAGTCAACTTTCTTTTGCCTTTGTCTTTGATTGTGCTTGACTGCGGTGGTCTTGGATGGAGGGTTGTGATTGAGAGAGAAGTTCAGCTGGTGCTTGGGTTGGAGGTATATCAGAAATGTCCTCCCTGCTCACCTCAGATGCAATTTCAGCAATGACATCTGTGATGGTCAGTTCTCGGACATCTGAAATAGGCCTTCCGCAGCTTCTATTTCGGCCTCGGAAGACTTGTCTTGTTCTTCCGAGGCTTCCATGTAAGCTTCGGAAGCCTCAGCTAGAGCTTCGGAAGATGAGACTACTACAGATTCTGTCCCAACTGTTTCAGTTGCTGGGCCATCAGTCCCCATTTCCCCTTCGAAGCTAATCTCAGGTTCCATGAAGACCTTAGGTTGACCAACTTCCTTCACAGTGGTAGAAGGTGCAGTCAGTCTTTGAAGCTCCTCAGCCCCAAAGTATGCAAGTGTGGTGTCGGGGCTGGGCTGTTCTAGGGATGATCTCAATACAAACTGTGTGAACATTGTAGAGATCTTGAAGCATCCTTGAGTCAATCTCCAGAAAGGATTGAGATGACTCAGGTAGTGTAATGATTTGTTGGGTGGAAATGAGTTGGGTCTGTGGTTCCATAGGTGTTTGTCTCTGAACTTTCTCCCCTTTTTGGTAGCATCATCTTGAGAGCTAGATGAGCTAGAGGAAGAAGTCATTGAGACCTGGATTGGTACATGCCTAACAGACCTCTCCGTCTGTTTCTCAGCTAGTTTAGCCTTGAGAGAGTTAATCTCAAGTTGCTGAGTGGCAGTCCTTGATTCTAAGATCTTCACCTGTGATTCCAGGTTGGAGACCTTAGAAAGCAAGTACTGAAGTGTTAGTTGCATACTTCCCTCATCTTCATAGAAGAATCACGGGGAGATGAGATAACATACCTAGTATGCTCACTCTCACCACCAGATGTGGTTTCTTGGCACCCTGGTTTCCTCTGCTCAGAGTCATCTCTTTCAGAGATGTCAATGGGCAAAGTTGCCGTAGACTCAGTCCTAATGATGTTACCACTGTCCTGAGAGCTCAATGAGAGACTCTGAGTAGTGGCAGCTGAGTCTACATGAGTCCCCTCCACATCAGTGGGACTCACCTCAGTAGCAGGCTTCTGATGGGGGCTAGAGACAAGGGATCCCTCTTGGCTCTGTTGATCTCTTAGTGGGTGTTGTAGATCAACTTCATGGCCATGGAGAGATGTAATCTCTTCATCAGTTCGGAGTAAAAGGTCAGTGAAAGAGAGGGTGGTTAGTCCTACTGACCCGGGACCTTGATCAATGTCTACAGGCATTGAGCCTGTGGTGGGGCTGTCCCTAGAAGGCTTCACAGGGGAGTGTGAAGACTCACCCTGTGGGCTTAAGGCTTGGGGTTCGGGCTCAGGGGTTTGAGACTGAGGAGGCTCAAAACCCACATTGAGGTCAAATGTGAAGGATGGTGTGACCTCGGACTGAGTGGGAGCCCATGATTCCACTCTAGTCCTTTCGGTGTGAACAGGAGGAGCTTGTTCAATCAGAGTAGATTGAACAAGGGTTCGTTTGGGGCGTCTCTGATATGTGGCTTTGATGGGTAAAGAAGGTTTTGGTATTGTGGTGGATGTTGCTGGTGTGGGTTCATCACCTGTGGGGAGAACAGGGATGTCACCAGGAGCTATGCGCTCAGTCATCTCTGGAGGTAATGGAGTGTACCGTCCAGTGAAGTTGGTGGACATCTTCTTCAGTGTTTTGAAGATGGTAGGCCTCATGTGTGGAACAGGAAGAGCAGCTGCACAGACAAGCTTGCTTGGTTCCATCTCACAGTTGATTATGTGTTGAAGGAATCGGGGATACATGAAGAATGTATCCCTGCTGAGATTGGCGATTAGGTTGTTCAACACGAATCATGAGTAGTTGAATCTGAGGCCTCTCACCAACCCATGAACTAGGCATCCTAGTTCATATGGGATTTGATCCCAACCCCCTGATTTGTTGGAGAGGCAGTGCAAAACAATGTGCAGCAGGAACTTCCAATGGTAAGAGAAGTTGAACTTGTATACTGTAGACCTGCTGACATCGCCTCCATATCCCATGAGGATATAGGTGCCTTCCAAGTCTTCCTTGGGGAACTCAGTAGGAGCCCCATCATCGTGAAGCTCGAGATGCTCCCTGATGATCTGTTCATTGATGACCAACTCTTGGCCACAAACTCTGGTTCTCAGGACTCGAACCCCATTCAGCACTGTAGTTTCTCCGTTGCTCCAAAATTCTGACATATGGTTGGAGTATACGGTTGGGTTAACTGTGAGTGCAGTGAGGTAGGTGGATTCGGTGAGAAAGGTGATGATTTGGGTGAAGTCGGCATCCCTTGACGAGTCAAGTAATGCGACTTGATTGTGCTGAGGTTTAGCGCCATTGGAGAAAAGGTAAGCTTGAAGTTTTGAGTGAGATTGAGGGTTTTACAGTGAAGGGAACAGTTAGGGCTGTAAAGTGGTAAAAGAAGATGAAATTGATAAGTCAAGATTATTTAAAAAGGGTGAATGGTGGTAATAGGGTTACTGTTTTGGGGTTACTGTGGATGGTATGGTGGTTTACGGCAGAGAAATGATGATGGCGGCAAGGATAATTTTAAATAATCTGACATTATCAACAAAATCTTTACTTTTTACAGAGTGGGGCCCAAAAGATATCCGTTACATATGAAAACCTTTACTTCCGAGGGTAAAACATTTCCGAAGGTAACTTTCTTCCGAGGGCAATTTCTCTTCCGAAGCATGATAGTGCTTCCGAAGGTAAAATTGTCTTTGAAGGCACTTTATCTTCCGAAGCAAGGCATTGCTTCCGAAGGTAAAGCTGTCTTTCCGAATGGAGAGTTTTATAAGTTTCGGAAGTAGATCTGATATAGAATCAATCGCTTCTTCCGAGACCAAAAACTCTTCCGAGACCAAAAACTCTTCCGAGAAGAAAATTTCCATTGAGGAATTTAGCTTCGGAAGATATTCAAGAATATCTTCGAGAGTTAGTTCCTCTTCGGAAGGAATTTACACTTGGAATAGTTTAAAGATCTTTTGTAACAGGGCTTAAATTGTATTGACACAAGACATTACACTTTTAAAAAGGTCTTCAAAAGAGGTAGTTATTCAATGTTTATCATCCCAATTGCTGATATGAGATACTTAAATCTTTGTTCATCAAATGCCTTTGTGAACAAATCAGCATATTGTTCATTTGAGTCAACTTTGATTAACTTTATCAGTTGTTTTCATGAATATCTCTAATGAAATGATACCTGATATCAATGTGTTTTGTCTTGGAGTGCTTCACCGGATTCTCAGTAATGGAGATAGCACTGTTGTTGTCAATATGGATAGGAGTAGTCATGAAGTTGAACCCATAGTCTAACATCTGATTTTGAATCCATAGCAGTTGAGCACAGCAGCTAGCAGCAGCAATGTATTCAGCTTCAGCAGTTGATGTAGAGACACAGGATTGTTTCTTGCATTGCCATGAGATAATCCTTCCACCAAGAAATTGACATCCTCCTGATGTTGATTTCTTGTCAATGTTGCAGCCACCATAGTCACTGTCAGAGTATCCATAGAGATTGAAATCACTATTTCTTGGATACCAGAGACCTAGTTTAGGTGCTCCTTTGAGGTATCTAAGGATTCTCTTTGCAGCAACTAGGTGAGACACTTCGGAGCAGCCTGATATCTTGCACAGATGCATGTGGCAAACATGATATCAGGTCTACTTGCAGTGAGATACATCAGAGAACCAATAATTGCTCTATACTGATGTTGATCAGTATCCTCCCCCTCAAGGTCAGGGCAAAGATTATGGTTTCTGGGTATGGGTGTCTTGGCTGGTTTACAGTCCTTCATTTCAAATCTTTCTAAGATGTCTGAGACATACTTAGATTGACTTATGAAGAACCCTTCCTTCATCTGTTTCACCTGGATTCCTAGGAAAAAGTCCATTTTTCCCATGGAACTCATCTCAAACTTCTGCTTCATAATGCTTTCAAAGTCTTTGCACATTTGGTCGTTTGAAGAACCAAATATGATGTCATCAACATAGACTTGTACAAGCAAAATGTCTTCTCCACTCTTTCTGATGAAAAGAGTCTTGTCAATGGTACCTCTAGTGTATCCATTCTTCAGGAGAAACTGAGACAAGGTCTCATACCACAGCCTAGGTGCTTGGTGCAGCCCATATAGAGCTTTATCCAGCTTACACACATAGTTGGGGTGCTGTGGGTCTTCAAATCCTGGAGGTTGACACACATAGATTTCCCTATCTATATCCCATATAGAAAAGCACACTTGACATCAAGTTGGTAGACTGTGAAGTTCTTGGATGCAGCATAAGCAAGGAAGATCCTAACTGCCTCAAGTCTTGCAACAGGTGCAAAGACATCAGTATAATCAATTCCTTCCTCCTGGGTGTACCCTTGAACTACTAGTCTTGCCTTGTTCTTGATAATCAAGCCTCTATCATCTTTCTTGTTCTGAATACCCATTTAGTGCCTATGGGTACTTGACCAGATGGTAGTGGGCATAGATTCCAGACCTTTTGTCTTTTGAATTGAAGCAGCTCCTCCTGCATCGATTCAACCCAACTACTATCCTTTAAGGCATCTTCTACCTTCTTTGGTTCCATCTGAGACAGGAAGCATGAGTACAAGCAGACATTCCCATGATGAGTTTGTCCTCTTGTTCTCACACCCTCAGAGACATTTCCTATGATGTTCTCAGTTGGATGAGTGTTGTGAATCCTAAGACGAGGAATCACTTCCAATTGCAGAGATAAGTCTAGGTTAGACATATTCTGATCAGGAATTGGATCACTCTGTCCAACTGCTGTTTCAGAGTCATTCAATGAGGACTGATTGAATGATTGAGAAACATCATCAATGGTTGGTTGTGAAGTAGTATTAACAGTTGCCTGTTCCTTCAGAATACCACTTCCCTCAACCTGGTGTTGTAGTGGATCACCTGAGGAACTTTGAGGTTGATCAAGTGATTCACTTGTTGAAGCTTCACTATTTCTGGAGATAGTTACACTGTCAGATCTGTGAATAGTTGAAGCTTGTTGCCCTTCAGCTCTAGGAGAATTTGGAATAGGTCTGGGAAGCTCATATAGTTGACCTGCATCAGCATCAGCATCATTTGAGCACCTGTTCCAGCTGAAACATTCTCACAAGATGGTTTAGAATAGTTTGGAAACAATTCTAAATCAAAGATATACTCAGGTCCATTCCCCCTAACACAAGGAGTGTGCTCATTAACAACTATGTTGGATGACTCCTCAAATTGTTGATTCTTAATATTGTATACTCTATAAGCTTTGGAGCTAGAAGAGTATCCATAAAGATAGCATCATCCGACTTCTCAGCAAACTTTGCCAAGTTGTCCTTTGTGTTAAGTATGGTACAACCTGCAGCCAAAGGACCTTAGAAAGCCAATGAACGGTGGCCTCTTGTTCCATAACTCATAAGGGGTTTTTCCATGGGGCTTAACTACAAGAACCTGTTCTGCACATAGCATGCAGTGCTGACTGCCTCTGCCCAGAATGTTAGAGGCAGCTTTGAATCAGCTAACATGGTCCGAGCAGCCTCAATAAGTGTCCTGTTCCTCCTCTCAGCAACACCATTTTGTTGAGGAGTTCTGGGAGCACTATATTGTCTGGCAATCCCTTTTGAGTCACAGAATGAGTCAAGAACGAAGTCTTAAACTCAGTCCCTTGATCACTTCTAATAATCTTAACCTTGTGATCAATTTGATTTTCTATTTTAAGAATAAAAGATTTTAAAGTTTCAGCAGTTTCATCTTTACTTCTTAAAAAGAATACCCATGTAAATCTTGTAAAATCATCAACGATCACAAGGCAGTATGATTTCCTTCCAATGCTCATTATACTTGTGGGACCAAAAAGATCCATGTGCAATAAGTGTAATGGAGTAGTGATAGAGTTAACACATTTGGATTTATGAGATGATCTGTGTTGTTTCCCTTTCAGGCATGCAACACAGTTATCTTTGCAGAAAAATTCCTTTTTAGGCAAACCATGTACCAAGTTATTTTTAGCCAATTTATTCATTGTTTTAAAATTCACATGACACATGCGTTTATGCATAGTGTTGATCATCACTATCAGCTTTGGAAAGAAAGCATGATACTTCACCCATAGGAGAAGCATTGTTCATATCCAGCTTGTACATATCCCCTTTCCTGGGAGATCTGAGAAGCACCAATTCCGGAGGAATTGTCATCCCTGGTTTGAGGATAATGCACTCATGTTCTGTGAAAAGCATCTGATGCTTCTGATCACAGAATTGAGAAACACTTAACAGATTGTGTTCAAGCTGTTTGACAAAGTGAACTTTGTCAATGTTTATTCTGCCATTGGATATACTTCCTCTGCCAGAAATATATCCTCGGCCTCACCTCCAAATTGGACAGGCCCTCCATCAAGTTCTGGAATTGTTGAAGGAGAGATCTGTTCCCTGTCATGTGCCTGGAGCATCCACTATCTACAATCCAGATATGTTGTTCTTGTCAAATGGATGTCCCTGCACATAAGATGAGATGGTTAGTTTTGTTTGGAAGCCCAAGCCTTGCAGGTCTCGGGCTCTTCCAAAGATAGTGACATAATTGAACCAAAGATATGCAGTGGGGTTCAATAGAGGTCATTGTTGAAGAAGAGGTTTGGGCTGCAGCATCTTCCTGATCTTCCAATCCATCCTTTGGTTGATCTTTGAGGATGAGCTTGTTGAAGCTTTTGCAGCATGGTCTTCTTCCGAAGCTTCTCTTTTAGGAAGAAGCCTTCACCACCTTTTCTTCCGAAGTAGTCTTCTTCTGAGATGGTTTCAAGGGAGCCTTCTTGTTCTTCCGAACCTTAGAAGGTTTGGCTTCCGAAGCCACTTTCCCTTCGGAAGAAGCAGTTTCTTCCGAAAGCAACTTGGCTTCCGAGACCAACTTTCCCTTTTCATCATTTGGACCTTTTAAGTGGTCCAACTGAGAAACCTTCTCTGACTACTTCTTTTCTAACATTATTTGCATAATGTGTGCTTGCTGGATTGTAGTAACAATCTTTAGCCATGTGGTTGTGCAGACCACACATTATGATGCAATGTTAGTCTTCTGGGAACTTGCAGGTTGCTGTTTCTTGGGTTTCTTCTCTTCATCAGCAACTTTCCCTTTCAACTTCTGATCCTTCAGTAGGACAGGAGTGCTGGTACTACACTCCTTTCCTGAATCAGGAGTACCTACCACTTGAAATCCGGCAGAAATGAAGACACCCTTTTGCTTAGGGTCAAACTTAAGCTTGGACTCTGCAACCTTCTTAGCAGTCCTTCTAGCAGCTTTAGCTCTGCTTCTTCTTGCCTTGGTGGTCAGGATTTGGTCATCACAGGTGGAGATGGGTGTATCCTCCTGTTTCTCCCTGTGGAGGCCACTATTTTTGCTTCATCCTCTAGTTCCAATGGAGAAGGGTCAGCAGTTGGAACCTCTTGCTCTTCAGTACCACATCTAGGTAGTCTTATAGACTCATAAGAGTGTGGTGGAGCTATTTCACTGGTTCCCAACCCTTCTTTGTTTTGATAAAACATTTTGGAATGAGAGGTTGATGCAAGAATAGTTTGGAAGCTTTGCTCAGCAATAGCTTGCTTCCTGGCCTGAGCCTCAGCTGTGACTAACTGGGCTTGAACTTCAGAAAGTTTGGAAATCAGATCTTTGATTTGAGTCTTGTAGTTAGTCTTTTCATGTTTTAAAAGAGACACAGTTTTCTCTAACTCATCAATTTTCTTTTGATAGTCAGATTCAGCTCTTTTAAAGTCAGATTTTAGCACATTTAAAGACTCAACCTCAGATCCGATTTCCAAAATGTAATCCTTATACAATTTAACTTTAGCAATACAGGCAGCAGTACAAAGATGTTCATATACCTGATCATCATCTGTTCCGGCCATGAGTGCTTGAGCGGGAGTCACATCCTGTACCATGAAGCTCCAGTCAACTTCTTGAGCAACAGCAGCTGTTTCAGTTGAGTTTTCTTCATGCTTGGGAGCAGTGGGATGTGTGGAGGCCTGTGGGGTTCCCGGGTTGTTCTTGGGAGCCTTGCATTCCCTAGCAAAGTGACCAAGTTGGTTGCAGTTGTAGCACCTTGCTTTGTTCTTATCAAACCCAAACTTGCTGTTGACTGGGTTTTGAGGGAATTGCCTTCCAGTTCTCTTGAAGAACTTCTTCGCTCTGTAAGTTAAAAGAGCCATCTGCTGGACAATGTCCATGTACTCCACATCATCTGGATTGAAGCACTCAAGATCATCAAAGCAGTATTGAAAATCACCAGAGTGTCCACTTCCAGAGACAAAGGCACAACTATCCTGAAAGGAGTTGTGTTGAACCTTTTGAGACTTTGGAGTCTCAGGTAGAGTGATGAAGGGTCCAGTATGTGAGTTGTCAGGGTAGCATAGCAACTGATGTTGTGGTTCCATGCTTTCCCTTTCAACCACATGAAGGGCTGAACTCTGTTGGTTATTGGAGTGGTCAGAGGAGTTCTGCATGTTCATCTCCATCTGAAATGCACTTAGGATACCATACAACTCTGTGAGAGAAAGAGTCTTAAGGTCCGAAGTTCTCTTGATGACAACACAGTAGTGAGTCCATAGCTTAGGAAGAGAAGACATGAACTTCCTAACTATGTCTCTGTTCTCAAGAGCTACTCCAATATCTGCCAGAGTATCTACTAGCTCAACATACCTGAAGTATTGTTAAGTCAAGGTCTCACCAGCCTTGAAAGTAAAGTTCTCAAACTGCTGCTTCAAGAGATCTTTCTTGTTCTCTTGAGTTTCCTTGGATCCCTCATACATCAGCTTCAAAGCTTCCCATAAATCTTTAGCTGTCTTGCACTTCTTGAAGCGTCTGTAGACGGAGTTGGGGAGAGCAGTTTGGAGACAAGTCATAGCCCTTTGATCTAGCTCTATTCTCTTCCTATCTTCCTCTGAGTAATCATCAACATCTTTTGGAATGATGCGATTACCAGTGGCAGATGTAGTGCTTGGTATGAAAGGACCATTGACAATGGAGTCCCACATCCTTGAGTCTTGACACTTGATGAAGCCTTCCATCCTGATACACCATGTGTCAAAGTCTTCAGGGGTGATCATAGGGGACTTGGTCAAGGTACCAGTTTCCATATCAGCCTTGGATAGAGCAGCCATTTGAGTGAGTGGATTGTGGTGAGGAGTGAAAAACAGGTTGATTAGGATGGTAAGATCTCACAATCAAGAGCCTGGTGCTCTGATACCAATTGCAGGATCGGATTTCGGGTGATCTTTCTCTCAACTCACTTTGAATCAACACTCGGCAAGCAGTCTATGAAGAGTTGATCACAATATAACAAGTAACAAGCAGTAAGAAAACTTAACAGCAGATAAATTTTCAAGGTACTTTTATATATTGCTTCTCAACTCAAAGGATTACAAGACACTTGGACTCAAATCACTTCCTTAAAGAGTTACAGGGAGAAGATATATATAATACTACCTACAGCCGGATATACTTTGATACCAGCTGGACACCTCTAACCTTACATCTATACTACAAGACTCTAGGTGAGGTCTTTCAGACATTTGTCTGAAAGTTGGTAGTCAGGACATGTCCCTGACTTACCTTTTGTCACCAACTAAAGTTGGTAACATGTACTAACATAAAAAGGTGAACAGTAGAATAAAGTATGGTCAACAACATGGCTCTTTAGGAAGATGCCATGCTGTATCAGAGGTCTGCAGCGGACTGTCAGGGACCATACTTTTATCTGCTGGACATAGCAATGTCTTCCGAAGGATAAAGTGCTTCGGAAGAATAACTTCTTCCGAAGGCACTTATACTTCGGAAGACTGCTTCTTCCGAGGCTTGGAGTCTTCTTTGTCTTCGGAAGCAGACTTTGTCTTCGGAAGCTCTTTCATCAGACTTTGTCTTCGGAAGCTCTTTCAGACTTTGTCTTCGGAAGCTCTTTCATCAGACTTTGTCTTCGGAAGCTCTTTCAGACTTTGTCTTCGGAAGCTCTTTCATTAGACTTTGTCTTCGGAAGCTCTTTCAGACTTTGTCTTCGGAAGATGTCTTCAGCTGTTGTTCCTTAGACTCTCGGAAGATCTCTTGCTCAGCTTCGGAAGCCTTTGAATGTAGTACCAAAAGATGACTATGAAGTGAATTTGGTTGCACCAGCCTTATCATGATCCAACATATACATACTATAATATTTAATATTGTACTCCACCGAACTTATGCCTATGTTACCGTTTTAGGTTAACCGGCATTCCCGACCCTCCGTCTTCCCCGTTCACCCTTCTTGTCACCACGCCAAAACTGTGAGTTTTCATACTTGTCCCTTTTACAGTTACACTTTTGGGACTTGAAAACATGTACATATACAAACACACTTACACAACAAAATCACACTTTATTCAAACACAATTCATTAACATGCTTATATGACAACAACTTGATTACATGCTTAAATACAATTGTTATACATTAGTTCATTAATCTTGCGAACCACACTTAACAAGTATAGCGCTATAGGATTGACACCCATCGGCTTTTTGTTACCTTTATGGAGCTCCCGATCTTGTTAAGCTATTCATTCGACTAGTATTCTTTTGATGCTAGATATGCTATGTCAACATTAGGTTTGAACTAAACCACTACAATTGTGTGAACATTAGTTAAGTGCGTCTATGCATGCGAATTGTTGCCTTTAAACTTGATTATTATATATGAAAATCGTATGAACTCACCAACATTATTTGTTGATCAAAATATTATTTTACATGTTTTCAGGAGACGTTTGATGCTATCACAGAAAATGGATCTAGGGATTTACTACCTTAGATACAAACTATAAATTTAGTTGTCGAAATTTGCATTTTATATTGTATCTTGAATTTAAACAATTTATACTTGTATTATTAGTTTAAAGAAATTGACTTAATTTATATTACAATATAATGCCACGTCGTCTTTGAACAATCCTACACGTCACGTCCGGTGATTCCGCCACCGGATGGGTTGTGACAGTTATCACTCTGTACGTTACTCTAAATGCCATTGGAGTTGTACATGTCCTTGTACTTCTTCTTTCATTGGGGTGTGTTTTATGGAGGTCTTATATGTCGTGATCAAATGTCTTGTGTCTGACTGACATAATGTATTTCAGAATGACTATTGGATTAGACCCTCACTTCGCTGCGGTACGGTTTTACTGTATACGAGAATGTCATAATCATAGTTTTTAAGGTTATAAAAGTTGAAAGATTTAATCTGATAATTTATACGTTAGTACTAACCTCCCGAAAAAAATTATGTACAAAAAACTGATAAAAAAGTGTAATTGAAAAAAACTATAAAAATAAATACCCAATACAGATAAGAAACTAACGGATACATAAATTGTTACTTTGTTATAATTAACGAGCTTTGTTATAAATGGTTAAAAGAAATTTTGATAAAACTCTTATACTCATATATAAAACTTAAAAAAGTTCAGGTGATTAAATGTAAATTCGACATAACTCGAAGGCTTAAGTATACAATTTATAAAAAATGTTCAGGTGAATAAATTTAGTTTTAACTAACTTGAAGGCTTAAGTATAAAATTTTTAAAAAAAATCTAGGTTATTAAATGTAAATTTAATATAACTTGAAGGCTTAAGTATAAAATTAAAATGAAACAAAATGAGTATGTATCAATTTATATACATATATATATATAGAGAGAGAGTATTATGTTTAATTTCAAATATTCCTTAAAGGTTTGAAAGTAAATTTATAAAAAAACAAAATAGTTTTTTAATTAGTTTTGAGAAAAAAAATTATTGTTGTTATAACGAGAAAAACTTTACTTCCACTACCTATAATATTTTCTATTTGTTGTATATAGTGATATCTCTGCATTAAGCACAAATATATTTGGGTATTCTTCTTCTTCTTCTTCTTATTATTATTGTTATTATTATTACTACTACTACTATTATTATGATTATATTATTATCATTATCATCATAATCATTATTATTATCATTATTATTATCATTATTATTATCATTATTATTATCATTATTATTATCATTATTATTATCATTATTATTATCATTATTATTATCATTATTATTATCATTATTATTATAATTATTATTAATATTATTATTAATATTATTATTATTGTTGTTGTTATTACTGTTGTTGTTATAATTATATAAATATTTAGTAGTTATATACTTAAGTTTTTAAATAAAAAACTAGTTTTTACCGCCGCGCGTTGCCGCGGAATCGTATATGACGTGATAAAAATTGACCCGACAGATAACTTACGTTAGAAATTGCGTTACCACGGAATCGTATAAGGCGTGATAAAAATTGGCCAGACAGATAACTTACGTTAAAAATTAAACGTATAACAATTTTGGTAACCATTTTATATCCAAGACACTTTTATAACCTCAATAAAGTCGTACGAAATCATTTCTCGTACGTTATTAAAATCATTTTAAAACCAAAATTAAACAAATAAAAATTATTTATTTTCTTTTTTTCGTACTTCATCGATGTAAAGTTTCTTAGAGCAAGAGACCATACTTACATTTGAGCCCCTAACTCACATAGTCACTGACATCCTACTATACCCACTTGATTATCTTTTTTCTTTTTCTACATGTATCAGAATACTACTTTAACATATTTTATCGTAAAAAATAATTAACCTGATTTTTTTTAGAAAAAACAAAACCAGACCTCTTCATCTCCTCCAACTCACCACCACCACTTCCAGCCATCACACGATTGGTACTACCACACCACAAAGCCGTAACCAAATCTGAAATGAAAAACACATCTGAAATAATTAGTAATTGAGAAATCAAGAACCATCTTTCATGACTTACGATTTCTCTAAGTTCTAAAATATGGTGGCCGGTGATCTCCATCTTTAGTGTGTAAGTCGCGATCTGGGTGTGGGATTTTCAAATGAACGTTCAACAGAGATCGCTCTGTTATCCGGCCACCACCAACACATGCATCCGTGCGCCACCGCTACCTTAGATTCTATTTCTACCCCCTCCTATATTTCTCTCCATCTCAGTGTTTACCACCGTCAACAACCATCGCGCTATCAGAATCGCAGCTATTGGGAGTGATGGCAGTGGGGATCCGCCGAAAATGACAGTCTCTTTCTCTCATATCCGCAGAATCACAAGCTGTTGGAAGTGATGCTCCATCAGAGAGAGAGAGAGAGATACAGATGAAAGCAGACAACCGAACACGTGTAAAACCCTAACTAAAATTACCAAAATATCCCTGGTTACTGTACTAACCGACCAAAGAGATTAATATATTATAATACTTCAATCAAACAATATTAAGTTATAATAATATAAATAATAAAGGTATATATTTTAATATTAATTTAAAGCATTATAAATAAGATAGTATTAAAATAATATATAATAAAGAATGCATTAATTAGGATAAATTTATTAATATGAGATAATTAGGAACTATTATATTATAAGTATGTCATCCTCATACGTTTTATATAAATAGTATAGATTAAATAGATATAGATTATTATTATCATTTTTAGTATTAAAATATTTAATAATTAAATAGTTAAGTACTCAAATTAGATACTACTTATTTATGTATTTTATTATTATTATTATTATTATTATTATTATTATTATTTTTATTATTATTATTATTATTATTATTATTATTATTATTATTATAATAAAAGTATTAGTACTTTTATAGTTAAGTATTCAGATAATATAATTTATTAATAATTTTAAATGTTAATTTAAACTATTATAAATAATAAAATATATAATGTAGTGAATTAAAGAATCTCATATTATTAAATAATGTATTAATAGTATGAATTAATTAATTAATGTATTGATTATAAGAAGTTTAATAAATGATGGATAAAATAGACACAATTACATATAACACTTGTACCTAATGCTTAATAAATTGTCCTAAGTGTCTTAGTTTTTTATGAAAATATTTTTGTGTCCCACCTTTATGTATTATATAGTAACTAGTGGTTTGACCCGCACGTTGCAGCGGGAGGGACATAAAAGTTCAACCAGCGTTAACCTACTGCTACCGAAATGAATACAAATCATATGGACAAGTTAAAATATATATAGGACGGAGTTGTAAGTTGTTATATATTACATTCAATAAGCATAAGTTAAATATTTGTATCAAACGCTTTTGTTTGTTGTAAGTTTATCTAACTTTAGGACCATTAAAAATAAGTAGATTCTAAATCATATAATATCTGTAGAAAAACAGTCCCAAACATCCCCTAATAAAAAATGATAACCGCAATATCATTAACAAAAACTGGTAAGCATCATCGTTAACAACAACAAAAGATGATATTGATTTTAAAGTACAATTCTTTCATGAAGGAATAAACATTTTTCAAACAAGAAGTCAACAAAACAAAGATATGACCACTACATTGGATATATACAGCCAGAATGAAAATGAAACAAAATGTTAAACCACGACCCTTGTTTCATTTGCTCCTTAATTGCTATATTTTGACCTTTAATGTCAAATAAGATAATCTCCCGCTTTAAATTGAAGCAAGACTAAAATCCAAGGTTTAAGAGTTTCTATGCATAAAAGTATACTTTGGACTCTTGATAACATTTATATCATTCCATCCATTGTAAAAATACACTTTGTAATAACTATAGTAAACACAAATCAGTGATAACTCTTGGCATCTAATTTATTTTTTATAAAATTCAAAAGTCATGTTGCCCCTTTAATATTTTTCATACTGTTCTTGCCTTGTTAATTCCCATATTGCTCCATACATATTAAAATTGTCTAGTACCACTATTGTTTGGATGAATTTCAGTTCGTTCCTAAACAACAAATTTGACCAAATCCATATCGTCGTATCAGAAAGCCAAATGCAATAAAAATTAGCACAATTAATTTTTGTTATTAAACTGACGACAGAAGAATGAAATTAGAATCTAAAAAGTTGCTCGAAATGAAAGACACAATAATCAAATATAAAAAAATTATAAATTGGTTAAAGAAAGCGAAAAAATTAACAAAGTGAATAAAAAAAGTAACAAACAGTTCCATGTGTTGTTTTTATGAATAAATTACTATATGATTTTACAAAGTACATGCCCATATGTTGTTTTTATGAGTAAATTGGAAAATGTAATCACAAAGTTAAGTTAGTGGTGAAGATGATAAATCCCATTCATAATTTACTCATCACAATTCAGAAACAGTAGTGATAAATCTCATAGGCTTATTCGTGAATGAGATTTTTTAATATAAACAGAAACCATTAACTTTGTGATTTCATTTTTAATTTACCTGTAAAAAAAACCTGAAACATATAGACCTATAGATAACCTCATCACAATTCAGAAACACTCTTTCACACCTTAGCTCAGTATAAGCTATTAAAGAAGAGTTTAGGGCTATGGTTAAAGGCTCACTAAAGAAACATACAAACCTACTCTTCAAAGTCAATGTGAAACCAAAACTAAACCATTTATAACACTACAATTTAATCTTTGACAACATGCAGTTGCTGCACAAACAAAATAACACAATCACTAATTGCCATAAATTTGATATCAAAACTATCACTACCACAAAGAGGCTTACAGGTAGGAATGTGAAGCTACCATAAAGATTTGTAACCGTATTTGAGATGGCCAAAGCTTTGCAAACCTCTTTGCCACTTCAAGTTCAAGACATGTCTTCACCAAGCAATAATTTATCGAATCTTTCTTTCATCATAAAAAAAACCACTAAAGATGGCAATAACAAGAGAACCCTGCCTGTATATATATGTGGGGTGGGCATTGGAATCGGACCGGTGGTTTGACTGGGGACTTCAATTCCGCCATGAAGCAACAATTACTGTACAACGTCATTCACTGCGAGGGGTTACACAATGTTTCAACAGACGAATTGAATGGAGGCGATGGAGAGGAACAGTGGAGAGGAAGAGGAACAATGCAGAGGAAGAGGAATTGAAGGTAGACAGGCGCTCACACGACAGAGTGGTGAGGAGTGAATGCAAGGGTAACGGAGCGGAAGCGAGGCGTAACGTCGGCCGGTTGGGGGAATGTTCAGGGTGAAGAGAAAGACGAACGGGCGCGTCTTACGAGGAGCGTGAAATGACTCCTCTGCCCCTCCTTCACACATTATAAAGGAGTATAGATATAGACGGGGGCAATTTCTATTAAAAATAATCAAAGAATACAAAACAAAGGCTAAAGAACCTTCGGGACAACACCCCAAGGAAATTGATGAACCTAAAGGAAACCGTAACTTGGAACTTTTACAAACAAACTGATGTGTGTAAAGTATATATATTTTAAATAAGGATTTTTTACACAATTTGAGTTTTATTTTAAGAAACGATTATCACTCTTAAACCAACTACACACAAAAGGAAAGTGCACCTATCACATAATAGTATAGTTTTAGGCAAGAACCGAGTATCGATCCGTGGACACAATGGCTCCCAATATTAAATCATCATCACTATTTAACCGATTAATTAAGTTTGGATTTGTGAGTTTTATAATTAACAAATGATTAGCAAATTAAGCTAGTAAATTAAGAGAGTAAAGATGAAGATACATAATCAATTAAAGATACAACTTGGACTTTGATTCCACTTAGCATAGAATTAACAACTAGCATAAACTCGAGGTGAGACCATTTTTTTTACACATAAAACATGAAAGTAGCCTAAACCCCCGTCAAGGATATCTAGACATATAACCATTCGGAAAGCTAGAACGATAAACATACAATAGCCACCTAAAGTTATGCCATGAAGAACTAATGATATAACTATGTCGATGTTAAAGATGAATTAGACTCCCGTTAGGGTTACCTAATTCCACAAATCTTTAGAAAGTTAACACAATATACACATGATAACCACCTCAACTTGGGAAAGATAGACAAAACTATAATTACTCTTCAACTCATAAACTTCATATCACGATTATAAAACAATTCATAACCAATGACAGGAGAGATTTATGATATACACTAAGGTTTTCTCAAACATAAGCATAAGGATGCACATTTAACCAATTCTACTAAACCTTCAACCTTCATTCATCATTCATAGTCAAATGTCACAAGATTACATACAAAATATGCAATTATATGCATAAGTCTTGTAAGAACATGAAGTTTTCCAACATAACATGCTTACAACACCCACAAGGTTGAACATTTCATCAAACTAGAACAAACACACACAATCATTGAAGAATAATCAAATTTCATCATAGCATCAACATAAACATCACCAAAAATCATGAACAAGTTGTTAAATCACGTTAGGTTTCATCTAATCCAAGTGATAATAAGAGTTTAGCCCATAAGGCTTAGAAAAGACACACCAAAACTCAAGAATATGAAAGAACTCATAGTAGATCTAGAGGAAATTAAACCAATTTTGAGTGGAATTGGGTGGATGATGTTAGATCATTCTTGAAAGTGTGAAATCTTCAATATTGGCCTTCAAATCTTCCAAAAACTCTTGAGAAATATTCCATGACACCTAAGGGTTTGAGGGAGGCTAGGGTTTTGAAAGGAATGAATTTTTTTTTTGGAAATGAGATGTACTAGGGTTATAAAACCATTTTCTACTCGAATATGGCCATATCTGAAGTTATATGACCATATTCAACATAAAAAATAGGCTATTTGGAATTTGACAGCCATATGACCATATTCAGCTTCAATATGGTCATATCAGAAGCATTTTTCCTCTTGAACCTCTTCAGATCTTGGACTTTCTTCACAAAACTCACCGAGCTTCATCCGAAACCTACAAAATTCAAATAAAACATAAATAACTGTCTAAATTATGATTTTTTTGTATCAAAAATGACTTAGAATACAAAAAAATATATATTTTAAACATGTATATTTATTATCATATCACAAACTTATCCAAAACTAGCCCAAGTTTACCTAGTTTCAAACAGGCCTTGTACACAAGCCATTTACAACCCAACAATTCAAGTCTTCAAGTGACTTTATGTTCAGCAGTTCAAGTATTTATTTTTTTATTGTCCTCCATTTTATTAAATGTTAGAGGTTGCAATTCCATAAATTAATTTTAGTAATATTAACTTCATGTCAACTGAAGCATTAGAATTAAAAAATGAAGTGTCTGGCAGTTTTATTTTGGTTTAACATCCAAACTAATGTGTTATGTATCAGTTTACATGCAAATGTCTAAAATAGGGGTAGTGGAGTATGTCATTCTTTTCATGAGACGTTCTTTTACTGCTTCACAAACTTATTGACTTAAATACGGGGATGTGAGAATGGATATCTTGTTAAAGTTTAAAATAGTTAGATATAACCATTCAAAATAAAATTTAGACTTAATTACACGGGTGGTCCCTGTGGTTAGGCCTAATTTCACTTTTGGTCCCTAACTCTCTAAAATTACAAGGTCAGTCCAATAGTTGACACAAACGTAACAGCAATGGTCCTTAAAATGGACGTCTGTTAATTTTGACTGTTAAGTACACGTGAAATGACCAAATTACCCTCTCAAATTAAAAATATAGAAAAAACATTAAAACACTAAAATAATTCATATGACCCCACCACCCCCACCCCACCCCACCCCACCCTACTTCATCTTCCTCGTCTCCCTCTGCAACTGTTTGCGATTACCATTCCCGCCCTCGTCGGAAACCGGTTAACACCATAGCACCATTGTCTTTCCTTTCTTCTTCATTTGCAAGCACCACGAACCACCATGCCATCACCACGACACCACCACTGCACCTTGAAAAACGGTCCAGTGAGAAAGTAACAGAAGAATATATCGAACACCACTGCACCTCGAACAAACCCATCACCATGGCACCACCACCCGATTCACCCTCTCCACCAACCCCTCGCCTAAACCCATTATACTCCAGCATAGATCTCCTGCTAGTTACCAGAGAATCGAGTGAGAAAGTAACAGAAGAATAGATCGAACAAACTAGCAAAAACTTGAGTACAGGTCACCGGAATTAGGGGGTGGTTGAGGGAGACAGTGGCGGCGAAAAGTGGTGGTTGGGGTCGCTGGTGGTGGTTGGGGTCGCCAGTGGTGGTTGGCGGTGAAACTTGAGTACAGGTCACCGCGGAAGATGAAAGGGGGTGGGGCTATGAAAAGTGTGAAATTAAGTGGGACCCACTAAGTTAAGTCTTTCTTTTCATTTGTTTTTTTTATTATAAGGGTACTATGGTCATTTTATAAAAAGTTAACAGAAAACTTAACGTCCATCCAACACAAGGACCAATGTTGTTACGTTTGTGTCAACTATTGGACTGACCTTGTAATTTTAGAGAGTTAGGGACCAAAAGTGAAATCAGGCCTAACCACAGGGACCACCCGTGTAATTAAGTCTAAAATTTAAAAAAAAGTATAATGGCTTGAACAATGTCTTCTCAAAATACAGATTATACAACTATATCTTCTCTCTAATTTACCCATAACCATTTATAACCATACCATATTAGATAATACACTCACATCAATTTAGAAAATGAGTTATGAATGCTCTTACAAGTTACAAACACTTATTTTCATATTTCTTAGTTGTCTATATTTTTATATTAAAAGCTGAATTGACTCGGTCAAATATAAAACACCTATGTGTCTTTTTTATATACGTCTTATTTTCAATATTTGTACTTTCACCCCTAGAACCTTTTAAAAACTTTATCAAAGGTCGCTTTAACCTCCCATCTCCTATGAGTTTCTAAAGTTTCGGCTTTACTTTTGTACAATTTACTTAAAGTAAAATACGTGTTGGTATAAATTCGAGTCGGTCTACATTTGTACCTAATTGAAAATAACTCGTGTATTAACGTAAATTTAGTACGGAAACACTCTGCGTACGATCCCGCCACAACCCGAGACGAGGTAATAAAAACTAGTTTCACCTACCCTATTACTGTTAAAATTAGCGTCTGGTCTAAGCTAACGCTAACGACAGGAGACTCGATATAAACATATAATAAGCATTTACCCTGACCCAAACGGTTAAAAATCACCGGAGTTACCGTATACAGGGTGTTGGTCTTGTGTACCCTTTGCCACTGTGACCTATTCACAATCACAATCATCGCCTCTACGCCCCTTGCGACTCGAGGGCGACGCAATTTCCTCTAGCGCACAGATCCACGATCTCCGTCGTAAATCCATAGGTATGATCATCATTCATCACCCTACCGTACATTCACACATGTTGTCATCGATTATGTGTTTCGATTGTTAGCTCCGCAATCGTTGTTATCGTATCGAGTTTGATTTCGGACTTTCAGTCAGCCCTAGGTTTACGGTTTTGTATCGTCATGTTGACGGTTTGTTGTTTTGAATCGGTGAATTGATGTGTGGTTTGGATTTGAACAGACGTGAATAGCTGGTTTGATTTGTGGAAATTTGGATCCTGGTGCACGAGTTCCGGTGGTTACGTAGGTGTATGTTTCGTGCGGAGTGATTTGTAAGTTTTTTTTTCGTTGGATCGGTGTGGTGTGTTTTCGTTTGGAATTGTTTGGTTTCTTTTGTTGTAGGTGGTTTGTAATTTTATATGTGTGGATTGTTTGTTCAGAGTTTGAGATCGGGAGGCTGTTTATTGGACGTGTGCTGTGAAGTAATAGGGAGGAGCTATGTTTGGTTCTAGCAACCGTAAGTTTCTTTGTATTATTTTTTGAATGAATATCAATTTCTGTTGTTTAGTTTTATTTAATACACTGAGTGAGTGTGTTTTGTGGAACTCTTATGTGTTTTGATTAAAAGTGCTGTCTCTGTTTTACTTCATGATCTTGGTTATAGGAAAAAGTAGTGGGGTGGTCGTACCCTTCTTATTGTCCCCTAATTTATCAAGTTACTTCATATTGTTATTAAGTGGTTATGATAGAATTATTTTATTTTACCGTCCAGCCTAATGTGGCCTGTATTGGTTTTCCTGACAAATGTCTAAAATAGGGGTGCTTTATCACCTGCTTAATGATTCTTGTATCAGCTGGTATAAGAGTGTGCCATGTTTTTCATGAGATGTTCATTGACTGCTTCACTAAGGGGCTGTTTGGCAACTTCTGAATGGGTAAGTGCTGAATCAATAAGAGGTCTGAACCAATAAGAGGTCTGAACCAATAAGAGGTCTCAACCAATAAGTGCCGAACAAGTTTAAGTCTGTTTGGTTGGATATCTGAATGACTGTGTAGAATGACTAATTTCTAACCAATATTCCCAACCACACAGATATGAAATTTCTGAATCCTAATATTCCCTTAAATCGTAACCTTCTCTCAATTTATATATGTTAATTCTAACCAATATTCCCAACCACACATATATAAAATTAGGTATGTTGAATCTTTAAAACAAATGGAATACTTCATCAATATTCCCAACAAAACCTAAAATATCATGCTCTCTGTAATATATTTTTTTGGAAGGCAAAGCTCTCTGCAATATATACATGGCCAACAGATCTGTGTATATACATACGAAGAAGACCCATAGATCTGTGAAACAAAAGGAAGAATACACACATATATACATACCCACACGCATGTGTATATGTATGTATGTATATATGTGTGAGAGAGTAGACCAACAGATCTGTGAAAGAGACCCATAGATCAGTGAAGAAGAAGGAGGAGACCGACAGATCTGTGAAGAAGAACCATACTTGTGATGGCACTGCCGAGAGCAGAGGAGACGGAGGCCGAGAGCAGTGGCCGGTCTTTCGGGTGATGGCCGAGAGCGCCGCCGGTGATGGCCGCCAGCGAGCGTTGCTGAAGGGGATGGAGGTGGAGAACTGGAGACCAAGAGAACTTGAGAAGAGGAGAATTTGGTCAGACATTGTATGTTGTCTGACCTAATAAGAGGTCAATAAGAGGTAATTTTCAATAAGTGGTGGCCAAACCAAACACGCTGGTCTAACCGAGTCAAACATATGGCTCTGATTGTAGTCAATAAGAGCCAAACAAACAGCCCCTAAGTTATTAACCTAAATATGTGGATGTAAGAATGGGTATCTTGCTAAAATTACAAACAAAATCTAAGGATAGCTTAAAAATAAATTTTATATGTTATGCCATTGCTTTGGGCTGGCTGTAATAAACTTTATTTGCAAGTTCATAGTTTACAGTCTACAGGAATGGGGACTATATGAACCAAGTGATGGCTTGAACTTTTAGTGAATTTAGGTCTTTTTTCATTTCATGAGCTGAACTGCAAGTCCATCATGCTCCAACTTGACTCTGTGCAACTCAAACACACCCTCACTTCTGCATCTAAGATTGAGAATGAACGAGGCAAGGTGACACAAATCACACGATAAATCATTTTTTCTAAAAAAAGTATGTGCTTGCCATTTATAATTTTGTGTCTGATTTGTATAATGTCTATTATTTATGTTTTCTATATTGTATATCTTTGCAACATAGGTTAATGTTTAGGAGTAGTAAATGGAAGCAAATTTCTCATTAGTAGTGTATGAAATGTCTTCTTAAGTGAAGCAAAGGTCCTATGATTGCTGTAATGCTCATGTTGAAAAAGGAAAGGCACATAGGAAAATTGTTTTTTTTTTGTGTTTTGGCTAGGTAAAAATGGTGCTAATCTATGTCGTCACTTTTGTATTCCATGGTATTGGTCAGTTTATAAGGTACCTTTGCTTTATATATCCATATCTCTATTTTAGCAAATGTTCTTAATTTGCATTTAATTTGCTATTTGAATATATGAAGACCGATCTTTTTACCATTTAAAAGTTTAGAGGTGCTAGACAGAGGGTGGTTTCCCAGGTCTTTGTGTTAGTATTCTGAGGATGACACATTGATATTTTTAAGATCGATGCAAGTATGATACTGTTAATAATCAGTTTTGAACATGAACATGAGATTCATTCTTATTGACATGCATGTCATGTTGCATCACGCTAAACTGGATTTAAATCTATGTTTAGTGGTGCTGGATATTATATTCCTGATTCTTGGAACTTGTCACTGTGAAGTGCATTATTTTTAATTATGATCAGCTATTTGTGAGTCTAATTGCTGCTGGTTTTCTGAAACAGCGTTTGGACAATCATCAAATAGCCCATTTGGGTCCCCATCAGTTTTTGGGCAGAACAGCAATCCAAATAACAATCCATTTGCTGCAAAACCATTTGGCAGCACGTCTCCCTTTGGTTCACAAACAGGGAGTTCAATTTTTGGTGGCACCTCTACCGGTGTATTCGGTACCCCAGCTTCCTCACCAGTTTTTGGTGCCTCGTCAGCGCCTGCTTTTGGGAGTTCAATGCCTGCGTTTGGAGCTTCATCAAGCCCAGCCTTTGGTGCTTCGTCCTCTTCTTTTGGTGGTAAGCACACTTATTGACATTTTCCAAGTTCGATCTCCAAATATTGTGCTTGACATGGCTTTAACTTGTTCTCTAGTATCAATGCTGGTTATGTGAAGAACATGTTAAGTATGTTGTTTAAATAGATGTTCTGACTGGTTTGGACACTAGAATCACTTTTTTTTTGTTCAAACATCCTAGTGGTGGTTTTTGTTGAGCATGTAACTTCAGCTGAGACTAAGTAAAGGTTCATGATCTTTTTTTGCCAGATAGATTCATTATTACGTTTGGTGGCTGACTCATTGTGCATATTATCAACTTTGCTTAGAAACCTTTTTCCAGTTTCTTTATGCCCAGGCTCCCTTAGTTTTCTGATCAAATGATCAGTTATCATTCCTACAATCCGGCGAAATTCGGGTATATAAGTGTATCCTTATGGGTATACAAGCACTAGAATAGGGAAGGACGACTAGTCATGTAGTAACCATAAAGTATAATCTCCGTTGTATCAACTTCACAAGTTCATATGTAAAAGGCAAAATTTTGGCTACTCACCATTTAAAGTTTTAAACGCTACCTTTTCGTTTAGACTTTTATTTGATTTTACTTTTTTTTTGCTCATCCTATAAAGATACCTGATTTTGGTACATGTAGTGTATGCTTCTTGACTATGATCACAAAAGTCTCCTATTTTTTTTTGATTGTTATATTCTCATACTCTATAAACTACAAAGTTTTATTTGACATTCTTCTTATGTCATTTATAAGTTCTGCCTAACATATTTTGCTCTCTCTTTCTCTTTCCCTTTTATCTTTTTTTAAGATTTAATTTATTTAGTTCACCTCATCTAATTTTAATTTCAGGTTCATCTGTCTTTGGGCAGAAGCCTGCATTTGGTGGCTTTGGATCTACCACGCAATCAAGCCCTTTCGGAAGTTCATTTCAGCAATCACAACCTGCTTTTGGAAGCAATGTATTTGGTTCCTCACCTTTTGGAGCATCAAGTCAACCTGCTTTTGGTGCTCCTAGCACACCAACATTTGGGGCCTCAAGCGTTCCTGCTTTTGGGGCCTCAAGCACCCCTGCATTTGGTGCCTCCAGCACCCCGGCTTTTGGTGCCACAAGCACCCCTGCTTTTGGTGCCACCAGCACACCTGCATTTGGTGCTACAAGCACGCCAGCTTTTGGTTCTACATCAACCCCTACATTTGGTACGACAGGCTCTGCATTTGGTGTCTCTACCAGCTCTGTTTTTGGTTCAAGCACTCCAGCTTTTGGTTCTTCAAGCACACCAGCTTTTGGTGCATCAAGCACACCAGCTTTTGGTGCATCGAGCACTCCTGCATTTGGTTCTTCAAGTACTCCTGCATTTGGTGCTTTAAGTACAGCGTTTGGGTCATCACCTACTGCTTTTGGTGCTACTAGCTCTCCTTTCAGTTTTGGGTCAAGTCCAACATTTGGTCAATCAACTTCTGCATTTGGAAGCAGTCCTTTTGGTGCTACCAGCACAGCCTTTGGGGCTCAAAGCTCCCCATTTGGTACATGACTAACTATTTTTTGTATGTTTTGGTGATTGAAAATATTTACTATGCTTAAACTTTGTTACTATACACAAACATGTAGGAGGCCAGACTACAACACCAGCATTTGGGAGTCCTGGGTTTGGTCAACCATCTTTTGGAGGGCAACAACGTGGGGGAACCAGAGTAACCCCATATGCTCAAACACCTGAGGCCGATAGTGGTAGTGGTACACAGCCTGCTGGAAAACTGGAGTCAATATCAGCAATGCCTGCATACAAAGAAAAAAGTCATGAAGAACTTAGGTGGGAGGATTATCAATTAGGAGATAAAGGTAATAATCATTGTGGTTTCTCTCTTACCACTTTTTCCTTTCGATTTCCTGATGTGTTTTGTTTTCTTTTGTTTCAGGGGGTCCGAATCCTGTTGCTCAGTCTTCTGGTGGAATGGGTTTTAACATGAACAACACACAGCAAACAAACCCTTTTGCTTCCTCGTCACCTGCATTTGGACAGTCATCTGCAAATCCATTTTCTTCCACTACATCTACCAACCCATTTGCCCCGAAGACTTCAACCTTTGGCACCCCAGGGTTTGGGACCTCAACTCCTTCACTTGGTTCTTCACCTTTCGGTGCTGCAACATCTAATCCTTTTGGGTCAACGCCAACACCAGCACCATCTGCATTTGGTTCAACTCCTGCTTTTGGATCAACTCCTGCATTTGGATCTACAACATCCACTTCTCTTTTTGGTACACCCAGTTCATCAGCATTTGGAACATCAACATCTATCTTTGGTAGTCAAGCCCAGGGAACAACTTCATCATTTGGTACTGGCTTAAATTTTGGAAGCACTCAATCATCTCCATTGTTCCAGTCATCCACGCCTACTCTTGGGCAAACAAGTACTCCTTTTGGGCAGGCTCCCTCCGCTTTTGGGCAGCCTGCCCCTTCCTTTGGGCAGAGTACTCCGGCTTTTGGTCAATCAAATGCATTTGGAGGAAACATGTTCTCAAGCACTCCTTCATTACTAAGCAGTAGCAGCATGGGATTCAATCAGACAACTGTGAGTTCCTTTTCCTAGTGTTCTTTTCATGCATGTGTTTAATTTTCATAGTTTATTACTTATTAATAATGCATGTCGAGTCTTTATGAGCTAATCTAGACTCATGTGAGAAGGGGACTTTGATATGATCCACCTATTAAGTTACTGCGTGTCTAAAATCAATCAAGTAGTGAAATTGCTGCGACTATTAATTGGCAACAGCATACCATTCAGTTGGCATTATATTACAAAATCATAAGTAAGATATACTACGAATAAAAACAATATTCAGCAGGTGATTTCCTTTGGATCACCCTTGTGACATATTCGGTCTCAATAGCTTAAAACTTTGAAGTTAAACTCTAGCCAAGTCTTATGGAGGTGGCGCAAGACAACAAACTTTTTTGTGTTCAGTTGTTTGGGCTAATAGGCACAAACAAATCGGAAGTTACAAAAGTAGGACCAATTTTACACTTTATCATTATCTTATTTTTATTTAAAGCATGAACCATACATAATGCTGTGATAAATTTGTTTACTTCTATGATATCATTTTACTGAGTTCTCATCTTTTTGTTTACTTATGACTTTGTTGTATCTGAAATAGTGTTCTCATCTCTTTACTGAATTCTCATGCATATGTGATTAAAAGGGGGACTTATAGTACTTCTATATGTATGCAGTAAATTTATTCATTAATTGGGATCATTCATTCTTTTCAATATGAAATGCGTGTTTCTGAGATCTATTTTTCCCTCGCATTCATATTTTTCAACAATTGATTATTCTGAATCTGTTTAATTCATGTATGATCTTGTAAGTTTCTATGTCTTGTGAGATTGAATCCAGTATGTGTGGTAACTATTTAACTTTTGTTGGTTATGCATACAGCCTTCCCTTTCAACGCCTTTTCAGACGGTTCAACCAACTCAGAATACTGGTGGGTTTGGCTTTGGAGCATCATCAGGTAACTTAGTACTTTTCATTTTCTTTTATTACATTTTGAAGTCCTTCCATTAATTTTCTCCCCACTGTGACCTCATGGTCTTCCTGCCTTAGCAGGTGGTATTGGTGGCACATCAAGCATTTTTGGTCAGAATAATTTTGGACAACAGTATGTTTCACTCACTGTTCTTTTAACCCTTCGATTGTGTATATATTGTTTGTTTCATCAGGGATTTTACAATGTTTGATGTGGCAGGTCTGCTAGTCAGAGCCCAGCACTTGCACAACCACAGTCTATTACAAATCCTTTTGGAACTTTGCCTGCAATGCCTCAGATGTCAATTGGCCGTGTGGGAAACACACCTTCAATTCAGTATGGAATTTCTAGTCTGCCAGTAAGTAGATTATACAACCACCACCTTGCTTCCAAGATCACTCACTCATCACACATAGTACAAAGTAATACGACATTCTTCACTTGCATTTTTCTATAATATTTTATAGGTTGTCGACAAACCTGCTCCTATGAGGATATCATCTGTGTTGACTTCTCGACATCTTTCTCAAAGGCGGATTAGGCTGCCTGCAAGGAAATATCACCCCAAAAATGAAGGTCCAAAGGTTGAGCGTCACACTTTAAGTCTTTCTTGAATGACTGTTTATTTATTATTTTCATTATAAAAGAATCATGTTTAATAATTTGATTGACATCTGCAGGTTTCGTTTTTTAGTGACGAGGAAGAGACCACGAGTACACCTAAAGCAGATGCTCTTTTTGTTCCCAGGGAAAACCCAAGAGCTCTGGTTATTCGCCCTGTGGAACAATGGCCGGGAAAAGTGTCTGCCGAGAAACCAAAAGAAAAAAATGCATCTTCTCCTCCACAAGCTAATGGTAAAATTTCTTTGCCTATACTTACTGTTACAGAAAAAAAATGCAAATGTGACGACTAATTCTCTTTAGATGCTAGAAGTTTGTAGTCTGCATGATATTTGTTTTAGCCTATGAACCTAGATTTGTCAAAAGCTGAAGCGTATTTTCATAACTACCCCTCTCATTATCACTTTATATGTAGAATGGAATATAATCACCAGATTCCAGTGAGCATCTAAAATGTTTTTTGTATAAATTTTATGTGTAACCTGCCTGCTAAAGTTTTCCTGTCATTAATATTAATTTAAAATTCAGGTCATACCCAGTTTACTTCTACCACACATCAAAATGGACACTCCACAGATAATGGAAACAGTAAGAGCGTTTCTTATATCATACTTTTTTTATAACATTTCTGAATTCCTCAGTATCTGCAAATACAATTTGTCTACTTTAATGCTTATTTTCACATGATTAACCATGAATTTCATGCAGGAAATCATTCTGAAAATGGCATTTTCAAGGAACAAACTACTTCTGCTAAGATAACTCAGAAAACAAATGGAGCACACAATGATCAATCATCCCCAAAATCAGACTCATATATTACCTTAACTGGTCACCGAGCCGGGGAGGCAGCAATTGTTTATGAACACGGGGCTGACATCGAAGCACTTATGCCTAAACTCCGCCATTCAGATTACTACACTGAGCCTCGAATCCAAGAATTAGCTGCTAAAGAACGCGCAGAACCAGGTTTCTGCCGCCGTGTAAAGGACTTTGTAGTTGGGCGGCATAACTATGGAAGCATTAAATTCCTTGGTGAAACCGACGTTAGACGCCTGGATCTCGAGTCTCTTATCCAGTTCAATAACCGTGAAGTGATTGTTTATATGGATGAGACGAAAAAACCGCCTGTGGGACAGGGCCTTAACAAGCCTGCTGAAGTAACACTATTGAACATCAAGTGTTTTGATAAAAAGACGGGGTGTCACTTCACCGAAGGACCAAGAATTGAAAAATATAAAGAAATGTTGAAAAAGAAAGCTGAGGACCAAGGTGCCGAGTTTGTCTCTTATGATCCGGTTAAAGGGGAATGGAAGTTTAGGGTTAGCCATTTCAGTCGGTACGCGCTCAAAGACGACGAGGACCGTGACGAAGATGGCACTCTGCTTGAATGATACATACAAACGGTTCTGTTCTTTCAACACTGGTTTGCAAAGAATTTGTGATATACATACAACCCAGTGATTGTGGTGGGGTTATCTCGTGCAAACTTCTGTTATTGTGTTTTGACAACCAACATTCACGTGTTTTTTCCTTTTCTTTTGTGTTTGTTATCGAGTCTGTTGGTGGTAACATTCTATCAAAAAAACATTATTATTGGTGGATTTGAACAAAAGAATCTTAAATTTTGTTTTTTACTGGGATGCAAGTCATGTGATTTTGGTGTTTTGATTTTACCCCTTGTTTTTGTTTGTGTTGTATCGAAATGGCTCTTGTGTTTTTGTATTTCTGCAGGGAACTGTTTGTAATTCTTTTTTTTTAACAATGGTAACATCACCTAGACTTCCTATTCAATCAGATTAACACCATTACCTTTGGATAATATGTTTTCATCATCAGGCTTAAAAAAATCCTGATCACTAACGAATGGGATTAGGTTTGGCGTCAAAGGACATAGTAGCCTTTAAAGTTTTCTTTTTGATGTGGATGGATCTAAATATTATCCGAAATCTTATAAATGTTTGCATCAATCTGTAAAACTCAAAATCAGCACCAAATATTTATTCTACGTCTTTAAGTGTATTAGTATGTCGTTAAAAGTGCAAGTTCTAGGAACAATAGGCTACCTTACTAGCAAATCAAGATAAAATGTATATAATGCAAAAATTTAATGAATACTAACCCCAGTTTATTGATGGAGTAACCGAACAAGAACAGTAAGAACTAATCTTAGCTGAGACTACTTGTCGATTTAAACCATATTTCATGACCATTCACGTTTGCCTCTTATGATACAACTACTAATCATTGTACTTAGGGGATGACAAAGAAACCTGAATTCAACATGAAAACCAGAAATATTTGCCGCAGGCATTTGAATACGTTACCAACTTTGGGACAAATGACGAGTATGAGGTCAGTGATATCTGCCAGAATACCCGAACTCATTTACCCGAATATGTTAATGTATTATATAGTTTATAAAATATATAATAAAATAGTATGCTTAAGTTGTTACACATTTTAAATTATTAAGATTATATGCTTATTTGAAGTATAATTGAGTATTTAACATTTCAACTCGGGTATTGAGTTAAAAATCAGACCAGTTCTCAAGTGGGCCTCCAAAATGTATATTAAAATCCTTCTATCTCTCTCCTTCACATCTACTGTCACATCCTCTTTATTTCATATTAGCTGAAGTCTTATACCATAATCATACCCATTAAACCTCATACATAGCCGAACTATTAATGAGGTTGATCTCAAAAGGGTGAGGTGCATATATACGAACCTTAGCTTTATCATAAGAGATTGAGAGATTGTTTTCAGAAAAATCTTCGGCTCCAAAGCAAACAATAAACAAAAACAATACTAGAATAGATCGAGAGCACAAATGCACAATGCACAATTAATTATCAACATAAACTAGACAATCGAAGCACATCATGCCGAATGATATAGAGAATATAATGAACACACAATGGCTGTCGCAGCACACACAGAGTGATCACTATGAATTATGAGATAAAAAAAACACAATGAACAACAATATATACATGTCTATAAATCATCGGCATACAAAATGCAACAAAAAAAAACACACAGTGAACAACAATATACACTAGATAACCCGAGTTCTTATAATTAGTAAAATGTAAAAGAAACCAAACGAGTTATGTTTGATATATAAGATTTGCCTTATTAAAAAAGTACATCAAATACAAGAACTAGAATTATTTTCGAAGCATCCAGGAACCTTCAATAGGGCCCGAAGGGGCCAAAATAAAGGAATTTAGCCCTTCAGTACGTACTTGAGTAGATCAGATTGCCCACACAATTCTGACAATGGAACCAATATTTAGCCAGTGAAGATATTATTATAACCATCATGTATTTTCATATCTAACTTCTATCCCCAATTTTAACTGTAGTCGTTAAAATAGAGAACTTTATGATAACCCTCTAACAAAAAGATTCCGGTTCAGTACCAAAATTAAGCGATCCAAATTGATGTCACGCCTGGTTACATGTATCATGTTAATGTACTATATATACAACATTCTCTCATTTATATGTATAATATACGAAATGTGCCAGTAATCTTGTAGCTTTTTTTTCGAGCCGGGGTCTAATTGGAAGCGATCTCTCTATCCTAAAAGATAGAGGTAAGATTTGCCATCATCCAATCCCTCCCAGACCCTGCTTCTAGTGGGATATAGTGGGTATGTTGTTGTTGTTGTTGTATTTATTCATAAACAGTTGCATTAAAGTCTACACAAAGTAAACATGTAAATCTGTGGGAGCTACTAGTTGCTCTAAGATGAGACTACTATGCTAACAAATAATATCATTAGAAGGTCATCTATATATACAACTGTTAACAACAGCTGGCTCATCTGAATGGGTGCCTAACACAAATACACACACCCCAGGTCCAGGACCAGCAGGATTAGGACCAGGACCATGACTATGTACATATATAGACATGGCTCACCCATCCCACATGCAAACAAAACACTATAAATGTTATATGATCAGCTTGCTTTATTCTTATAATGATAATAATACATGATTAAGTATGTTAGATTAAGAGCTAACATATCACATTTTTCTTTTTCTAATTAAAATTGCATGATTTCTTGCATATTAATATTATGTTAATTCTCCCATCTAATATACTAAACAAGAAACGGGAACTATGTTTGTTATATTTCTAATAACAATTTATATAATGAGTGCAAGTGTGACCATATGCATATATGCACGGTACCTGCTATATGTGACGCCTATATAACCATATTTTTTACTCATTTAATTTATCATACATAGCCTAGTAATGAATTGGAATGTGAGAACAATCCCCTTAGTAAAAATGTTTGACTAGTGATGAAATATTTATAGGGATCTAAGGGGACACCGCAGGGGTTTTTGGGGGTAGGCCGGGCCAAAAGGTCACGGTTAGGGCTTGCGGTCACGTTTTGGTAGCTAAACGTGACCGCAAGGGCTTGCGGTCACGGTTTCTGTGTCGTCTTCCGACACCTCGTGACAGCAAAACGACAAATGGCCTGATAAAGTTGAAAACCGGTCACCAAACCATCATGGTTTGGCCTAACCGTGACCTCTAGGGTACGAGGTTCAGTTTAAGGTACGAGGTAGACTGTGATGTTGACAAAAGGGCCGGGATTCGCGCCTCGAACCGTCACGTGGAGGCCAAACCGTGACGGTTTGTGCACCAGATTTTAATCTTAAATACCTTTGAGCTTTCAACACTCGACATTTCATCCACCACTCGAAATTTTTTCATCATAAATACCTTTGAGCTTTCATTCATCCAACACTCGAGATTTTTCAGCCTTCGTCATTCCAAAAACACGTTAATTCGAAAACAATGTCGCGGACTATGCCGCCTCCGGTATGCCGTTGTTGTCACAGCCACCGAGGCGGTTAGGCCATGACGGTGCTGGCCCATCTGGCATGGGCGGGTCTGGTCAGGGCGGTGATCCGAAGATGACGGATTAGATAGGTATTTTGTTTGTATTTTATTTCTTTTTGTATGTAAAAACTCGTTTTGTGTGTGTGTGTGTGTGTGTGTGTGTGTGTGTGTGTGTGTGTGTGTATATATGCAGTTTCAGTTATGATGGCTTGTATATTTGGTTGTGTTTGTTTGGTTGTGTTTCTTTGTTTCTTTATTTATATTTGTAATGTTGATAATGTTAATTGTATATGTTTGATAACAACTGATTTTTACGATTAGGTTAACCATATGATAAAATAAAAACTAACTTTTTAATAAATAATTAAACACAAAAATTACTTGTAATATGATAAATTAATAATAAACACAAAACACAAACTCGTATGTTACGATTAGGTTAACCGTGTGATAAAATAAAAATAAAAACAAACTAGTATGATTACTCAAATTTAGAAAATATATACAATATGTCTGTATAATGACAACCGATTTTTACAAACTCGTAAACAAATTAAACACAAAATCGTCACATTAATAATAAATAAATACTTGTAATATGATAAATTATTAATAAACACAAAACACAAACTTGTGAGTTACGATTAGGTTAAACGTGTGATAAAATTAAAATAAAAACAAACTGTTATGATTAAAAAAATATAGAAAATATATGCAATATGTCACGGTTTGGCCAAACCGTGACATATAGCCCCCAAAACCCTAATCAATTCCCCATTAATTGCATACCCAATAATTGCAACGGATCCCCAGATTAGTCTGGGCTCTAACTGTCACGGTTAGGCCTCGTCGTGACAGTTAGGTCTCACACCCGACTGAACGGTCACGGGGAGCCCTAACCGTGACCGTTTGAATCGGTTTCCCCATAAAAATAGCGGTGTGTGCAGAATTAGTAAACCTTAATAAATTTAAACCTAAAGTTGCATGTTTTTAAAAGTAACCTTAAATGCTAGTTGCCTGTTGCCCAAGCTAGTAACCTAAGTGTGTGTGAGAGAGAGATTATTGTAACATGGTTTACTTTAAGCTGCTAGTGATTGATTATCCAAGTGGGTTTGTTTTGTTTCTTTTTTCCTGTAATGCTCATGGTCCTCTTCCAAATTTAACTTCTTGTTGAAGATTTTAAAACCATGTGTGAACCCCATAAGTTCAATTAACTTCATCTGCAAATTTGTACCATAAACCCTTCAAACACAGACAACTTTATCTCTGTCAACTTCATCTCAACCTACACCCTCAAAACCACCATATCTGCCTTCATCCTCTTCTTAATTCATAGCAATCTTTAACCCTTTCCTGTTAATTCATCGCGATCTGCTACTAGATCGGTCGGTAGATCCACAGACATATATAATTTAATGAATTTTATGGGAAAGATTAGTGGTAGCGGGGATGATCAGAAGCAAGAGAATCAACAAGAACAAACTCCCACAATAGGTCCATTGTTGTCTTCTTCTTCTTATCATCATCATCCCCACCACCACCAATCTTTCTTTTCACCACTGTCCTACAACCAGCATCATAACAGCTGGCTGCAGGACGGTGGTAAACCTTCGTACACTGTACAGGACGAAGGGGGTTGGAACATGATGGTGGAGAGAGAACATTTGTTCGACAAAGTAGTGACTCCCAGCGACGTCGGGAAGCTCAATCGGCTTGTTATTCCCAAGCAACACGCCGAGCGATTCTTCCCGTTGGATTCCTCCACCAACTACAAAGGCCTCCTCCTAAATTTCGAAGACCGAAACGGAAAGCTATGGCATTCCAGTACTCCTACTGGAACAGCAGCCAGAGCTACGTTATGACCAAAGGTTGGAGCCGGTTTGTGAAGGAGAAGAAGCTCGACGCCGGAGACATCGTGTCGTTCCAACGAGGCGTTGGAGTCACCGGAAAAGATCGGTTGTTTATCGACTGGAGACGCCGTGTGAATCCTTCAACACCACCACATCAATTATCATCATCTTCATCTCATGATCTCTCTTACCTGTTGCATACTAATAATTTCATCCACCCATGGAATCCACTGGTGTTACAGTCTTTTCCTACGAGAAGGAACCCTAATTATTTCATGCTGCAGGACCCAAACACCAACGTTAACCCTAATCATAGTGGTTCTAGATCTGTTTACTTCGGATCAGGTGGCTACGGACCATCACACCAGCAGTTGAAGATGGTGCAACGAAGTGAGTTAGGGTTAGGGTTTGATGCAGCACCACCGGCTGCAGGATCAATGGTTGATCATGGTAAAGGGTCTGGTAAACGTCTCAGGCTGTTTGGGGTTAACATGGATTGCGTGTTTTCCGACGATGAAGATGATGATCATTCGAGTGAATTGATGGAAAATACTACAGTTGGTGGTTGTAGTACTGTAGTTAATCCTCTAATTCCTTCATCTTCTTCATCATCTTCTTCGTTTTCTACGATTCCTTACCTGCAGTTGACGCCTAATGGAGGAGAAAGTGAATGTAATCAAAGCACAATGTTATCATCATCTTCTTCTACTACTCATGATTTTAGTATAGTCTCAAGGTCCACTGTTTCTAATATGTGTTTGGATTTGAAGATGTCACAAACCGATGAATAATGAAATCGAAGGGAACTGAACAACCGGATGTTGAAGCTGAAACTGTTTAAAATCATGGGAAACAAAAGAAATAATTGAACAAGAAGCAGGACGAATCAAGTAGTTAGCTGCAGTGATATATCACTAAAAGCAACAAAAATGGTTGATTTTAACGTTTGTAGGTACTTCATCTAGTTATTTTCATGTACAATTTTCCAGTGAAATTCATTTACAGACCTTCTACTACTTGCTATTACCATGTCTTTGATTATGCATGATTTTAAGTATTCACAGCGCGCTCTTATATATAATCCAATTTTCTGCCGTTTTTCACCGGTTCTAACACCGGTGCAGGACATGAAAGATGTTGGTTTCATAGGAAACACTAGACTTCAGATATCACCAACGCGTTTTGAACGCATTGGTTACTAGACATACAAGCAATCATCCAGAAACAGATAATATTGGTTGGTACGAGAGATTAAGAGCGTGTTTCTAGTTGAACCAACTGTTGGAATGTATGTTGGTATAGTTGAGTATTGTCCAGTGGTTGCTGTTTTTGTTGTTATATAAAGGAAAATAATAATATGTAGGATGAAATTAATTAAGGTGTGCAGAGAGACTTTTAACTTTTAAGCGGTGAGAGTACAAAGAGAAGGAGAATGATGGGGGCCTTGTGTGAGTATATATATATATATGTTTATTAATTACCTTTTGTAGGTTCGTTGCTCTTGTCGCTGCTACTGTCACTGCATGCTACAACTTCATTGGAAGGTAGCTCTGTATTCGCAGGTACGTACTTGCATCATCTCTCTCTCTCTCTTTGTACAGATTATTGTAAAACTTTTCCTGAGTGTGTGTGTCAGACAACTATATTATCAAAGAGTTGTATTAAACTAACTTGAAAGGTAAGTTTTATATAAAATGTTTATCATGTTGGCATATGATAAACTTAGTGATTTTGGTTTCTTCAAAAGTTTTTAGGTAATCAAGATTTACTTAAAGACCAAACAAGATATCATATTAAAATTGTAGTTGGGGAAACAAGCCTTAACTTTTCTTGTGAACTGAGTTTATTTGCAAATGGTTAATGATTTATGCGTAAGGAATGCAGTGTTTTTATAATAAAATAGCCAATCAGATTGTGCCACGCAAGCACTTATGTAATGACATTCATGGAATCACCTACTTTCGTAAATGACATGTACGAAACAATCAAAACACAAATTCTTTTTGAAACACACCCATGTACAAGCCTTGATCTATACAAGGCCAAAATCCCTATTTCAACGAAAAAAATTAAACAAGCCTTTAATGGTAACTGATAACATAGTCACCGGTTACATGCGATCAGGTGTATGATGGGTTTTCCGTCTATATTTCCAATGTTATAACACATATAATTGTTATCTGTTGAATTTATATCTAATAATTAAGCAATTATAATCTTTCATAAAGTTAAAACTTTCATTTACGTATGTTTCCACCCTAGCTATATATATAAATGAATCATCTTGTGTGTTTTAAACTAAAGAAATTAACAACTTAATTCATTTTCATAGAAAGAAAATTCATTTCCTATACTACATGATTATTGATTACATGTATATATATGCACATGTGATACTTTAATATAAAAGTGAGACCACAATTCAAACAATTATGCATACCATATGAAATACAAAATTTAGATACCATGAACTTGGCTAATCACATATAATTATAGCATAATTAGCAGTGAGAGGAGGTTTATGAGTGATATGACACCGGCAAATCAAGGTGTCATGCCTAGATATACACTACAAGAAAAAGACTTTTTTGTGGCGATAAATATCGTCGCAAAAAACTGTAATTTCGTCGCAAACTATTATTTGCGACGAAATTGTCGTCGCAAATCAGTCGCCGTAAAAAAGTGGTCGCAAAATGTTATTTGCGACGAAATTTGCGACGATTTCTTTTGTGGGCTCCACTTATTTAAAAAAAATGAAATTCTGAGATAAATATTTTGCGACGATATTTTTTGCGACGAGTTCTTCTTTTTTGCGGCGATATATCGCCGCAAATTTTTTGACCAAAATCTCTTTTGCGGCGATTCTTGTCAATATATTTTACTCTTTTTTACGACGACATATCGCCGCAAAAAAGATTTTTTTTTTAATAATTTGGCTGCATTTGCAGCAATCCACCCAGATTTTTCTGGGTACCAGACCAAACCTGCTGTTCCAAATCATTACACACTATCAAAACCATCAAACCAATCGCAAAACATAGCATATAAACAAAAAATTGTCCCAATTTAACAAGTTAAAAGTTACACAAACAAATGTTTTAAAATAGTCATTACAATCACTAAAAACCATCAAACCATCAAACCATCCTATGACGACCCATCTTCATCATCTTCATCTTCTTCATCTTCTTGAGAATGACCACTTCTCCTCAACGCGCTCTGGACTTGGCTTTGGATTTGACTTTGCATTTGTGCCATCATATTAGCCATCATCTGTTCTTGCTCTCTGGCCAGTCTCGCTGCTACTATCTCCTCAACCTCAGATTGTGAGAACATCCGCTGATCTGTTTTATGAGGTGGCGGTGGGGGTTGTGAAGGCACGCTCGGTATTGGACCGATGCCACGTTCCCACCCGGGCCGCTCCCCCAACACCTGTACACAAATACGCATGTACATCAATTTTACATCCATACATCCATACACAAATACACATATACATCCATACACAAATACACATATACATCCATACACAAATACACATATACATCCATACAAAAATACGCATATACATCTATTTTAATCACAATTCAACATACATATACACATACACATATACATCCATACATAAATACACATATACATCCATACACATATACATATACATCCATACATAAATACATATATACATCCATACACATGCACATATATATCCATACATAAATACATATATACATCCATACACACATATACATACATTCTAATATATACACATACACATTCATACACAAATACCCATATACATTCATACACAAATATACATATAAATCTATTTTAATCTCAATACCCATATACATTCATACACAAATATATATTCATTTTAATCTCAATACCCATATACATTCATACACACATATACATACATTCTAATATATACACATACATATTCATACACAAATACCCATATACATATGCACAAATATACATATTAATCCATTTTATATATCCAGAAATATATTTGTATAACAAATAAGAATTGGGAACAGATACATCCATACACAAATATACATACATTCTAATATACATACACAAATCCATACACACCTGGCGCATGATCTGTTTCTCTAACATTTCTGGATGTTGTTGTTGAAGCGCGACCATTTGCTCCTTTATAGTTTACAAAAAAAATAAACAATGTTATATATATGGTGATTTTATATATTACTTTATTTTTATAAAATTGTAAGACGTGTACATTACTTACATAGTATGCAGCGGGTTCAGGTTGATAGAAATTACCGCTTGAATCGGTATAGAAGCGACGATATGCTAATATGGCACTCCCAGATTCATCAGAACCATCTTCCCGCTATAAACACATTTTATAGTTATATAATAATATAAAAGTAACTTACAAACACATAAAACAAGTTATAAACACATTAGATTAAAATAACTTACAAACATATAACGACATTGGGCTAAAGATGTCCGGCCGCCATGTCCCTTGATCGTCTGCTTCCCTTTGTTGGACTTGTTGGTTGCAGACCGAGCCTTGACTTCAGGAGAAGTGTAGTAATCCACATAGCCTTTCCATTCAGATTCTTGCATATCAGGTGGCACAACATCAGAAATATCAACCCTGTCCTCCCCGCCTATTTTGCTAAAATGCTTTTGCTTGAACCGGTATTTGTGATCTTTATACCGGTTTGCAGCATATTTCTCAATGCCTGCCCTCAGGCCTTCGTGGGGAGTCATATCAAAATACATCTGCAAATTATGAAAACAAATAGCTTAGTGTATATATATTTAATCACTGAATTTAATTATCAAAAACTTAACCTGTAAGTCAGCCCAGATAGTCGCCTTCAAATCCGCAGGTATCTTTCTCAAGCTCTTGTAGTTTTGAGGAAATCTGTCAACGATTGTGCCAAACAGTGAAGCAAAGGTCGCCTGATTGACACCCACAGGTTTGTAGGTGTCATGCGTACCTTGCTCAAATTCAATTGTGAGCAAATTTCCTTGTGGATTTCTCTTTCGTATACCTTGAAGTGTGGTCTTTCCACGCTTGCCTTGTCCTGCAAATTGATAATAGTATAAAAATTCTATGTAAATTATATATTTTCATTTTAAAAGATAATAGTATAAAAAATTGGTCATACCTCGTCCGCTGCCGCTGCCGGAGTCATCACTACCTCGCACTGTCGTGGCGGCTGCCACGATCGATCATCATCGGGAGGACCACCACCAGGTGGACCACGACCATAGGTATCCCCACCGTGACCTCGGGCCACGTCTGCCATCTGTAAAAAAAGATTATATAAGTATACAAATATACCGTAATTGAATCATTAGCTAAACACATAATTGAAAAAAACAATTCAATAAACATAATAGATCAAACATAATAAATGATTCGGTTAAAATTAAAAATTACAATCAATCGGATTCATCGGTGTGATAAGAATCTTCTCCACAATCATTATTAAATTCGTCTGATTCATCATCTGAATTATCAGAAACGTCAACAACTTGGTCTGCATCGTCGTCTTCACCCTCATCTGTATCTTCATATGTCTCGTCCTCTTGTGGGACATTCTCCTGACGAACATCATTAATAAAATCATATATTGGGTCTGTCGTTTGAGGTATGACTGGAACTACCGGTGACGGAACATATGATTCACCATGAAACGTCCACGTTTTGTAAAATCGACAAAAACCATTATTATGTATATGGCGCTCTATTGTTGGAAGAGGAAACCAATAACTGTTATTGCAATTATTACACGGACACCGAGCTTTATTTTGGCCATTCATATAATTCTTACACCTTTCCATGAATGCTTTAAGACCAATCAGATATTCTTTAGAAAATTTATTTTCTAAAGTAGTCCAAGTCTTATCAATCGTCATAACTGCGTCTACAAACAAATATTAATTATCTTAACACATTTAAAACTAGAGAAATACAAACACAAATACACATATACATCCATACACAAATACACATATACATCCATTTTAATCACAATTTAACATTCATTTTAATCTCAATTTAACATACATACACACACACATATATGGATATCCATACACAAATACACATATACAAACACAAATACCCACATATACGCATACACATATACATCCATACACAAATACACATATACATCCATACACAAATACACATATACATCTATACACAAATACACATATACATCCATACATAAATACACATATACATCCATTTTAATCACAATTTAACATACATACACACATACACATATACATCCATACACAATCACGCATATACATCCATTTTAATCACAATTCAACATACATATACACATACACATATACATCCATGCATAAATACACATATACATCTTAAATATCCATTTTTTCATAACCATAAAACTTGCTAAACCTAATTCAAACAAATACATACATATTAACACATAATTAACATTCCAAATACATACATTCTTATATTCATACATACACACATGTTATCTCAACTAACTTAAACACCCATGTTCATAACCATATAAAAACAAAATTAGGTAAAATACATACATTCATCTCATTTTAAATTAGGCAAAACACAAAATTAGACAAAATACATACATTCATAACCATATTAACACACTAAACACATACATTCTTAAATACATACATACACACATAATACTTCATCTCAACTAACCTAAACACCCATGTTCATAACCATATAAAAACAAATTAGGTAAAATACATACATTCATATCATTTTAAATTACACACACATATACATACATAATACTTCATCTCAACTAACCTACAAATATACATCTTAAATATCCTTTTTTCATAACCATAAAACTTGCTAAACCTAATTCAAACAAATACATACATATTAACACATAATTAACATTCCAAATACATACATTCTTATATTCATACATACACACATGTTATTTCAACTTGCTAAACCTAATTCAAACCATAAAACTTCATCTAAACTAACTTAAACACCCATGGACACAAAATCCCTAATTTTAAAATATTATCTACAAATTAACACAAAATTAGGCAAAATTGAGGTTATTTACTTGAAATCAGAAGTGGTGGTGGCTATGGTGTAAAGCAGGCAGCGACGGAGGTGGAACCGCGACGGTGGTGACTGAAATATCAACGGAGGTGGAACCGCAACAACCGTGGAGCGACGGTGGAGGGAGCCGACGATGGTGTGGGGTGCGACGGGGCGGAGGGAGCCGCCGAAGAGGGAGCCGACGGTGGTGTGGGTCGTGCGCAGTGGGGGTTTGGGGGTGGGTGCGTAGTGGGGGTTTGGGGTTAATTTTTGCGAATGCTGAGAAAGAGAACTCCAGTCTGTATTTGGGGTAAAGTTTTTTGCGGCGATATATCGCCGCAAAAGACCAATTGCGACGAAGACTAATTTAAGTATAAATATTTATTAATTATTTTCATTTATTGCGACGATTTTTCGCCGCAAAAGATTAAGCGGGATTTTTCCCGCCCTACAATAAGATTGTAGTGTTTTTTAAAAAAACAAAAAAAATATATTTTATTTTTTGCGACGAAAAATCGCCGCAAATAAGTTCTTGACTTTAAAAGTCAAAAAGTTAATTATTTTTTGTCGTTTAGTGTGTCTATTGCGACGAAATGGGTATCGCCGCAAAAAACATAGTCGCAAAAAACCATTTTTCTTAGTGATAACACTTCATGGCCGGTCATGAACTTATGGTAAATACACTCAAACGTACGTGGTACCTTGAAGACAAATGTGCTATTTTATTACTTAGCTATTATGCTTTTCAAGTTATTATAATTATTATTTACATGGTTTCAAAGTAACACTTAATATCATTAGTAAAACGTTTAACACATTTTTTAAAATATATAATATTATAAACATATAAGAGTAATAAGTTATGAACTATATCAATTGAATAATAAAAAAATGATATACATATAAAATTAATAAGTTATGAACTTTAATATGCAATAAAAAGTGGGATACCATTCAATAAATTAACTCAAAAAAGTCATAATATATATATTGATCACAACGTGTGTAAAAGTAAAGTTTAATAAAAGATTATACGTTGATGTGATAAGTCACTAAACTTTTGTATTATTGTTTAATTAACTCAAAGAAACTAAATTTAAGTGCAACATTATATGAATTACGTCTGAGCAAAGGTTTAGTATAATTTTTATGTTTTTCAAAGTCCTTTGAAACTACCCTTAATATCCGAGTAAGACATCCTGAGATGAGACGAGATGTCAATAATTCATACCGATTGTGACGCGCTAGATTGTTACAAATACTTACAACATAAAAAAGTAAGTTTGGATGTTTATTTTTGGGTTGATTGAATTAAAAAAAATAGTAATTAAAGAGAACATACAATTGGTTTGTAATTGTGTACGGTTGGTTAAAAGAATTTGAACGAACCACTTTAGATTAGCAACACCTATTTAGGGTTCTGATCGTTAAAAGATGATGATCACTCAAGGGTTATGATATTTAGATTAATGGTTACTAGTTAATAAACTATTATGACTAGCTAGCTAGGTTTGTGACCATATTAAAGGTACCACCTAGTCACCTATTAGAACAACAATTATACTTCATTTTTAGTAAAGAAAATTAAAATTCATAAATAGACACAAGACATTGTCTCTCCTACATGAATTACTAGATAATTATTTTGATATCAAATAAACATGATTTCTAATTACCTTGAATTCTAAGCAACTTCAATCGAATTATATATCACTGTTAGTATAGCGTTGAATATGTAAATTGTTTGTTGCTTCGTTGTATGTTAGGAAGCGATAAAACGGGCCACAAACTCAAAGTACATTGTTCTAATTAAAGACGAAGACAAAATTTTCTAAACGATAGAGGTCAACAGCCTCCAAGTTTCTTTGCTGTTTTAGATTTGCTTTAGTCACTATTTAGGAACCCATAACCAACAATATTAAATACACATAATCTAGTGTTTAAATGGAACATGCTACTTTAAATTCCTCTATATTGCAATTCACAACCACTTAATTAATTTTTATAAATAAAAAAATATTTCTTTTAAAGAAATAAAACTATTATACCTTTTATATTTTAAAATTACCTACCTTAACCTGGTCAATAACTCCCGGTTCATCCAACATTGGATTTCAGCACTACATGTCAGTTCAATAACCAGGGTTCACAACCCCAGGTTCTTAGATAAGTTCACATCATGATGTTGTGCCTACTGAATAGCTTTTGTAAATCGTAATAGTATTTCATGACATAGTACGTACATGGCTCACACGTTGCCGTCAATGGCTCCGTTACACTATTGTGAACCGTGGACATCAAGGATAACGAAAGTCTCATTATACGGGGTTGGATATCTTTCCTATCAGACGCGTTTTAAAAACCGTGAAGGGTGGGCGCCTGAGGACCTTCTCTTCATGTGAATATTTGATAAGCTATTAAGAATATAGGAATCAAGAATACAAAGAACGAGCCTATAAATTAAACAAACCTACATCTTGTTCTGTAAGGTGATTACTAAGAACACATTTTATTGTGCAGTCGATTCTATGGGTGGGAACTTTTCCTAAGTAGTATATGAAAACATAAACCAAAAAAGAAAAAGAGAAAGCAATGGAGTTAATTTGGGGGAACTTTGGAGCTTGGTCCACTGAGCAGTGTACTCTATAAAGCTGAACATGCATGTTCTTCTATTAATCTTGTCACCTATAAACTATCTTTTTGATTAATAAAATTAAAACATAATATTGTGCTTTTAACATATTAAATTAAATTAAGGGAGCTGCAAAAAGTGGGAATTATTAAGTGAGAGGAATGTGGGAAATCATCATCCATAATCTTTCAGTAACACTGGAATTAATTGAAGCTAGCATGTGATTCACCATCGTCTGCATGCATGTATTGCCTTGCATTTTAATATGTGATAAGATTCATCTACTTTTGTGTCCAAATGAATTAAATTTTAGTGGCTAGCTACTTGGCACTTGCTCCATCAAATTTATGTTGTTGCAAAAGTTATGTAGAATTAAATTTAATTTATCTTGTTTTGGAGTTGGTGTATTAATTATTGTTTGAAGAAAATTGATAAATGTAAATGTTTCTAGGTGTCTATAATCTCAAAACCGATTACATGTTTTTTCAGAGCAATTGCATATATCCCTTATAAATCTTTTAACTATATATTTGTCCAATCTGAAATTGAAATTGCATGTATCCCATCTTTAATAGATAATCTAAATTTACTCATTTTGATTTTAATTTTATTCAAATTAAAGTTTAGAATGATAATTTCACTCTTACTTTAACTAAAACTATAAAGTTTTTTTTTTCAAATTCTCATAACTATAAAGTTTTTTTTTTCAAATTCTCATATTTATCTATTTTTAACTAGCTTTCTTTTTACATTTATTTAGTTTTTCTGTCTTTTATTTTGTGTTGCTAATGAGTTTTTTTTAATCAGTTTTGCATTTTTGCTATTGTTTTTTTTTGTGATTTTTCATTATTACTCCATCTATGTTTACAATTCTTTATTACTAGTTTTTAAAGTAACAATCATTAAAATACGAATTTTTGTTTATTTTGAGAGGATTATGATAAAAGTATACATGTTCAATTGGATTAACGTATCAACTTCGCTTTAGTAGACCCGTGAATTGATGAGTGTCTCTGGTTGGGGGAATTTGAATGAATAAATTCTAAATGATCTATTTGGATATCTAACCAAATAAACAAACCTTTTAGCGAAACTAATTTCAATTTCAACGTGTGAATCATAAAGGGCCTAAGGGTTTTAAATTAAATTAAGTATTTCATTAATATAAAGATGCAGCAAACTTTTCCTGCTTTTTTACCTATTGAAGAACCGTGGAGAAAGAAACTAAAGGACTTGAAGAATCTTCCGGTGATGTCTGCCAAAGGAACCTAAGAAAATTGAGCAATCAAAACAAGTCGATACATTTAGTATTTTTCTTTTTTTTTTTTCAATTATTCAAAGAGTTCTAAGTAATTAGAACAATCTTTCCGAGAATTATGAGAGTCAAATTAACAAAAAAAGATAACATGGAAAAGTCTTCAAAAATCAAAAGTGAGTTCCAAAGGTTAATTAAAGGACATCAAACTCTAATCCCGACTAAAGAAATAATAAAAACTATTGGTTTGAAGCCTGCTGGGTGGAGACTGAATTTTCCTACAATGAAGATTTATGATTTTGTTTGTGGAAAATCTGTCTAGTAATCTTCTTCTTCTTTTATTTTATTTTATTTAACTTTTGTCATATATAGACTCAATTGTTTTCACTAATTATTTAATTATTTGTATATGTGATACGAACGAAAGAAGAAGAAGAAGACAAGAGAAGGAATTCGATCAATCAATCTATTCAATCATTCTCATTTCACACTATTAATATGCATACACTGACCGTTAGGTTATTAAGATCGTTACATTCTCAACTAACTAGCCATTTGCACAACTAACCCCCTCAATCTATTCATTTATTACAATTTCTACCCTGAACTACATATTATTCGTAACAATACTTCCCCGGTCAAAACATTCTTGACCTCAAGAATGGAAGTCAGGGAAACGTAATTGAAATTCCTCCAAATCTTCCCATGTAGCTTCCGTAGCTGGCAAGTGAACCCAATGAACAAGGATTTGAGTGGAAACTCGATTTCGTTTCCTCACCAATTTACGATCCAAAATAGCCCTCGGCTTCAAACAAAAACGAGGTTCGTCCGGCAGTGGAATAACATGAGAATGGTCGCCGTGAGCTGCCTTCAGAAGTGAAACGTGGAAAGTAGGATGGATTTGCGAAGAAGAAGGCAAATCCAACCGATATGCCACAGAACCCACCTTTTCCACAATAAAAAATGGACCAAAGTAACGAGGACCCAATTTTGAATGGCGATGACTTCTTAAAGAAGTCTGAACATAAGAATGCAATTTAACATACACCCACTCACCAACTTTAAATGTGTGATCCGTGCGATGGGCATCTGCTAGCTGTTTCATTCGATTCCGAGCCTTGGCTAACGAAGCCTTTAAATTGGTGAGTTTCAATTCTCTAGCTTGAAATAACTCTTCAATAGAGGCTAATTGTGAATCATTAGGAATATAGGGAATGTGCAGAGGTGGTTTAATCCCATAAAGGGCCTCGAATGGGGACATTCCAATAGCAGAATGATAAGTAGTATTGTACCACCATTCTGCTAAGGTTAACCATTTATACCACATCAATGGAGTATCCATAACCATAGCTCGCAAATATGATTCCAAACATCGGTTAAGAACTTCAGTCTGCCCATCGGATTGAGGATGGTAGGCAGTGGAATAGGATAGTGAAATACCTTGCAGCTTCATGAAATCACGCCAAAATTGACTGAGAAACAAAGAATCTCGATCCGAGACAATGGTGGATGGACAACCATGTAGCTTGAACACATTATCAAAGAGGACTTGAGCAACGGTTGTAGCCGAATAAGGGTGAGTAAGACCCATAAAATGGCCATACTTAGTAAACCGATCAACAACCACCAAAATCGAATCTTTACCATAAGACTTCGGTAAACCATTCACAAAATCCATGGAGATGTCCGAGAAGATGGATTTTGGAGTTGCAAAGGTTGTAATAACCCAGGGGTAGCCACCCTCTCATATTTACTTCGTTGGCATATTTGACAGTCATGAATAAAGGATCTAACATCCCGCGAACATTTCTTCCAATAGAACATGGCCTTCAACCGATGGAGAGTGGAAGTAAAGCCTAAATGGCCCCCAACCGGGGAAGAATGACACAAGATGAGAATGTCATGCCTTAATTTCAAATCATCACCCACAACAATCTTGCCTTTTTGAGTGAGAATATTGCCATTCCAATAGAAATGTTTGATTGACTGTCCTTGTTGTAAAGCTGTTAAAATCACTCGCAGTTTTTCATCAATTGACCAACTATGTTGAATGCGATCCCACAGAAGAGGATCAATGGAACTCATACTCATTTGAAAGATAGTGGAACCTTCCATTCGAGAAAGAGCATCCGCAGCTTTGTTTGTAATCCCTTGCTTGTATCTTATCTCATAATCATAACCAAGCAATTTTGCCAACCAAGTTTGTTGTAGGGGAGTACTGACTTTTTGATCTAACAAAAACTTGAGGCTTTTCTGATCGGTTTGAATGATGAAATGATTGGCAATTAAGTAATGATGCCAATGTTTAACGGCTAGTAAGATAGCCAACAATTCTTTCTCATATACGGATAAACATGCTGTCGTGGAGAGAGAGGCTTACTTAGAAAGGCTATTGGGTGACCTTCTTGCATAAGGACTGCCCCTAGTCCCTTATTTAAGGCATCGGTTTCAACCACAAATGGTTTGGTAAAGTCGGGTAGAGCAAGAACCGGTGAAGAAGAGAGGGCCACCTTCAGTTGATCAAAAGCCTTCTGAGCCTCATCTTGCCACTTAAAGGAGTCTTTTTTGAGAAGATTGGTGAGAGGTCTTGCGATCACTCCAAAAGCTTTGATAAATCTTCGGTAATAACCACATAACCCCAAGAAACCCCTTAACTGTTTCACTGTAGAAGGAATTGGCCAATTCACAATGGCTGTGATCTTTGAGGGATCGGTAGACACTCCCTCACCCGAGATGATATGCCCCAAGTATTCCACCCGGGTACCCGCAAATGAACACTTAGATCTCTTAGCCACAAGAGAATTGTCACGCAATAGTTGGAGCACAACAGCTAGATCAGTTACATGCTGCTCTAATATGGCACTATAAACCAGTATATCATCAAGAAAACTAGAGCACACTTGCGCAGGAGTGGTTTAAAGGTGGTGTTCATTAATGCTTGGAAAGTTGCGGGGGCATTTGTTAATCCAAACGGAAGGACAAGGAACTCATAATGACCTTGATGTGTGCGGAAGGCAGTCTTGTCAATGTCTTGAGAGTGCATTCGAATTTGATGATACCCCGATCTAAGGTCCAATTTAGAAAAAATGGTAGCTCCACATAACTCATCTAACAATTCATCGATGAGTGGAATGGGAAAGCTATTCTTAATGGTTGCTTCATTTAACCTTCGATAATCCACACACATACGCCAAGAACCGTCCTTTTTCTTGACTAAAACCACTGGAGCTGCAAAAGAACTAGTGCTTTCTCGAACAATGTCCATATCGAGTAATTCTTGGGTCATTTTCTCAATAATGTCTTTTTGAGCTGCTTGATATTGGTATGGTTTAAGAGTAATTGGATTGGTACCTTCTTTACGCACTATTCTATGGTCACATGATCGTGAAGGTGGTAATGAAGTTGGAATGCAAAAGACACCAGCATACTCTTACAAGAGATTCGATACTTGTATCGGTAAGTCTTCTGTTGGTACCAATGGAACATGTTGAGAGTCATTCTCCTGATGAGTTTGAAGACTAAACAGTTGTGCTTGAGTAACTTGATCCAAATAAAGCAAGGTGTGCATTTTCTCTGCAGAACATAAAGCAAGTGGCTTAGTTTTAGCCCCTTTCAATATGAATGATACTCCCCCAACAGTGAATCTCATAGTCAAAGCTTTAAAGTTCCATATGATATCATCGAGATTCTGTAACCATTGAACTCCAAGGACCATATCATAATTGTTGAGTGGAATAAGGAAGACATCCGTTTTGAACCAATTGCCTTGCATGGACCACTGAAAGTCATTGCACACCTTATTACAAGTGATCATATTACCATCTGCAATTGTGATCTTAATAGGAGTCATTTCCTTTATATTAACATTGAGTTTCTTAAAACGTTTCCATCTAAGAAATCATGTGTTGACCCTGAATCAATCAAAATGTGTAAGGGCTTGGTTCCCACAGCCCCAATTACTTTCATAGTGGAGAAAGACTGCATCCCAGTAATAGCATTAAGAGAGATCTGTGGGTCATGCACTTCGGTCACTGCACAGTTAATGCAGTCAGTCTCTCCATCCTCCTCATCATCTTCTTTAATTATTTCCACAGAAAATAATTGTTTGGTTTTGCATACATGTCCAGGTGTATACTTTTCGGTACACCCAAAGCATTCCCCTCGAGCTTTCTTTTCCTCAATCTCTTTAGAAGACAATCTTCTAGAAGTGAAGGTTTTAGGTTTGGTTGTTGGTGTAGGTAATAAGGGTAGGTTGGCATTACTAGAGGGTAGTGGTGGTTTAGGGTAGGTGTTGTAGGAATTAGTGTTTCGGTATGGTTTTTGGGTGGTATTTGGGTGGCTGAATTTTAAATTTTCATCTTGTATTCGAGCTAACATGTAGGCTTCAGGTAGGTTTTTTGGTCGAAGTAATCGCAGTGGATTACCAATCTCTGGTTTAACTGCTCGAAGGAACAAACTAGTGGCGTATTCATCACAAATGGAAACCTTTGTTAAAGCTAGATCAAACTCTTGGCAAAGTTCTTGTAAAAAACCAGTTTGCTAATGGCAGCTAAAGCTCCCATTGCATCAGAACCAATCACCAATGCAAATCTAGTTGAAATGAAACTCTTGTAATCCTTCCAAGATAATCCATCAATCGATCCTCCTCTTGATCGAACAAATGACTGATGCCATAACAATGCAATATCTTTTAAATGAACAATTTCATACCTCACCTTTGAATTCTCAGGAGTTCCATCAATGGAGAAGAAATGCTCTACTTGACACAACCATCCTTCCACATTCGTTCCATTGAATTTAGGAAACTCCATCTTCGTTAAGCGATTTCGGCTGTTGTGGAAAGCAATTGCATCATTATCGTCCTCGTGACTCGATTCCGAAGGAATTGGCTGATTCTTGCTGAGCAATTGTAAGTTCTTGAGAATTTCTGCCATCTGGTTTGAGTTTTCAACCAATTGCGCCTTCATTGTCTGCAATTCCGTAGAATTCTTCGCTGTTGCTGCTCGAATGGTCTCTAGTTCTGTCAAATTGAGACCTGTTACCGATTCCAAACGAAGAAGTGTTGCTTCATGATCCTGCACCTTTTGCTCCAGTGATTGATTGCGAGTAGTCGCCATTGAAATTGATCAAGAGTTGTCCGAGAATCGGGCAGCTCTGATACCACTTGATACGAACGAAAGAAGAAGAAGAAGACAAGAGAAGGAATTCGATCAATCAAGCTATTCAATCATTCTCATTTCACACTATTAATATGCATACACTGACCGTTAGGTTGTTAAGATCGACCGTTACATTCTCAACTAACTAGCCATTTGCACAACTAACCCCCTCAATCTATTCATTTATTACAATTTCTACCCTGAACTACATATTATTCGTAACAATATGTTTCTGTGTTGACACAGTAATTTATTTATAGAGCTCTCGTTTTCGTTCACTTATTAATCAAATGATTGATATGAGTAAATTATGATTGATCAATTAGATCAAATAAGTAAAATTAGAAATTATAATATTATAATTTGATTTACATTTAGTTACCATGGGTTAGAAATTTTCTTGTCTAGATGTAATTTATGTATCATCAAGGCCACTTACACAAAAAATGATATTATCAAAAGTAACAATTAACAAAGATTATCTTCTACTTTTATAAGAAAAGGCATGAAACCAATAAACAATTATTCAACATGAACCCTAGCTAGTATTGACCAGCTTTTGCATCACATGCTTTCAATTTTATGCTTAAACAATTTTCGTTGAAACTATGAAGGTGAAAGCTACGTACTTCCAGATTTTGCTCACAAAACAATCACTTGTCTAAAGCATTCCCTTTACAACCTCCAACAAGAATTTTACTATTTTTAACAAAAGAAAAAAGTTTCATGTGGCAATTAAAAGCAATTGGTGATGAATGTTTAGACTTTAGACCATCTCCAATGGGAGGGGAACGACGCATCCACATCAGCATTGTCCGTTTGACTAGCCTTCTCTCTCCCCTTCTCACATCCTCCTCATGGGTGCGTTCTTGCATACTCCTCGGCTGTTTCTTTTTCGTTTTCACATAAGACCAAGGGCATATATATGTGAGGAGATAGTTGTAGCTAGATGTAAAAGGTGAGTCACACAATCAAAAGATTGTCAGTTCTAGTTTTACCTAAGGTAAAAAAACAATTCACCCTAGTAAAAAAAGTTACAAGTATATGCAATTTCAAGATGGTAATACTCAATTAATCTTATATAAGATGACCTATAATTATGCACCATCTAAACGTTAAAAGATGTATACTTTTAACAACTTAAAGTACATCACACAAGATATCATGATCATGGTATATATTGGTATGTAACACATATAATACTTTTGTATTGTTACATTTATACACACACATAGATAATGTATGAGTGAGGTAAGAGTACGTAAGAGAAGACAGAGGGCCCATGCTACATTACGCCGATTGTAGTGCATGATGAATTAAAGAGAGAATCTAGGGATGTAGATTAGGGCTAAATCTCTGAGATGGTGGAAGAAAAAGAGGGTGGATATATGCATGCTATGCTACTGTATCAATGATAATATATTTCTATAAACAAGTGCATTAAATATTAAGCCTTTAAATTCAATGTTGGTACTTTAGTGATCAATAGGTACTGGCCTATTGACTATATAGCTCCATTATGAGGTTATTAAAGCTATATATCTCCGTGCATGCTTGTGTTGTGTCATGTGTGTGTTATTCATATATGCACACACAACCCTAACGAAATTTGGTTGATTTAGCCTCCAATGTCCAAAAATGTATAGATCGACTCGTGTGTGATATTATTATTGTGTGTGTGATTGAATTGAAAGATTCAACCTCCCACTAATTGATCATAACTTTTAAAAGAAATTGATGTCTATTAAAATTTTAGAATGAAATCGGTTTAGTTGTGATAGGGGATTATGTTTTGTTAGCTGAGATTTACAACTAGTTATTATTTACGTACAATTATTTAATTTACTTTTGTTGGTCATTATCATTTGGTTATGCAGTTAGTTATCCTATTTTCAAACAGTGAGGATATCTTTTCTTAATATATGTTTATCTTTGGTGAAAATTCCCAAAATAACAATATAAAAGGCACTTTTCTTAAAATAAAAATTGACTATTTAAGTTTCATAACATACTATCTGAGCGAATATTAAGTTTCATAACATACTATCTGAGCGAATATGCACCCTTTTGTGGGAAAACGCACTCGACGTGGACGTCTCAGCTGCGTGACATGGTTACCATTTTAGCGAAAACGATCATGGGAAACAACACATGCACACAAAGATTTTAGTATGATCCTCACAGAGATCTTAGTACGGTCCGTACGAAGATCTCAGTACACACTGTAAAAGATCTTAGTATGGTCCGCAGTAAAACTACACAGTCGACTCCCAAGCGTGTTAGTGAAGAGTTCGATTTCACATAAAGATCTGGGGACTTAGCCAACATTTCCGCACTAAGAGTAGATGTTTATTTTGTCATTTAAAAAGTCAATGTTTATTGAGTGTATTTTTATTTTGGAAATTTTACATTGTCTTTGTTATCTTGTAACCTCTATATATTAAAAGAGGTAAAACCAGTGTTTTGAAGAACATACCGGACCAGCCAGTTAGATCGATCACCGGGCCCTCTACAAGATCGCTTGGGGTCATCGGTCAAACCAGAATTTCCTTATCTTTGTTTGCAATTTTAAATTTTAAAAAGGCTTTAGATATTTACAGAAAACACACAAAATGTGCTTTTCTTCTCAGGTAAAATGTGGGAAATTCTCAAATTATAAGTGTAAATGAAGAGTTAAAATAAAATTTTAAAAATTATCAATAGAAATAGGATTAAGATCCATGATCTCTTTCTTATAATTCAAGTGCTTTAACTTAGCTATTAACTTATTTTAATTTGTTTAACATGCAACTAAATATATAAATACACAATAATACATTCCATCGCATCGAATAAATTCATACATTTATTATTGATTGTATATATTACTATGATTCTTTTACTTTGTTTAATGTATTACTATAAGATACTCACATTTTCCAAAAAATGAGATGTGTTTATTTTTAATTCTTATATGATTTATTATAGTAATTTTCATAAAGTGAGCTAGCAAGAACGACCGATTTATTTTCCGATACAGTTCTAACATGTAGTAAAACACTATTGATAAAATATTAAGAAACAATGAATTGTTTTCATAGTAAGATCTAACCCCTAATATTTGTTTCGTTCTTACAATTTTTTTAATTATGTTTAATCCTCAAAGTCGATCCCTTTTCTACTACTCTTCGATTTCTACCCCAACTGAACAATGGAATGGAAGTATGGAACCACACCACTTTTTTTTAAAAAGAAGAAAAGAAAAAAAAGTTACAAATTAACGCTGGATAAAATCTCAATGAAAATCCAAGTGGGCTCATTTGTCACTTGGGCCGCCCACCACTTCACATTTCACAGATCAAAAGTTGTTTTTATTTTACTACAGCTTTATGATAACATTATCAAATACTACTTAATTTAATTATATACATACGTATTTGGTCAAACTAGTTCTTTTACCCTCCACACGTTGCGGCGGAGGTGTACACAACGTGATAAAATATGAAATACAATCAATCTGCCTCGATTTCAAACTAAATTTATATTGGAATGTAAAGTAATTCGAATGTACACCATTCGAATGAAAATGTATTATATTTGACGCGAATCCATATGAAATTTATGTTGAATCATAGCCCAACTCAAAGCGCATATAAGCGTGATAAATGAATATGTTATGTGCGTTGCGATGAGGACATTAGCGTGATTAAGTACGTAGAAGAAACATATGAATTTACAAACACACACACACACACACACCAGTATTATGTCTCGCCCGTTACGATTTAGTAATCACCCGTTACGATTTAGTAATTTTAGAAAGTTAATTTAAAGTAAAAAATATAAGAAAAATGTTAAAGTAAAAATCAAAAGAACCAAAAAAGAGAAAGAAAAGAAAAAGACTACGGGGATTGAACCTGCATTCCCGATAAAACCAAAGGCTTTAACAACTACGCAATCTCCACATTAATTTATACTAGAAGTATTCCGAGGCGCGTTGTGCCAGGACTAACCTTGCACTACTTTAACGGATTATGTTGTGGCAGACGTTTATGATTTGTAATGGAGCCTTTGGAAGCCTATAATAATTTGACAAAAGCAAAACAAATGAACAGTGAATGAAAACGGATTCAATATTATGATGATTAAATTGCAAAATGGATCAGATAATTTGTGCACAGATTAATTATTAGTTAATTGGTGGATGCTCAATATGCTCAATTGATGCTTAAAAGAAATATGTGGCAATCAGCAAAGTTCTTGATGATACTTATTCATCAATTCTAATAAGAAAAAACTAAAAATGTATAGATAAGATATTGCCGAGAACATATTCCAAATGTTGACTATTGGTGATGTTTCTGTAAATATAATTGGCCTACTGCAAGTGCTCCTCTAATTTAAATGTTTCTAAAAAATTGTATTTGGTATTTTTTACTTGTTGCTACTGTTGCTTCAAATTTGGGTGCCAAAGTTCAAAGCCACCAAATAGAATATGACTGAACCAAAATGAATAACTACACATACACAGAATCATAACCGAAGAGAATCTTATTTGTTGCTAAAGTTACATAATACCACTTTTCTTGTGAATTAGATTCACCTTCAAGCGAAAGAAATGATGGCCCTCTATTCTCCATCGAAGAGACAACAAATTCATCTAATCTTGCTAATTTCTTCATAGTATCATAAATCTTTAAGTTTAAGTCTTAGGATACTTACTGAATGACTTTAGGATGAACATTGATGCTGATGACGGTATCAACTACTCTTTTATTTCATTTAAAGGATTCATCACAATGAGAGTTCGAACCACCGCTGAACAACCTTGGAACAATAGAGTTGTGCTTATCAAACGAAAAGATTACCTAATTTTTTCATATAATAATAAATCTTTGAAATTTTAGGCTACGTACCAAATGGCTTTAGGATGAACAATGATGAATATGGCATTTGGGTCCCTTAATCACACTAAGAGATACAGCCCTAGCGACACCCAAATGTATGTGTTATTGTGTAAAGCGACACCCAAATGTATGTGTTATTGTGTAAATTGTGTTAATTACAAAGAAACTTACAACAGAAGACGAAGCAAGAAAACACTTGTTTTTAGTACCAGAAGGATGATTCTGATGAAATAAAAAGTAAAGTGGTTCTCTACACAAAGTAAAATCTTATTAAAACAGAATTTGGTGAACTATATTGATCAAACTGAAAAACAAATTTTGTTATAAACATGTATGCCTAAAAAGTAAATTAAAGAAACAAATGAAGAATCTCTAAGCTGTAATGATCCCTTAGGCCTTGCATCAAATAGGACCAATACAAAAAAAAGTCTTACCATAAGTTGATAACACAATTGTCATCTCTTCCAAAGCTTTGATCATCTAGCGAAAGGAAATACAAAACTTCACTTCCAGTACAATTAAAAAAAATCATCAAATAATTTACATGTCCATATGAAAGAAAGTGAAAATAAAGAATTAAAACAGTTTAAACCAAATTGTATAAAAACATAAGAAAATAACTTCAAATTTATGCAGAAGAAAATAAGCAAGATCATCATATAAATACGCATAATCAAAAGCTCAAAGCAGCAAGAGGATCAAACAAATATCTAAAACCAAAACAAAAAACTCTATAAAATCCCTAGCATAACAATTCGCAAACCAACATAAATAAAAGACCAAAAAATTAAATATTTATTACTCAGAAGTCACTGTCGTCCTTCAAAAGACAACCACAAATATCGTTGGAGAACATGCAATGGGTATAGATCAGTGAGGAACACACACAATCAAGCAAATAGGATAATAAAAAACAAATTACATAAGAAACACACATGAAACACAACCTTAATAAAAGAAAAGAAAAGTCCTTTGAATACCAGAGGGCTAATCGAGTAACTTGGGTGCAAAATAAGAACATCAATTTCAATATTTCACAAACATAACCAAACTAAATTTCCAGAAATCAGAAAAAAAAACTCAGTAATCAACTTTTAAATGTTTGAACATCCACACTCAAAGAAACATTTGAATGAAGCCACTAATCGATCAACTTGGGTGCACAATAATCAATAGGATCAACTTTTAAATGTTTGAACATCCACACTCAAAGAAACATTTGAATGAAGCCACTAATCGATCAACTTGGGTGCACAATAATCAATAGGAAAATGTCCAAACAAACAGTAATTTCACGAACAAATAAGAAGACAATTGAAGTTTGAGACCTCCTCCATCGCCATCGTCATCGCCATCGTAAGCTTCTCAAGATGGGATTTACGAATTCCATCGGTTCCTCTGCTTCTAAAATCTAAACCCTTTTTCTTTCTATTTCTTTCTTTTGATGTAGGATGCCACTAAGAGGTTTTCAAACACACGTGGCAAAGCAATGCTTCACATTGTTATACTCAGAGAAGAAACAGTTGTACATGCATTAATGAGTTGTAAACCTTGTTTAATCATTTGTGCATCACTGTAGCTAACAGTGTGCTTTTATATAGATAGATTATATATTTAGAAATGAAGATGATGATTTTGAACCACCCACTTTGGTAAATGAGTTATAATGTAATATCATTCTAAACAAGTAAAAAAACCTCGGTCCTGAAGTGTACAGAGTATCATGAAAGTGTTCACAACAGGAGTACGAATAAATCATCGTTAAATTATCACAAACTTCAAGGATGATGTTAATGCTTTGTGAATTTGAATTTACATTTTTAAGGTTTGGATTTCTAACAATTACGAACCGTTAAGTCTAGTGGTAGTCCCATGAATTTTTAAATGAAAAGTTATGGGTTTGAATCTTACTCGAAGCAAAAAGGTTTAAGCTGAGTTAAGTGTTTTCTCAGTTGGTGAGTTTTCTGGTGTGGTCCCGACATAAGCGTACAATTGTCGTTAGAAGTTGACGACTTCTAACAATCTTAATTGTACAAAATTTTATTTTCTATATCTTGTAGTATGGTAATCTAAAACTCATTACACGTGGCATTGAAACTAATGCTAGATAGTAAATATGATAGGGAAGACTGACGTGATATTGAATCTATTATGATGAATATGATACTGTTTGGATATTGTATGTGTTAAGGCATACATCTCGTTCTTGTATGAGCTTAGAAGATTGTTGAGGCTATGGAAGAATGCATGAGAGAAAGAGAAATATATTGCTTTAATTACTTTTAATAATATAAATTTAATACAAATTGTAACGAATTAAAATATATAGAATAACGTATCAGAATATAAGTGACATGCCAACCTTATCCAGTTAGGTTTTACAGTGGTGAACTACAACAAATATGAAGAATGAAGATGAAAAAAAAACATAAGACGAAAGAAGAGATCAAACATTATAATAGCATGTCAACGCTTTCAATTTAATTTTTATTTTCTAATTTTTGTTTCAAGCTAGACATCAAATTAAAATCGATAATTAGCTTGAGGGGCATTTACAGATACATATCAAAGAGATTATTAATTTATGGTTAAATAAAATGTATCGGTTACAATTCATTATATTATAATTATCTTTATCATAAATAGAAGTGATATTACTTTATAACATAATAGCATCTCATGGTAACAACACTATGATGTGCAAAGCCCCAATACGATCAATTCAACTCATATATCTTACGAAGATAGCAACTCCGCATATGAATATGTGTAAAAAACAATCATGCTTGAGAAACCGAAGAGCATCCTAGTGGTTAAATAAATTATCACACAACAAAAGAATTGAAGGTTCAAATTCTATAGGATGTAAGTTATGATTTATTTGTCTTAAAAGATGTAGTAATTACTACAAGAAAAAACAATTCTAAGCTAAGTGAAATGAAGTCTTCTTAAGTAACTAAGAAATGAAAATGACATCATACTATTTTATACCATTAATTTTGGAGGCCATGAGCCAAAAACCAAAGAATATTCATCATAGATGATAACATGACAAAAACAGTTCTTAGAGTATGTAAAGGTGTGCGGTGATGTTTGAGGACATTTGTGTTCAAAGTATGTTTATGTAAAGAGTTAATTACACATATAGTCCCTGTAATTTGATGAAAATAACAAGTTCGGGTCATAACTTTTTTGAGTAACAATTGCGGCTTATGATTTCAAATTTGTATCGACTTTAGATACTAAAGCTAACTTTCGTTTATTTTTTCGTTAAATTAAGGGTATTTTAGTCTTTTAAATTAAGGGTCCATTTGTGTAATTAACTCTTAAACAAAAGCTTGAAACCCATGAAACAATATTTGTTTCCCCTCACCGCCGCCATCGGCTCCGGTGGCCTCATCTTCTTCTCCGTCGTCGAATTCATCGTCTTCTTCATCCACATTCCTCTTCTTCTTCCCCTGAGAAGACCCAATTAACAGTGAAGCAAGAACTCCGGCAAGCTGATATCACCCAAATCGATATCCGATAACGACGAACCGTACCCGAAGCATGATGTCACCCAAATCGATATCCGTACACGTTAACGGAGACCCATCACCGAATACCCACTTCAACCCCCTTCATTAACACAAGGGTATTGAAGTATTCTATGATTTTAACAGCAGATTCTCCGATCTGCCACCGATTGACGGTTTGATTTTATTCAAAAGCAAATCGGCATCTGTAGAAGCTATTGAAACTGCTAAAATGGTGAATGTGAAGGTTAAGAAGCCGAATTTGAGGATGAAATTGGAGGTTGAAGATGAAACCGCCATTGATGGAGCTTAATGGAGACTGTGTGTTGGAGTATGTGAAGATGGTGAGGAGAGTGTTGACTGGTAGTGATTTTGTTCCTAGTTTAATACATTTGAAAACATTAAGCATGATATTGGGGTTCTTTAATGCAGGGTGCGGTGGTGTCATTGGGGTGCGATGGAGATTGCCGGTGATAAAGGTGTGGGAAGAGTCTGGTGACGGAGGAATGGTGTTAGGTTGGCGGTGTTGGGTTGGCGGTGTTGGTGGAGATGTATAGTGGTGGTGGTCGGAGATGAGGGAGATGGATTTTCGCCCGGTGGCCGGCGGTGGTGGTGGAGATTTTTGGTGGTGGTGGTAGCGGATGAGGGAGATGGGGTGGGTTAGGTATATTTGTTTTTGAGTTAATTACATAAATGGTCCCTAGATTAAGATACATAAATGACCCTAAAAAGGTACTTTGGTCATTTTACATTGATTTAACGAAAAAAATAACGGAAGTTAGGCTTAATACCTAAAGTCAATACAAATTTGAAAACATAAGCCCCAAATTTGTTACTCAAAAAAGTTAGTACCCAAACTTATTATTTTCATCAAATTACAGGGACTATCTGTGTAATTAACTCTTATGTAAATTGTGTGACCTTATAAAAGGCAATAAATCTATAATGATATAGTAATAATAGCAACAACAATAACAATTTCGGGGTGTTTGGGATTGCTTTTCAAAACAAGTTATTGACTTATTAACTTTTAAAAAGTCAATAAGTTATTTTATAATATTTGGTAATATGATAGTTGTGATGGAAATAAGTTAATAAGTTGATCCATACTAACTTATTAACTTATTAAAAAATTAATAAGTTAATAAGTTGTTTAAAAAGCTTATCCAAACACTCCTTTTTATGTTATAGTTTAACCGAGTTTATTTAATTTAAAAAAAATTATTTATATTAGAAATCGAAAAAAATTCAGGACTAGACTAGTGGAGTGCTTGAGTCCTTGTCTTTAAATCTTTAAAAAAGTAAAATTGAGTGGTAAAAAACATCCACGTTTTAAGCAATAAAAGATAAACCGCGTAAATTATAATAATTATTATTATTATTTTCAACCATGGTTACTTCATAAAGAAGCCGAATGGGTTTCAAAAGTGAACTCCTTTTCGTTCATCTTTTTCATTTTTGCTATCGAGATAACAACACAACACAACACAACACTAGGGTTTGTTTTGCAGCATTCTGTTGATTCTTCTTCTTCTTCACCTTGATCGATCGATGGAAGCTCTGCCGTTAGGGTTCCGATTCCGACCAACGGATGAAGAGCTCATCAACTACTACCTTCGTCAGAAGATCAACGGCCATCATTCAGAGGTTCATATCATCCCTGAAGTCGATGTTTGCAAGATGGAGCCCTGGGATTTACCTGGTTAATTTCGCTATATACCTTTTGATTTTATTATTATTGAGCGTCAGTGTGTAGTTTTGTGATGCGATTTCGTCTTTACTCGTTGTGGCTTTTTGTAATCATTTTATATATGTAATTGACTGTGACCTCCGATCTGGAATCTCGAATTTGTGCTTATTCATTATTGGTGGTAATTTGATTTACTTGTGGAATATTGATTTGGTAGTAACTAGTATTTATGGTTTATGCGATTGTGCACTTGTGATAAGTTTCTGATTTTGCTCTAATTTGGATCAGAGGAATCATTCCTCTTGACTGTTTTCACTGGAATCTTATGTATCTCATGATTCCTTTCGCTGTCGTATTGTGGAAATAAGTTTGTGATTCATTGCTTAACATGTTGTGATTTGTATGCATTTGTAGATCAATCGGTTATAAAGACGGATGATCCGGAGTGGTTTTTCTTTTGCCCTCGGGATAGGAAGTATCCGAATGGGCATAGATCAAACAGAGCCACGGGTGCTGGTTACTGGAAGGCGACTGGTAAGGACAGAACCATAAAGTCCAAGGGGCGGTCTGCTCAAATAATTGGCATGAAAAAGACTTTGGTTTTCTATAAAGGTCGGGCTCCTAAGGGCGAGCGTACTCACTGGATCATGCATGAGTATCGTGCTACTGATAAGGATCTTGATGGCACCAACCCTGGGCAGGTGATTGTTACTTTGTTATCTCACAAAGGTTTTAGTTTTTCTTGTCAAGGGTGTTTTTGTATATGTGGTTCTCTCGGCAAACTGATGTCTGATATATGGTGCTAAATGAAAACTTATATGTATAGAGGCACTGTTTTTTTTTTGTTGTCTAATTCTTTCACTTGTTAACTTTAGGTCGAAGTTTCTGTTTCTGGTGGTTATCATCTTCATGAATAAAAAGAAAATGAATTCCTGTTGCTTCATGTGATGCAGGCAGCATATGTTCTTTGTCGTTTGTTCAAGAAATCAGAAGAAAACACTGATGCCTCAAAATACGATGAGGCAGAACCATCAAGTTTATCTCCTATCACACATAAATCATCACCCGACAACACATCACTGCATAATGTGCAAACAGATAGAACAGAGACATGGTTGACTGACACTGCTCATAATTTGACCCATAATCCTGTTCTTCCTTTTGAAAACCAGGATTCTGATCTACACAAATCTACTGAAAAAGAACCAGTCGAAAAGGTTAGATGGATGGGTCGGATTGGTGTGAACCATTTTATAGTACCCCAGCCAAAACAGTCCCGGCTGGGTTGTGTCAGCCTGTTATCACCGTTTTGTTCTTTTAAAACTATTTTGTAAGTAGTTTATGCGTTATTTATGGTTATAAACAGTCCCGGCTGGGTTGTGTCAGCCTGTTATCACCGTTTTGTTCTTTAAAACTATTTTGTAAGTAGTTTATGCGTTATTTATGGTTATAAAAACAATCTTGCAGGGTTATCCAGAACTTGGAGCATATCTGGATTCACGATTTGCAAATGATTTTGGTAGTGAGACCGGGTTAAATTTTCAGGATGGAACATGTGAACAGGACGTTTGTCTCTCTGAATTGTTGTCACTTTTACAAAATGGAAACGAGTGCTCGTTCAAAAAGTCTGGTAAAACGAGCACAACAATGGGAAGTGAAGCGCCTGTATATGCAGAACCCAGTATGGGTTCATTCTATAACATGGGTAACGATTTGGAACAGTCAACAAGTCAGACTAACATCCATGGTATTGGGAGCTCTACAACGGGTCAGCCTGAAATCAAGTTTCGGTCCCGACAGTCTCAAACTGACCCCACTAGCCGAACCGGCTCAAGTTCAGAAGATGTTATGGGGCAAGGCACTGCTTCTAGAAGACTCCGTCTGCATATTGATTCTTCATCTGGCTTCATCAGCCATGGTGATGATGAAGATAAAACTAGTTCAACTGTAACTGAGGTAAGTTTCAGTAGATTACAAACAGTGGCGTTCAAATATTTACATGTGTGGTAATACATTTTGGTTTCTCAGGTTTGTGACAGCATTGAAGACACTGACATAAGTTCTGATTGGTCCAAGGATACTAATGAAGGATATGACCAACGGTCTGGTTTGCAGAAGATGAAACAAGATTGGTTTAGCAGTCGTTTTCAATCACAACCATTGGTTTTGTTGAGGGCATATCGTGGTGGTCGTTTCCTGAGTTCTCCATGGATTCAGATAATGAGCATATTTCTTGTTATATTTATGATGATAGTATCTTTAGGGGTTACAGAATGCCCAATTTTTCAATTTGATTCGCTCAGAGGTTGTAGAAAATTGTAGAAAATTGTCAATACACCGTCTTTAGGCTCACTCGTCAATCTCCCGCCCTGCTTTGTTATTTGTTCTACGGTGTATTAGGGTCGAAATTCATGTATGTGCTAGTGTATTATTTGCATGTAACATTTATGAATCTTTCTTTCTTTCATCAATAGGTGGGAAAGGAATATGATTTGGTGGGCGATAGTTTACTACCAAACAAACGTTGCCTTGTACAATAATTGAGATGATAATGCTATTTTAGTTAACTTGTTCCTTTACGTCTTTACGTTAATTTAGTAAAGCTTGATAATGAAACATTAAGATGACAGAATTGTACTAAAAACAAAATTAACTTAAAATGGTCTTAACTACGGGTGCTTCTAGTGCCCAATATTTAAAGATTTTCCTTCATGAAATTTTGTCAATCCTATGCTGTACGAAAATCATATATGCTTATTTCGCTTATAGAATAAAACTTTTTTAAATCCATGAAAAATAAGATTTATGTGACATCAGACCAACTCAATCAACTACCGCAATTTTTGGAAAGATAAGGTTAAACATTTCACCTACTCAAAAGTAACTCTTTAATTCTAGTAGGTCACTTAGAATTATTACAAATTAACAAGAAATTGTATCATTAATTTTATTCAATTCACCATAAAAAACATCTTGATCGACAACCCTCAGTTAGGAGTTAAATTATGTTGTGGTGATTTAAAAACCATGCCGGGCCCATCTATCTCTTTAAGGTTTGCATGATGTACTCCCCATAAAGATCCCTGCACATCCATGGAACATCAACATGAATACATCTAATAAATACCTTGATGACCAGCGAGATCAAGTAAATTATAGCGTGCAAGAGATCATGACAGAAAATTAATGAATACAAGATTTGAACATGAGACCTCTACTAGCAAGAAAGAAATCAAGTACATACCACTATATATACCGCCCTTAATTAGTTAACAAGATTCTATTTGCAATTATGGATTTTTAAGAGTTTAAAGATGAGCTTACATGGAGTGTTGAATGGCTTCAAAAGCAGTTTGCGATGCAAGAAATTCATCCACTGCAACTTCTTTGTTCTCATTCTTCTTGTCTAGGAAGGTGTTAAGAAAATTAAACAAATCATATCTTTCAGTTAACCATCTATTAAGATGAAATAGTATGACGTATGATGATGAAATAAAGGATACAATCCTCAAAAAACCGGCGGATTTCAGCCAGACGATGAGGGGGTAACTGTTGTATATCATTAAAGTGCCGATATTCTGGATCGTCAGCACAAACCGCGATAATCTTGTCATCTCTCTCCCCCTAAATGCATCAAACAAATTTACCAGCTGTTTACATCTCATACTTTTGTGTAGTCTAGAGTTTTGTTTTATACCTGATCAATCATGGGCATGAGCCCAAGGGCCTTGGCCCGAACAAAGCATCCCGGTACCACTGGTTCCTGCATGATGACTAGTACGTCCATCGGGTCATTATCTTCACATAGTGTCCGAGGGATGAAACCATAGTTGTGAGGGTAGACCACTGATGAATATAACACGCGATCAACCTAATTGGTCATACAGTTATTAGTCATTTGTGTAAGTTCATGACAACCAGAATGAACCAGTGGCGGAACCAAAGCTTCTTAGTCATGTCAAAATAATATATATATATATATATATATATATATATATATATATATATATATATATATATATATATATATATATATATATATATATATATATATATATATATATTTCTCCACAGGTTAAAACTAAGATGTCTAAGTCATGATTTATGTATGAAAAACTAACAAATTATGGTTCTGCTCGCGATGAAAATAAACAGCTCATTTGTGGTTCATAACAATCATAGATCTTACCTTGATGAGACCAGTTTTCTTATCAAGTTCATATTTCACTTTGCTTCCTTTTGGGATTTCAATAACCTGTAATTTGCATGCATTGCATGCAATGCAACACAATAAGCCACCAAACCAAAAGAAAAAAAAAACAAAAAAAACAACAAAAACAAACACTCTATCAGAGAGCCTTATCGCGTACCACATTGAAGATCTGAGGAGCCTCAGGACCTGCATAACACACAAACGATTTATTCATTAACCGCAAAACATAACAACACGAATGAAACATCTGCGTACCAATATCAATATCATGCCAAGAATGAGCTGCAGCAGATCTCTTGGACAAGGTTGATAAGATCCTTTCGTTCAACCGCGGGGTACGCTTATCAGCCATGTGAGCTAGTTAGATCGATTTGATCGTCTAGTTTTTAAGGAATTCAAGATTTTGATCTGTAAAAGTAGTTTGTGATTAGTGAAGATTGAAAGTTAAAAGGTAGAAATTTAAAGTGAATTCATCATATTCAAGAACATATGCATATGTATACTTACCTCTTAAGATTGGTGATTAGAATGGAATATTATTAAGTTAATGGGAACTAGGATGGATTTATATGCATAGAAACTAGTGGTAATGCTGTTAAAGAGGGAAATATGAGGAAAATGTACATATACACCAAGGGATGGGGTCAAAATCGATTTCCACGTGGCAAGGTCCAAAAATTTTACATAATATAAAGTTTCACTCATAGGAGATCTATTCAATCTACTTATTTAAACAAAAAATACACACATTTTTATATAGGAAAATAAACAACTCAAAACTCTTAGGGAGCGTTTGGTTGAAAGGAATGGAATGGAATGAAATGGAATTGAGAAACTAGTATAATTTTCAAGTAAAATTATGTTTGAGTGGGCAATGAAATGTAAAACCCAAGGGAATGTTTCACCTCAAATTCCCTTGGTTGTGGGATTTCAAATTCCCTCTCTAGGTGGAAGGATTTTGAAATCCCACAACCAAGGGAATTTGAGGTGAAACATTCCCTTGGATTTTACATTTCATTACCCACTCAAACATAATTTTACTTGAAAATTATACTAGTTTCTCAATTCCATTCCATTCCTACCAACCAAACGCTACCTTATAGTGTGGGAATATCATCGAGTATAAAATCAATGCGGAATTTGTAATTAATGCACTCAAAAATGTTATTTATGAACTAACATCTTTCATGTTTATGACCGATATAATATTTCCCTATGGTGCTACGATCTATGTTTTTAAAGGTGATTTGGGCGCACATCTTTTTTTTTTTTTTTTTTTGAACGGCTGGTTAGTTGTTAGTATCACCAAGTTAGTAATATTCACCCATGTCAAGGTTTGAACCTTGGACCTTCAAGAGAGGCAAAGCCTCCCACCTCCCCCTTGACCACTAGGCCAAAAGATCATTGGTATCTGGACGCACATCTAAATGTCCACGTGAGGAGAGTCGGACGTTTAACTACCTAGAGGAAAGCATGATTAATTAAAAATTAATTATTAGACAATAGTATTATTAGACAATAGTTAGAGGGTACATATTGTAATTAGTCTCATGTATTATAATTATTTATACCATGCAAATCAATGAAATTATCAAGAGATTAAACCAATTCCAATATGGTATCAGAGCATCTCTGATAACCAAAACCCTAACCCTAATTCCCTCCCACCACCGCCACCGTACCCTCCTCCCACCTCCACCGTAAAACTGCCGCTAACTCACCATCAGTCACCATGACTAACTCCAAAGAACCCGAGAAGGAAGACAAACTTCACCCAGCCACAACCGTTAACAACATCAAAACTCACGTTAATGTAACCCTTGATATGGAGAATAGTCTCTACTTCTCATGGACAGAAGTCTTCAAAAACACTTGTCGAGCCTTCGATGTGATCGATCACATCATTCCTGAAGACGGTGAATCTTCTTCTTCTGACAAGAAAACCAAAGATGCTCTATGGAAAAGATTGGATGCGATCGTGCTCAACTGGATCTATGCAACTATTTCAAAGGATTTGTTTCAAACTATCTTGGTGAAAGATACAACTGCTGAAGCGGCCTGGAACACCCTTGCCAACATCTTTCAAAACAACAAGAACACCCTTGCTTTGTACCTTCACAATCAGTTCTCCACAACCAAGTTTGAATCTTTCTCATCCATGTCCGCCTACTGTCAACACATGAAACTTCTGTCTGATCAGTTAGCTAATGTGGATGCTCCCGTCACTGAGAAACAATTGGTATTACAAGTCATCTCTGGACTGAATGATAGTTATGATTCGGTCGCCATGTTTTTACAACAACTCGAGCCACTCCCTTCATTCTATGAGATCCGATCTAAGCTGATAATGGAGGAAACACGCAAGGCTAATCAATCTCCAACCACTGCACTTCTCACCACCACAGCGCCGCAGCCGCCTAACCCTTCCACTGCCACCGCAGCAGCTCCAGCAGCCCCTTCGGACTCTGCTGGACAGCAGCCAAACATGGCTCGTGGTAGTGGTTTTCAGGACTATACTTATCACCGTGGTGGCCGAGGCCGTGGTGGCCGAGGTCGGGGACGTGGTGGACGAGGTCGGGGACGCCACTATAACCACTGGAATGCATCACCACCACCGTGGGGCTGGAATCAACAATGGCCTATGCCTCCCTGTCCATATCCCACATACCCCATGCAGGTACCTATGAACCGTCCCACGCCTCCACGTGGTCCATCTCCGCAACAAGCTTATGCTACTCAATATCATTACACTCCAACCAACATCGAGCAAGCTATGCATACCATGACTCTTCAACCCGACCCGGCTTGGTATCTTGACACCGGTGCAACCAACCATATGTCTCACTCGTCAGGTACATTCTCACCTTGTAGTAATAATAGCACACAAAACTTTATTGTTGTTGGCAATGGTTACAAAATTCCTATAACCGGAAAGGGTCTAACCGTTTTAAAAGCACCTTACCCACCTTTATACCTTAACAACATCCTTATTGCCCCAAACCTAATCAAAAACCTTCTTTCTGTACGTCGGTTAACCACGGATAATGATATTACTATTGAATTTGATAAATTTGGTTTTTCTGTGAAGGACTACCTGACGCAGACTCCTATCCTCCGATGTGACAGCACCGGGGATCTTTATCCATTGTCTCTACCAACTCTATCAAGACTCACCTCACCGTCCACCTTTGCTGCTATTTCTCAAGATGTATGGCATCGGCGTTTGGGTCATCCAGGCCCCGATGCCTTACATACTTTGCATAAAGACAATTTAATTTCTGTTAAGCATTCTTCATTTAAACAATTATGTCAATCGTGTGTGTTTGGAAAACATGTTAAGCTTCCGTTTTATGATTCAAATTCTGTTACTTTTATGCCATTTGATATTATTCACAGTGACTTGTGGACCTCCCCGGTTCAAAGCTCGGGAGGTCACCGGTATTACATCTTGTTCTTAGATGACTACACCAATTATCTTTGGACATATCCTTTAACAAACAAGTCCAGTGTCTTCACCATTTTCCAAAACTTTTATGCTTTAATTCACACTCAATTTGAACGTAAAATTAAAACTTTTCAGTGTGATAATGGAACCGAATACAACAACAAGGTTTTCATAATTTTTGCTCCCAAAATGGCATGTTGTTCCGGTTCTCGTGTCCTTATACTTCGCCTCAAAATGGCAAGGCGGAGCGCAAAATCCGGTCCATTAATAATATGATCCGCACGTTGCTTCATCACGCATCCCTTCCACCCACCTTTTGGCATCATGCCTTACAAATGGCAACCTATCTTCAAAACATCCTTCCAAGTAAACTCAAATACAACAAATCACCCATGTCATTGTTATACCACAAAACACCCTCTTTTGATAACCTTCGCATCTTCGGTTGCCTATGTTACCCACTTTTACCATCCACCACCATTAATAAACTTGAGTCTCGTTCCACTCCTTGTGTCTTTTTGGGTTATCCCTCTAACCATAGGGGTACAAGTGTCTTAATCTCTCAACTCAAAATTATTGTCTCGCGTCATGTAGTTTTTGACGAAACCATTTTTCCATTTTCAACAAGTAATATCATTCAACCTGATTACCATTTTTTAACACCAAGTTCAACCGACATACATCCGTCTATTTGGAACCATGTTGCACCATTAACTAAAAACATACCACGAACCACTACTGACCCTTTGCACCCCCAAACTAAACCAAACTTACAAACTCCTAACTTAAAAACCTATGCTAGAAGACCCAAAACTCATCGGCCAAATACCCACAACTCACCCGTAGCCTAGACTTCCTCACCGGCCCAAACCAATACCCCTCCTACTCACCTAAACACACCACCGGCCCAAACAGCCTCCTCACCCCACACCGAAGCCCAAAACACCCCTCCTGTCTCACCCGATCCGCCCACCCCTCCACATCCACCCACTCGTACCATGACCACCCGCGGTATGGCTGGAATTTCCAAACCGAAACAAATCTTTAACCTCCATACCGCCACCTTAGAACCTTTACCCAAAAATCCGATCCAAGCCTTAAATAACCCAGTTTGGAACCATGCCATGACACAAGAGTTTAATGCTCTTATTACCAACAAGACGTGGGAATTGGTACCTCGTGTAACATTTGACCCATTTTCAAATTTGTAACCCGACCCTATTTTTTTTCAGAGTATTTATTGCAATGAATTAAATGTAATATGGTGTAGGTTAACAAATGTTATAAATTATTTTTTCATCTATTTAAAACAATTGAACAATTTATAATAATGATATGATTCGTAAATATTTATTATTAAGTTGAAAGTCTATATATCATTTTATATTAAAAAAAACTAAATCTAAAAGATTCATTAAAAATTTATAAACATCATAAATATTTTGTAAAATAAATGGATTTGTTTTATAAATTAAGTCTAGGGTGAAAGTGTTAATTATGAAACTTGAATACAAAGTTTTCACATAAAATAATAACTATACTAAACTACAGGGGCTAAAGTTGTAAACTTTTCAAATCAACCCCAAACCCCCCCTGTTTTCCCCTCATCGGCCGACCCCCCTCCGACACTCTCCGGTCACCCTCCGGCACCTCGATAGCCACTCGACTGGCTCATTTAAACCGGTTCTTCTCGATGGTGAACCTGTTTCGAACACATAACCGGTCTTAAATGGATTCAATCAAATGCTTAACGTATTCAAACTAAAACCGAAACCCACATTCAAAATCTCAAACTGTTTCAACTCGATTAACAACGCAATCAATCAAATTAATCAACTAAAAATGATTCTGTGAACGTTGCGAATGCAAACATACCAATAATTGCGAATAACACCATGTAATTATAATCGAATTATGATCCGAAACTCCCGAATCAATCTTAAACTCGTTTGATTTGAAACAGCTACAATCGGAGTTATATACTCACAGTGTCACCATCAACTCGTTCCCCTTGAACTTTCTGCAACCCCAATTACATACAAAACAAACCCCATCATCCCCTTCGATCTCCATCCCCACTCGCAACCTGCAACCGATCGAACTTCGCATTCGAGGCAACTTCCACAGGAATTAGTTTAGGGCTTCTTATCATCGTCAATCAAGGAAGCTTTACACCAATTTAATTGGATTATTATCAACCAAAACGTCCCGACAAAGATCCAACCAGTCGCGACCTAGTTCTTCCTTTTCTCCATAAATTCCATCTCAATTCAGGTAATTTAATACATGATTACACTCGTTTTTGAATGTTAAACAAAAGCCCTAAGCTTAATTTGGATATTGATCACGTTTTCAAGATCAATTTGGAACAATTCGAATCTAGGGTTCTATGAAATTGGGGGGATTGAGAATGTAATGTTTTATTAATTAAAAACCAAACAAAAACAGGTTCTGGGCTTTGGCCCGCTGGTAACAATGCACAACATACATGGGGGCGACCAGGGTTCGACCCCTGGCACCCACATGTTTTTTTTTAAATCATTTTTTTTAAAATATATTTACCAAATTAAATTTCAGAAATCAGTATAACATTGGTTTTGTTAATTAATATTATCATAGAAATTATTTATTAATTTCTGAAAATTCTAAAAATTATAATCACACTTTTATTAAAAAGTTTAAATGTTATAAAAGAAACTTATTTATGAGTTTTAATTTCATATAAAGAAAATCGCGTTTAAACAAACCTAAACTATTTCAAATCATTTAAATTTATATTTTATAAAATTTAAATAGTTAACTAGTCACTTAATTATTTAGATCAAGAGTTCAAGTAATTAATTTAAAAAAAATAATAAATTATTTAACTCTTACACTTTAAAATTCATTCAAACGTTTTTATTAAATGCTCCAAAACATATTTAGTTACTTCATTCCAAATAATATCAATCAATATTTTCTTTATTTAAATTCATTTTTCTTATTTTATTTAATCATATTAAATCAAATACATTAGTGTAAATCATTTGTAAACCGTAAATCCCAAATTAGAACCCTAGCTTCTCAAATCAATCTAGTCTTCAATTATTGCGTTGTTTTAAAATTAAAGCTATTCCTTAGGTTGAATCCCGAGAAGTTTCCTTTGGTGTCACGCCTACTATTCTATTGTTTCCAAAACGTTTATAATTATCAAGTGAGTATTCATTGCCCATTTTACATGTTTTATTATTTGGGGAAATCATGTGATATCATACGCAACCATGGTTATTCATTTTTATTCTATTTCATACTAATATTCAATTCATTACGTGTTATGTTATTTACTTGCAATTATGTGTTCACATCTAGATAAACTTGATAACATGATCATTAATTCACACAACCACGGTAACAATGATAGATCTATTGGTTTGACAACCCACCCCATTTGTTTAGTCGCGTGGTGATTGAAACCGGAAACATACATTCTATAAGGCTTCGTCTGTGGACCGAGTCAATTCAGTCAATAGGTTTGATCGTGTTGTTTGTCATTTATGATACATTGTTGCATGTTAGTTATAACATTACCATGTGAATTGAATTGCTTTCAAATATTCAATCAAATTTTGTGTGTGTTTAAACCTGTGATTACTCACCGGCTAATTCTTTAGCTGACTCGTTACTTTTTCACATGATTTCAGGAAATGCTATTTAGTGGAATTCTCTCTGCTCATATAGGATTGGACCTAGTCAAAAATAAAGAAGACAATATTATATTTCATGGTTTTACTTTAATTGCGTTGTTATGTGTGACTTGAATGACATTATTCAATAAATAAATGGTTATTAAATGTTATTTCAACGTATTTATTACCTTGTGCTATGAACAATCGATTCACATTCGTCCGCCTCGATGATTCCGCCATCTCGGGGTGTGACAGATTGGTATCAGAGCCAAGGTTATAGGGAATTAGGTTATTAGAAATGGAATGACCTATACTATAACTAAGTACCTTTACACATGAGTCCTCTCATGTATTCTATATGTTTAGATAGGGCTTATATGTGTCACTTATGTCTATTATGTTTATATGATTATCACATTCTCTTATATCTTGATTCTTACCTTTCACATACAAATTCTCAAATCATATTATATGGCATTATGTGTCTAAATCAATTGTTTTCAAATTTTAAATTTTGATTTGTTATTCATGGTTTTCAAATCTCGTCAAAGTCCGTGTCACATGACTGAGAACATGCAATGCTGGAAGAGTGGAATACCTGTATCTTGATGTGTTCTGTCTAGGCAAGGTATTCATATAAATCCAAATCAACCGATGGATCCGTTACCTTACCTGGGAACCCTCGAGATGAGTATTCGCTTATAGGTACGCATGTCCTCGTTAAGGTCGTGGTGGACACAAATACTTTGATAAGTCAACGTATTCGCTTTGGTTTGCGAGCCGAACGTTTACACTCATAACCTCTCATTGTTATTTTAAACAATCTCATCAACGATTTTATCATTTTGAAAAGTTTTAAAACCCATTATCCGTTTCTCATAAAGGTTTTTCCATATTATACAGCATGTCTTCCCGTCAAAACCGCTCCCGATCTAGAAGCTCTGGCCGTAAGATTGCTGCTATAGTGGCACGTGAAGTTGCTGCGGTCATCCCAACACTGCTTACTCATTTGAACCAAGGAAACAACGTTGTTCAAAATCAAGCTGCACCAAACCCTCCACGAGTTTGTACTTACAAGCACTTCAGTTCTTGCAATCCCACTAAGTTTAGCGGAACCGAAGGAGCCACTGGTCTTTTACAGTGGTTTGAGAATATCGAGAACACTTTTCTCAATAGTGAGTGTCCCGAGAATCTCAAGGTTCGCTATGCTACAAGTGTTCTTCAAAAGAGAGCACTCACTTGGTGGAACGGGGAGAAACGAACCCGTGGAACTGATGCTGCCTTGGCATTAACGTGGGATGAAGTCAAAGAACTCATGACTCGGGAATTCTGTCCAAGAAATGAGATCAAGAAGTTAGAAGCTGAGTTCTGGGACTTAGCTCAAGAAAGTGGAGAAAATCTAGCTTACACCAACCGATTTCATGAATTGAGCCTACTTGTTCCCCACTTAGTTACCCCATTATCCCGGGCCATTGAAAAGTACATCGGTGGTCTACCCATGAAAATTCAAGACACGGTGTGGGGTAGGAATCCTGCAACTCTGGAAGATACCATCCGGTTAGCTGCTCAGTTAACTGACAATCATGTCAAGGCTGGAACCCTGACTAGGAAGGGTGCTAAGAAGGTGCCCGAGAAACCCTCAGCTGAACCCCCTAAGGAGGAAAAACCTGAACCTTCTCAAAACAAGAAGAGGAAGGTTAAATCCCAAAACTTTGCTGTGGTTACCCCTACTGTTCCAGTTAATCAAGTCGCACCAAGCTACCAACCAGTCTCCAACAATCAAGTCCCGGCAAAGAAACCTTACACCGGAACTTTCCCACAGTGCAATATTTGCAAGTACCACCACCCTGCTAATGCACAATGCCGTCGCTGCACCAACTGTGGTCGTTTCGGTCATACTTTCAACGTGTGTAAGAGCGCAGCTAAGACTCCGGCTACCGCACCTGTTCTTCAACATCCTCCTGCAATTACTCAGGGTCGTGCATGCTATCAATGTGGTGATCCGAACCACTTCCGCAATCGATGCCCTCAACTTGTCAGCACGGTGCCTACGGCTCAAGGACGTGCTTTTAACATCAATGCTCATCAAGCGCAAACCAATAGCGATGTGGTGAACGGTATGTTTTTAATCAATAATCATTATGCTTCAGTTTTATTTGATACCGGCGCCAACAAAAGTTTTGTGTCCTTAGAATTTGAGCCCTTACTTGCTAGTGCACGGACTAAGTTGAGAAAACCATTTACGGTAGAGATAGCCGACGGGAAACCTATCACAATCGATTCAATTATTCCAAACTGTATCCTTAGTCTTAGCGAGCATGATTTTCCTATCGATCTCACACCGATGCAACTTGGAAATTTCGACGTCATTATAGGCATGGATTGGCTATCTAAGAACCATGCTGAAGTTGTTTGTTACGAGAAAATCATCCGGATCCCTCTTGCGCCCGAAAAGGTGTTAAATATTTATGGAGAAAAACCTTCCAAAGGCCTTCGACTTATGTCATGTACCAAAGCTCAAAAGTACCTTCGCAAGCATTATGTGGCTTTCTTAGCACATATCGTGAAAACGAATGAGAAGTCAAAGAAAGTCGAGGATATTCCGATCATTCGTGATTTTCCGAAAGTGTTCCCCGATGACTTAACTGGACTCCCTCCTGTTCGTCAAGTCGAGTTTCGTATCGATCTTGTGCCTGGTGCAACACCTGTAGCAAAATCTCCATATCGTCTTGCACCATCTGAGATGCAAGAACTTGCTAGTCAACTTCAAGAACTTTCCGATAAAGGTTTCATTCGACCAAGTTCCTCACCTTGGGGAGCCCCGGTATTGTTTGTGAAGAAGAAAGATGGCTCATTTCTTATGTGTATCGATTATCGGGAGCTCAACAAGCTTACTGTTAAGAACCGGTATCCTCTACCAAGAATCGATGATTTGTTTGATCAACTTCAAGGCGCTTCATACTTTTCCAAGATTGACCTTCGTTCTGGTTATCATCAACTACGAGTGCATGATGACGACATTCCCAAAACAGCCTTCCGTACAAGATATGGTCATTACGAATTTCTAGTTATGCCATTTGGTTTGACCAACGCACCAGCTGTGTTCATGGATTTAATGAACCGCGTGTGTAAACCATACTTGGACAAGTTCGTGATCGTCTTCATCGACGAAATTCTGATTTATTCAAAATCAAGATCCGAGCATGAACATCATCTTCGTTTGATTCTTGAACTATTGAAAAAGGAGAAACTATATGCCAAATTCTCTAAGTGTGAATTTTGGTTGAAGGAGGTACAATTCCTTGGTCACATCGTAAATGATAAAGGAATTCATGTGGATCCTGCAAAGATTGAGGCGGTAAAGAGTTGGGTGGAACCTAAAACTCCCACTGAGATCCGTTCATTCCTTGGCTTGGCCGGCTACTATCGGCGTTTCATCCCAAATTTCTCAAAGATCGCTGTGCCTCTTACTGCCTTGACCCACAAGGATAAGTCTTTCCAGTGGGGACCAGATCAAGAAAAAGCATTCTAAACACTTAAACAAAAGTTATGCAATGCTCCAATCTTGACCCTCCCTGATGGAAATGATGATTTTGTTGTTTACTGCGATGCTTCCAAGCAAGGTCTTGGTTGTGTCCTCATGCAACGAGGAAAAGTCATAGCCTATGCCTCAAGACAGCTCAAAATCCATGAGAAAAATTACACAACTCATGATCTCGAATTAGGAGCTGTGGTTTTCGCACTCAAAATCTGGAGACACTATCTTTACGGCACCAAGTGTGTTGTATTCACTGACCATAAGAGTCTTCAGCACATTTTCAATCAAAAAGAACTAAACATGAGACAACGGCGATGGGTTGAGTTACTCAATGACTACGATTGTGAAATTCGCTATCACCCTGGAAAAGCGAATGTCGTAGCCGATGCATTGAGTCGTAAGGATTATGTCATACTCCAAAGTGTGACGATTCAATCCGAACTTAAAACTCGAATTCTCGAAGCCCAACACGAGTCAGTCACTGAGGGTAACATGTACGATGAAATGTCATGCGGCGCTGAACTTCAATTGGAAACAAAACCTGATGGTTTGTTGTATTTTCTGGATCGTCTTTGGATTCCTAAACGCAATGATCTTCGAATCCTCATCATGAGCGAGGCTCACAAAACTCGTTATTCCATCCATCCCGGTGCGGATAAGATGTTTATGAATCTCCGTAATCAGTATTGGTGGCCCGGCATGAAAAAGGATATAGCTTTGTATGTGTCCAAATGCCTCACCTGTTCAAAAGTTAAAGCCGAACATCAACGTCCGTCTGGATTACTTGTTCAACCTGATATTCCAGTGTGGAAGTGGGAAGACATATCCATGGACTTCATTACCAAATTGCCTCGAACCTCTAGCAGTTATGATAGTATTTGGGTCATCGTTGATCGATTGACTAAATCGGCACACTTCATACCGATTCGTGAAGATTTCGAGTTGAGAAATTAGCTCGTATCTATATCAATGAAATAGTCAGCCGTCATGGTGTGCCATTAAATATTATCTCCGATCGTGATGGTCGATTCATCTCCCATTTCTGGCAAAGTCTTCAATCGTCTTTGGGAACCCGACTCAATCTCAGCACAGCTTATCACCCTCAAACCGATGGGCAGACTGAAAGAACAATACAGACTCTCGAGGATATGCTTCGAGCGTGTGTCATTGACTTTAGTGGCTCTTGGGATTCTCATCTACCGTTAATCGAATTTTCATACAACAACAGCTACCATACAAGTATCCAAATGGCACCATTTGAAGCTTTGTACGGTCGCAAGTGTCGATCTCCCATATGTTGGTCTGAGATAGGAGATGCACAAATCACCGGTCCTGAACTGATTCAGGAATCAACCGATAAGATTCACAAGATTCGTGATAACTTGCTGGCTGCTAGAAATCGTCAGAAGCATTATGCTGATAAGGGACGGAAACCCATGGAATACAACGTCGGTGATCTCGTACTCCTAAAGGTATCACCTTGGAAAGGGGTGATCTGTTTTGGGAAGAAAGGGAAGCTAGCCCCTCGTTATGTGGGTCCATTCAAAGTGCTTGAGCGTATTGGGAAAGTAGCTTACAAGCTTGAACTGCCTCAAGAACTCAGCAACATTCACCCAACATTTCATGTTTCCAACCTCAAAAATGCCTTGCTGATGAGAACCTCGGCATTCCACTCGATGAAGTTCAAATTGATGAATCCATGCACTTTATCGAAAGGCCTGTGGAGATCATGGACCGTGAAATCAAACAACTCAAGCGTAGCCGAATCCCTATCGTCAAAGTTCGTTGGGAGTCTAAACGTGGCCCAGAGTTCACTTGGGAGCGTGAAGACCAAATGAAATCCAAGTATTCTCACCTTTTTGTCTCAGCCTCTTCGTGATCGAATTTCGGGACGAAATTCCTTAAAGTAGGGGAGACTGTAACATTTGACCCATTTTCAAATTTGTAACCCGACCTATTTTTTTTCAGAGTATTTATTCCAATGAATTAAATGTAATATGGTGTAGGTTAACAAATGTTATAAATTATTTTTTCATCTATTTAAAACAATTGAACAATTTATAATAATGATATGATTCGTAAATATTTATTATTAAGTTGAAAGTCTATATATCATTTTATATTAAAAAAACTAAATCTAAAAGATTCATTAAAAATTTATAAACATCATAAATATTTTGTAAAATAAATGGATTTGTTTTATAAATTAAGTCTAGGGTGAAAGTGTTAATTATGAAACTTGAATACAAAGTTTTCACATAAAATAATAACTATACTAAACTACAGGGGCTAAAGTTGTAAACTTTTCAAATCAACCCCAAACCCCCCCTGTTTTCCCCTCATCGGCCGACCCCCCTCCGACACTCTCCGGTCACCCTCCGGCACCTCGATAGCCACTCGACTGGCTCATTTAAACCGGTTCTTCTCGATGGTGAACCTGTTTCGAACACATAACCGGTCTTAAATGGATTCAATCAAATGCTTAACGTATTCAAACTAAAACCGAAACCCACATTCAAATCTCAAACTGTTTCAACTCGATTAACAACGCAATCAATCAAATTAATCAACTAAAAATGATTCTGTGAACGTTGCGAATGCAAACATACCAATAATTGCGAATAACACCATGTAATTATAATCGAATTATGATCCGAAACTCCCGAATCAATCTTAAACTCGTTTGATTTGAAACAGCTACAATCGGAGTTATATACTCACAGTGTCACCATCAACTCGTTCCCCTTGAACTTTCTGCAACCCCAATTACATACAAAACAAACCCCATCATCCCCTTCGATCTCCATCCCCACTCGCAACCTGCAACCGATCGAACTTCGCATTCGAGGCAACTTCCACAGGAATTAGTTTAGGGCTTCTTATCATCGTCAATCAAGGAAGCTTTACACCAATTTAATTGGATTATTATCAACCAAAACGTCCCGACAAAGATCCAACCAGTCGCGACCTAGTTCTTCCTTTTCTCCATAAATTCCATCTCAATTCAGGTAATTTAATACATGATTAAACTCGTTTTTGAATGTTAAACAAAAGCCCTAAGCTTAATTTGGATATTGATCACGTTTTCAAGATCAATTTGGAACAATTCGAATCTAGGGTTCTATGAAATTGGGGGGATTGAGAATGTAATGTTTTTATTAATTAAAAACCAAACAAAAACAGGTTCTGGGCTTTGGCCCGCTGGTAACAATGCACAACATACATGGGGGCGACCAGGGTTCGACCCCTGGCACCCACATGTTTTTTTTAAATCGTTTTTTTTAAAATATATTTACCAAATTAAATTTCAGAAATCAGTATAACATTGGTTTTGTTAATTAATATTATCATAGAAATTATTTATTAATTTCTGAAAATTCTAAAAATTATAATCACACTTTTATTAAAAAGTTTAAATGTTATAAAAGAAACTTATTTATTAGTTTTAATTTCATATAAAGAAAATCGCGTTTAAACAAACCTAAACTATTTCAATTCATTTAAATTTATATTTTATAAATTTAAATAGTTAACTAGTCACTTAATTATTTAGATCAAGAGTTCAAGTAATTAATTTAAAAAAATAATAAATTATTTAACTCTTACACTTTAAAATTCATTCAAACGTTTTTATTAAATGCTCCAAAACATATTTAGTTACTTCATTCCAATAATATCAATCAATATTTTCTTTATTTAAATTCATTTTTCTTATTTTATTTAATCATATTAAATCAAATACATTAGTGTAAATCATTTGTAAACCGTAAATCTCAAATTAGAACCCTAGCTTCTCAAATCAATCTAGTCTTCAATTATTGCGTTGCTTTAAAATTAAAGCTATTCCTTAGGTTGAATCCCGAGAAGTTTCCTTTGGTGTCACGCCTACTATTCTATTGTTTCCAAAACGTTTATAATTATCAAGTGAGTATTCATTGCCCATTTTACATGTTTTATTATTTGGGGAAATCATGTGATATCATACGCAACCATGGTTATTCATTTTTATTCTATTTCATACTAATATTCAATTCATTACGTGTTATGTTATTTACTTGCAATTATGTGTTCACATCTAGATAAACTTGATAACATGATCATTAATTCACACAACCACGGTAACAATGATAGATCTATTGGTTTGACAACCCACCCCATTTGTTTAGTCGCGTGGTGATTGAAACCGGAAACATACATTCTATAAGGCTTCGTCTGTGGACCGAGTCAATTCAGTCAATAGGTTTGATCATGTTGTTTGTCATTTATGATACATTGTTGCATGTTAGTTATAACATTACCATGTGAATTGAATTGTTTTCAAATATTCAATCAAATTTTGTGTGTGTTTAAACCTGTGATTACTCACCGGCTAATTCTTTAGCTGACTCGTTACTTTTTCACATGATTTCAGGAAATGCTATTTAGTGGAATTCTCTCTGCTCATATAGGATTGGACCTAGTCAAAAATAAAGAAGACAATATTATATTTCATGGTTTTACTTTAATTGCGTTGTTATGTGTGACTTGAATGACATTATTCAATAAATAAATGGTTATTAAATGTTATTTCAACGTATTTATTACCTTGTGCTATGAACAATCGATTCACATTCGTCCGCCTCGATGATTCCGCCATCGGTCGGGGTGTGACACCTCGCACGCCAAATATGAACATTATTAGATGCATGTGGTTATTTAAACACAAGCTAAAATCTGATGGCTCACTTGAGCGCTATAAAGCGCGTTTAGTTTGTGATGGCAGGCCTCAACAGGTTGGAGTAGATTGTCACGAGACATTTAGTCCGGTTGTCAAACCGGCCACTATTCGCACGGTCCTCAGCATTGCTCTATTACATAATTGGGAAATCAGTCAACTGGATGTTACCAATGCTTTTCTTCATGGCTACCTTTTAGAGACTGTCTACATGCATCAACCGTTGGTTTTCGGCATCCCCAATTTCCGAATCATATGTGTCGATTAAAGAAATCCTTGTATGGCTTGAAACAAGCACCCCGTGCTTGGTACCAGAGGTTCACAGATTATGTCACCACCATGGGATTCCAACACAGTTCATGTGATCATTCACTTTTTATTTATCGACACGGTAGGGACACAGCCTATCTTCTACTATATGTAGATGATATTATCTTGACTACTTCATCCCCTGCGTTGAAACAATCCTTGATGGCTCGGTTATCTTCTGAGTTTGCTATGAAAGATTTGGGGAATTTAAGCTATTTTCTGGGTATTGCAGTGACTCGTACATCTCAGAGCTTATTTCTTTCGCAGCATCAATACGCCTTGGATATTTTAGCACGGGCCAACATGTCAAATTGCAACCCTGTCACCACTCCAGTTGACACAGCAGGAAAGTTAAGTGCTGTGGAAGGTGAATTAATTGATGATCCAACAGCTTACAGAAGTTTAGCAGGTGCTCTACAATATTTAACCTTCACGCGTCCTGACATCTCATATGCCGTTCAACAGGTATGCATGTTCATGCATGCTCCACGAGTACCTCATTATAATGCTCTCAAGCGCATTCTGCGCTATATTAAAGATACGGCTCACATGGGGATCCACATAAAACCCGGCGCAACCTCTTCTTTGGTGGCTTACACCGATGCTGATTGGGCCGGGTGCCCTGACACACGTCGCTCCATGATGTGTGCTAGACTATACTAAAATAAACTAACAAATAAAACTCTAACTAGACACTAAAAAGCTTTAAATTTATAAAACTAAGACTCGATCCTAAGCGGTCGACTGCAGAATAGCTATTAAGTCCGAGTTATCGAACCCAAAGACTTCTGTATGGAAAACGAAAACTAAACTTACCTAAGACTCGACTAAAATACTAAGCGAAAGTAAAATAGGGGGTTTGTTTTTAAATTGCTTTAGAAAGAACTGAAAACAGGACAGACACAGGGAAAAGACTAGAATTGAGTTCAGATGATTAAAAACACTACCTAGGCAGAATCCTATACACGTTTTGGTTGTTCTTCTAACGGTTTTGGAAAGACTTGTGTAACCGGGATCTAGAGATGCTAACTTAAAAGGAACCTAGAGAAACCTCGACACTTTCAAGGAAAGCAACTAGATAGACCTAATAAGCCGATAAAACACCGGTTTGTGGATTACCCTCACAGGTTCTCCAAGAGAGCTAATAACACACCCGATAGACACTCTACCTCACGGCGCGAGTGTCACAATACCTAAAGGTAAGGGGATAGATCTGGAATGCCTAATCAAACTCAGGAAACTATGACATGAGCGGGAAACTAGACTGAACTCCCCACAGAGACTCTAACCTAGCAATCAATCACACAAGATAACCTGATAACCTATTAACCTCACAGTATTAAGATTAGTTGCATATTTGATTAGTCCAATTCAAGGTTAATTACTTCAATGATTCAATACGTCTACCAAATCATCTAAAAACCGCAAACACAAGGCAAACGATCTAGCATGCATCCATTATATGACAGACAATCACCAAGACACATGTGAAGCAATAAATCAATCACAAGAACAGATCTAAATACACATCCACAACTATCATGCAAACCAAATCATTATCATTAACTTTTAAACACAAGTACCATCCAAAAACCGAAAGAATACTAAACTAAACAATGTATATTCATCAAACCTAGGTAGCTACAGAAGGACTAGCCAACAATCATGTTTAAAACAGTATCACAAGTAGTAGATGAAAACATTATATCAAACAAAATCGAAGGACGGATAAAGAAATGTAAAACCGAATCGTTTAATCCTAGAATCACAATCTCTTCTTCACAAGCTCCAATCCTTGCCTTCTCAACTTGCCCAGAACTCCGAAAATCGCCCTAATGCTCTCTGTAGCCGTCTGGTAATGAATGAATTCGGCCATTAGGGTTAAATTGGTTGAAAAACTAATTTTCCACGATTTTACACCCGTCGCATAGCGCGACGAGCCTTCACATACTGTCGCGTAGCGCGACAAGTCACCACAACCCGACAAATTAGTCAGGTGGCAAATCCGGTAAATACCCGATTTCATTAAGGGCAAAATGGTAAATTCCCACCCCTCGCGTAGCGCGAGGGTGTGTCTCCATCTGTCGCGTAGCGCGACAAATGTAATTCCGCAGAATGTTCTTTACGTTCAACGCCCGATCCTCTCGTTTCGATCTTGGAAGCTCATTCTTCTCTTTTCTACTGTTTTTAGCTTCCTTCCCGTCCAATTTACTACAGAAAATACAATCAATCAGTAGTATCCGAAACGAGATAAAACAGGTATAAAATGTAGCGAAAATTATATAAAATCAACTATAACAACTCAAGTAATTTTCACTACATCAAACATCCCCGCACTTATCTTTTTTTCGTCCCTGAAAAAGAATTATGCTATGGAATCATAATCAGGTTTAAATCCGGTTCTCAAAAAAATCAAGTTAACGGCTTATATTAAGATCTAATAACATGTTGACCGCGATCACAGGTACATTTGTCCACTTAAAACCAACCGCTGATCATTCAGGTCCCCAATCGTATTGCAATTAAGTTCAAGTATTCGATTAATTCATTATGGGTCTCACACTTCGGTACCTATTCCCGCTTCAAGCTTTCTAGGCACAGAATAAATCAAATTTCTAAGATTTTTCTACCACCGTAACACACTACCCAACTGTAATCCCTCTATCTCTAGATGGAATTTGTTTGTGCCCTTTTGGCATCTTTTCTGAGCTTTTCTCAATATATTTTTTTTCTGAGCATTGCCTTATTATACCTAATTCTCAGAGGTGTTGCAAGCAAGAGTCACTATCCCCCGCAACCAACACATGAGCCTTAAGCTTATTATACCCAATTCCTAGAGGTGTTGCAAGCAAGAGTCACTATCCCCCGCAACCAACGCATAGGCCTTAGGTTTTTAAAATTTTAAGTTCATAACTCTTTTTTTAGCTCAATATATGGGTGGATTTCCTAAAGGCGCCGCCTGTTAAAGCGTGCCTGCTAGAAAAACTACAGCTGGGTCTTAACCTACAGTGGTACCCCTTATACTGTCTACGGTTTTGGCTTCCAATGGTGAGAACCCACAGGACTTAATAATGTTTAATTAAGTGTACTAGAATACTCCTAGGATAACCTTACAAGATCAGCTGGGCCTACCCGCACATCCCAAATCAGACACGTTTTCAATCAGTTATTCATCTTATATGTGTACTATTTGAAAAACCGAACACCTGATTTTATCTATCATTTTCCATTTTTTAATATATGCAACATCAAAATCAGGGACTTTTTTTTTGTTTTTTGTTTTTGTTTTTTTGTTTTTTTAGACTCAAATAAACAGACAAAAAAGACTCAAATAAACAGACAAAAATAATAAAACTAACTAAACACACTCAAATATTAAAGACTGACTGACTCAATTAAATTAAACCTAAGACACATGTCTTCCTATCCCCACACTTAAATTTAACATTGTCCTCAATGTGGAAATTAAAAAGAAAGACATAAATAAGAAGAGTTTTGGAAAAGACTTAGCTGGTAATAAGCAGATTCCATCTGTGCACAGTCTGAATCCAAAACCTCTGATCGTATAGCATTTCATTCGCGATCAGGAATCACTGGCTGCCTCCTTAAAAAGTGTTAGATATATTCACCCGAATGGAGATTGAGTACGGGTGAATTATTCCAAACCTGCAAAACAAACACTCTACCAGGCAAACACAGCATCAAACAGACTCAATAAAAATAAACAATCTGACTCAACAAACAGGGGAACACAAGTTTAGGTAAAATAAAAAATTTTGTTGAAAATCCTGGGATCCCTCGCGTAACGCGAGGGATTAAGGAAAAGTACGGCGCGACACGCGAGGACCCTCGCGCTACGCGAGAACATCAAGACCAACCTGGAGCGTAACGCGAGGTTGCACTTTTTTCAGAAGGTTTCGAAAATTTTTATGCCTTAGCCAAATTTTGACCCCAATAATCTTTTTACCTATTTTAACATGAGTCAAGTGGGAAAACTTACCTGGTATCATCCCGGTCATGTGTCAAATTGCAACCGAATAATCGTTTCCCTGCAAACACTTAACAAGACACGAAACACAAAAAACCGACACAAACTACCTAAAACTCAAGCAAACCAACTCTACAAACTCTACAAACGGGTCACTACCCAAATACTATCTTCCAAGATCAACTTACGGGGGATCATGAAGACCTAGCTCACCCCCGATGCTCACTACATCATAACCAAACTCATCACCAAAGAAAAACCCACCATATTCAGACTCAATCAAGCTATCACAATCCCCACACTTGGGTTTTGCAAACGGTGGCGGTTTTCTTTCAAACTCTAACATCCCCACACTTGGGGATTTGCTATCCTTAATCATCACAAAATTTTCAAACTCAGAAGCAAACAACTTATCATCTTTTTCACAATTTCTTAAAAACTCATCAACTATCTTATCCAATTCCTCCTCTTCCTTGACAGAATATGCTCTCTCAACACAAACAACTTTAGCATTATTCTCTATACTCTTAACACTCTCCATTTTCCTATCAGCCACCTCACAAGAATTGATCAAGGAAACCGACTCTTTCGGAATACTAGGACCCCTAATTGATTTGGCTACCTCAAACACAACACTCTCTTCTCCTACGTGAAGTGTGATTTGACCCTAAACACATCAATATTTGCCTTAGCAGTACACAAAAAGGGTCGACCTAAGATAATAGGAACACGTTCATCAGCCTCCATGTCTAAAACCACAAAATCAACGGGGAATACAAACTTACCAACTTTCACCAACAAATTCTCTACAATTCCCCGTGGGTGCTTAACAGATTTATCAGCAAGGGAAAGTGTCATGCGCGTTGGACTCAATTCACCTAAACCTAATTTCTCATACAAGGAATAAGGCATAAGGTTAATACTAGCTCCTAAATCCGCCAACACGTGGCATTGAACCTCACTACCAAACAGACACGGGATTGTGAAAATCCCGGGATCTGCCAATTTCTCCGGTAGTTGGTTCATAACCACCGCAGAACACTCACCCGACAAAGAGACACTTGAAATCTCACCCAGTTTGCTTTTATTCTTCAGGAGATCCTTCAGAAATTTCGCATACTTAGGCATCCACTTAATCACTTCTATGAACGGGAGATTGACCTTTAATTGCTTAAAGAGATCTAAAAAGTGCCCGTAATCCCTTTCGTACTTTTGATGCTTAAGCCTATCAGGAAACGGGAGACGGGAATGGTCAGTCTCAGGAGAATGCTCAAACACACTAGTCTTCTTAACAACCTTATCCCCAGAGAGATTTTCAACTACCTCTCTCTCATCTTTCTTAAACACAACTTCCTCAACTATAGGAGTTCTAACCTCATCTAACCTCCTACCCGACCTAGTAGTAATGGCTTTAACATGTGCATTCGGGTTTTGTTGAGTATTACCGGGTAACTGACCTGGGGGCCTCTCATCTAACCTTCTAGCTATGTCCCCTGTGGTCCTATGGAGATCTAGGAAAGCTGACTGTTGGTTTTTCAGAAGATTATCATGCTCAGCTAGAATCTGTTGTGTTTTTGCATCTTTGACCACTAATTGAGTTAACAAATTCTCTATCCTACTCAACTCTCCATTACCCTGACTAACACCTTGATTCTGACCACTACCCTGCCCCTGGTTTTGACTAGAACCCTGTTGGAGACCTGGGGGAGCACCTGAAGAACGCCAGCTAGAATTGTTTTGATTTCTCCAACCGGAGTTATAAGAATTATTAACATAGCTAGCTTGTTCTTGACCTATCAGAGGACACTCATTAGTGGCATGGTAACCTCTACATAGCTCACACCTATCAACCTTTTTCTTCAACTCTCTTACCTCACGAACTAGACTATCAAGAGCAGCAGCCACACTAGTATCCATGGTGACATGGTGAACTCCTCTGGATGAGGTACTAGTAGCAGGACTGGATTTCCTATTTCCAGACCGCTGCTCATGTTCTGCTTGGGCAAAACTCTCAAACATTTCATTACATTCATTCACATTTTTCTTACCCATTAAGTGCCCGCCCGCAGAAGTATCGAATCTAGCCCTAGTTTCATAATTCAACCCATTATAAAATTTCTCAACTAAAGCCCATTCGGACAAGCCATGCTGGGAGCAACGACTAAAGAGGTTTTGAAACCTCTCCCAAGCACGATAGTAAGGCTCGTCTGGCTCCATCCTGAATGAGTGGATCTCATCTCTAAGCCTAGATGCCTTGGCCGGCGGAAAATACTTATGAAGAAAATGCTCACGAAGAGCCGGCCAAGTGGTGAATGTACCAGCTGCATGAGATTCGAGTCAAGTGGCGGCTCTATCAGCAAGTGAAAATGGAAACAGCTGTAAGAAAATGGCATCATCAGACGCACCCTGCAACTTGAAAGTTCTACCAATTCGCTCTAAGCGACCTATGTGTGCAGGTGCGTCCTCATCCTCGCGTCCATGGAATTGACAGTTATTAGAGATAGCTGTCATGACGTAGGATGGGATCTGCCAGGAGTTATCATTAGTAATGGCAGGAAGTGTGATTGGATTGCTAACTCCTGTGAAGCCATTGGTGGCTTGCTGATGAACAGTCTGATTCTTAGCCATATGTGTGTGTGGTGAACTAGGTGGGCTAGAATCTCAAATTCGGGCAACGCAAGCTGCAAATCTTGATCCGGAGGTGGTCCTTGTGATCTCAAGCGGGGCATAAACCTGCAAAATACAAAATTAAAACTGTAAGACTGACTCAAACAAATAAAATAAAAACAAATAGAATTAAAAACAAACTAATTAAAAACACTTAGCACAAATAGCAATTAAATCAAGTAAGTCTATTTAACGCAATCGCCATGAAGTCCCCGGCAACGGCGCCAAAAACTTTGATGTGTGCTAGACTATACTAAAATAAACTAACAAATAAAACTCCAACTAGACACTAAAAAGATTTAAATTTATAAAACTAAGACTCGATCCTAAGCGACACAACCGGCAGTGTACCGGTCGACTGCAGAATAGCTATTAAGTCCGAGTTATCGAACCCAAAGACTTCTGTATGGAAAACGAAAACTAAACTTACCTAAGACTCGACTAAAATACTAAGCGAAAGTAAAATAGGGGGTTTGTTTTTAAATTGCTTTAGAAAGAAATGAAAACAGGACAGACACAGGGAAAAGACTAGAATTGAGTTCAGATGATTAAAAACACTACCTAGGCAGAATCCTATACACGTTTTGGTTGTTCTTCTAATGGTTTTGGAAAGACTTGTGTAACCGGGATCTAGAGATGCTAACTTAAAAGGAACCTAGAGAAACCTCGACACTTTCAAGGAAAGCAACTAGATAGACCTAATAAGCCGATAAAACACCGGTTTGTGGATTACCCTCACAGGTTCTCCAAGAGAGCTAATAACACACCCGATAGACACTCTACCTCACGGCGCGAGTGTCACAATACCTAAAGGTAAGGGGATAGATCTGGAATGCCTAATCAAACTCAGGAAACTATGACATGAGCGGGAAACTAGACTAAACTCCCCACAGAGACTCTAACCTAGCAATCAATCACACAAGATAACCTGATAACCTATTAACCTCACAGTATTAAGATTAGTTGCATATTTGATTAGTCCAATTCAAGGTTAATTACTTCAATGATTCAATACGTCTACCAAATCATCTAAAAACCGCAAACACAAGGCAAACGATCTAGCATGCATCCATTATATGACAGACAATCACCAAGACACATGTGAAGCAATAAATCAATCACAAGAACAGATCTAAATACACATCCACAACTGATCATGCAAACCAAATCATTATCATTAACTTTTAAACACAAGTACCATCCAAAAACCGAAAGAATACTAAACTAAACAATGTATATTCATCAAACCTAGGTAGCTACAGAAGGACTAGCCAACAATCATGTTTAAAACAGTATCACAAGTAGTAGATGAAAACATTATATCAAACAAAATCGAAGGACGGATAAAGAAACGCAAAACCGAATCGTTTAATCCTAGAATCACAATCTCTTCTTCACAAGCTCCAATCCTTGCCTTCTCAACTTGCCCAGAACTCCGAAAATCGCCCTAATGCTCTCTGTAGCCGTCTGGTAATGAATGAATTCGGCCATTAGGGTTAAATTGGTTGAAAAACTAATTTTCCACGATTTTACACCCGTCGCGTAGCGCGACGGGCCTTCACATACTGTCGCGTAGCGCGACAAGTCACCACAACCCGACAAATTAGTCGGGTGGCAAATCCGGTAAATACCCGATTTCATTAAGGGCAAAATGGTAAATTCTCACCCCTAGCGTAGCGCGAGGGTGTGTCTCTATCTGTCGCGTAGCGCGACAAATGTAATTCCGCAGAATGTTCTTTACGTTCAACGCCCGATCCTCTCGTTTCGATCTTGGAAGCTCATTCTTCTCTTTTCTACTGTTTTTAGCTTCCTTCTCGTCCAATTTACTACAGAAAATACAATCAATCAGTAGTATCCGAAACGAGATAAAACAGGTATAAAATGTAGCGAAAATTATATAAAATCAACTATAACAACTCAAGTAATTTTCACTACATCACTCCACCTCTGGTTATTGCATTTATTTGGGTGACAATCTTATATCTTGGTCGTCTAAACGGCAAACCACTGTCTCTCGCTCTAGTGCTGAGGCGGAATATCGTGGGGTTGCAAATGTCGTGGCTAAAATATGTTGGATTCGTAATCTTTTGCTTGAGTTGGGACGTCCCCCTCACAAGACTTCACTTGTCTATTGTGATAATGTTAGTGCAATCTTTATGTCCAGTAACCCGATACATCATCAACGTACCAAGCACATTGAAATCGATATTCACTTTGTTCGAGATCAGGTACAACGAGGTCACATCCGCATACTTCATGTTCCTTCCAGGTTTCAGCTTGCGGATATTTTTACTAAAGGATTGCCACGGGTTCTATTCAATGATTTTCGGAACAGTCTAAGCATTCGTGATCCTCCTCCTTAGACTGAGGGGGTATATTAGACAATAGTATCTCTATTACTATATAAAACATATTGGATGGGCAGTCTTGTCATTTCACCTTGGGCGTAAGACGCGCCTCCTCACCTCCGCTTCTTCACCCTCCATGGGCGTTACACCGGATCCTCGGCCTGCCCTTCCATACTCTGAAATTGAAGACCATTCATTGTTGTTTCTTCAGTTTCTTCAACTGAAGGAGAGATGGGCGTTTCGTGTATGTACACCAATCCAAAATCCTGACGGTACTCACTCCATTTGAAGGTAAGGTCTCCATTTGCTTCTGCTTATCTAAATTTCATACAACGTCTTCAGTTGAAGGAAGCATGTGCTTTTCGACTACATACCGAAATCCAGAAACCTCTGAATCGTCGGCCGGCGATTCTCAACACACACGCTACGCCTTCGAATCGAAGGTCAGAATCGCATTCCCTACTTTCGTTTCAACTGTGTATAGTTAGGTTGCTTCAGTGATCCTCCTTTTCCTCATATTTGTTTCAAATTTGCACAAATTTGAACTGATTTATTGGTTGTTTGGATGTTAATTTGAGTTTAATATGCTTGATTGTGAGTTCATGTGATTTAAGAAGAATCTCTGCTCATTTTCCGTTGATGTCAAATGATGTGACTGTGTATAGTTAGGTTGCTTCAGTGATCCTCCTTTTCCTCATATTTGTTTCAAATTTGCACAAATTTGAACTGATTTATTGGTTGTTTGGATGTAAATTTGAGTTGAATATGCTTGATTGTGAGTTCATGTCATTTAAGAAGAATCTCTGCTCATTTGCCGTTGATGTGAAATGATGTGGCTTACAACATGGATTTGGAAAAATCAAAGGTTTGAAAGTGGCATAGCAATCTTTATTGTCACTTGCTGGTCCTTTAGTTTAAAAATTAGGGTTTCCTTTCAAAAACTCACAAACAACATGAGCAGTCTATTTTGATTTCCCGTAGGTATATTTAGTGGGTGTTCATATGGCTGTGCAGAAATTTGAAAAGAATGGAGATATTGCAAATGTTGATGATAATTTATTTTGGTTCAAGTACTGCTAATCTATCTAATGATAAATAAGTAAATAAGTGATTAAACATACAAGCTCTCTAGCAATGGTCAATTGCAGAATGCTTCCTACGTTCTTTAATAGCATTGATTTTGAACTAAACAATATGACTTTACAAGTTGAAATTTTAGCATTTGATTAAACTAAAGCATATGACTTTACAGCTTCACAGGTGGATCCTTTGTTCTTCATCTGATTTCCAGAATCCATCGGAAGCTGCTTTTCTTTACAAGAGTTACAAACAAATGGTACTTATTCTCAATCTTTGCACCTGACCTCACTGTACAAACCGATCATCGTTCTTGAAAGCTTTTTGCAGGGACCTTTTTGGATAAAGATACCAATAATGATACGATTGTGCTCAATTTTCCAGAAACTTGGCCAAAAGTGAATTTTGTTGTAAACTACACCATTTTTCAATGATTTTGGAAAGAATAATTAATAATAGTTTGTGTGCACTTGAGGTGGCAAAATGGGTAGTCATTCTTTTTCCATTAGGGAAAAGTAGATAATGGGTTTAATGCCCTTATAAAAACTATATGATTTTGGAGATTGTTTTCATTTGAAATACATTTTGGACACAATTATATTTCGGCATATTCCTCTATTTGACCTATTTTACCTATTTGAGATAATACATAACTCAATCTATATTTGTTTCTAAATTTGTTGTTTTTTTAGGAAATTCCATTGAAGAACTTCCTTCTTCAGTCTGCAATCTTATTCACCTGAAGTCACTATGTTTGGACCATAACAAGGTGACAGAGGTAGCTTCCATTTTCTAAATATGTACTCTTATTATTTGGAATGCTATGGCCTTATCTACTTTGCATTTGAATTTTTAATGGTGTGGGTTCCATATTGAACATGTTTTTTAACATTTTTTCTTTAATTTACTAAATTTAAGCAAATGAATCTTTCTTGAATCTTTGAGAAATAAACAGTAACGTTTGTAACACTTTAATTTACTAAATTTTACAACCATTCCTTCAATTACCTAACGTTTGAAACAGTTCCCATTTACAGTTCTGAGGTTCTTTCACATATTGTTGAAGATTACGAACACTTAAGTTTTGTGCTGCAGATATTCGAATGACATTTTAGGTTGAATTTTTTTCTTTTCCCAGTTATTTGATTATCTATATCTATTAGTTATTTGCATTTCTTGTAGCTAAATATCAAATTTTGTACATTTAGATCAACTTATTTGGTGTCACGCCTATTGTCTTCATTAAATCACCTTATCTATTTATACATAGGTATTGATTACATTTACACAAATCCAATTGTTAGTACTTTGAATCAGGTTGTGCTCAAGTCTTGAAGATGATGATCATGAGGATGCACAGATTTGGTGGAAGCAACATCAGTATCAGTCCTTTTTATTCAAGTTATATATTCAACACCACTCTACTACAGGTTTCCTCAGTTCTGTTGTTATGTTACTTCAATGCTATATAATGACATTCGATTGCACGTACCATCGGTCAGGTTACTTCTGTTCTTGACACTAGATTTTCTTTTGGTGCAAGTCAATCTTTGCACTTGTGAATTGTACTGCTGGTATCTCAGGTATGCTGGCTGCAAAACCCTTGTTTAAAGTACTGATTTTTTTGCTTCAATTGTTGAACAGATCTGAAATTGTGTTGGCTTTTGTGTTCTAAGTGTTAATTTGGTGATTAGTGACTGTTAATTTGACAATAACGACGAACCCCTCTTTATCTTTTGAGTTAAAGGTGTCAGTTCCTGTAAAAGAAGAAAAGTGTGTTTCAAGATTAAGTTTTCTTGAATTTTATACTCGGTTTGAAGATAATACTGTTTTCCCTAATTAAATTGAACATAATATTGCTTGAGTGATATGATATGTGTTGTTTTGGGTAGAAAAACAGTTTTACTAAATTATAAGTTTCAATTTCTTAACCAAAAAGGACTGCTTCAAACATATGTTATTCAAAGGATTGCAGTTTTTTACATATGCTTATTTCAATAATGCTTCTTATGATGCTTATTAGACAAATTTAATAGTTCTTCTGGTGCTGATCACGTAACTTGGATTAATGCGGGCTTGTGTTGAGTTCAATCGCAGAAAATACTCCAGTTCTTTGGAGATGTACACGGTTATTTTACTTTTTTCCATAGTTTGTTATTTTGATTTTGTAGATTGCATACTCCTTGTGGAGGTTGGGAACTTTTGAACATAATGTTATATTTTATAACAATTCATTGCACCTCTATATCCCACTAGGTTTTAGTTATATATTATTCTAAATTTCGATTCCTTTGAAAGAGGGTCTTGCAAGTGTATCCCGGATGTCCTGCAGCTGTACGACTTGGCATAGGTCTCTGCCGCTACAAATTAGGTCAGTTTGAGAGGGCCAAACAGGCATTTGAGCATGTGTTGCAGGCAAGTTATTCTAAAAATAAAAATTAATAAACACACTTTTTTCATAGCATTGTTTGTTATACAACATCTGTTTCTAATGTCCAATTATGCTCATTTACCTTCTAATCGCAGTTAGATCCAGAAAATGTTGACGCACTTGTCGCACTTGGAATTGTGGATTTACAATCCAATGAAGGTTGTTCTTGTCTCGTTGATGCAATTAAATATATGTATCTATGTATTTATTTTTGTCTATTTGTCATGCTGTTGGTTGCAGCTTCTAGAAAATGTTGACCGGTAAAAAAGAAATGATTTGTCAGATAATTTAGTCTTCATTTTTCCTCAATATCCCTTGTGAGATTGAAAGTACCTTCTGAATTGTATGGAACATCATCAAAAGGTATACTTGTTAACAGCAGTTGAATAGTTGAGTTAATTAAAAGAACAATATGATCAAGAAAGATAATCTTGATTTTTGGTTACTTCTGCTTTTGCAGGTATGATTTAAGGCAAAAAGGTGAAAACATCAACTGTGCAGGTTATTCTTATGGTACGCGATTTGACATTCTTTTATGTGTGTTTTCGTTCTTCTCTCTTTAAACTATTCAAGCGGAAGAGAATCGAAGAAATAGTTGTAGAAAAACTTGTTTTTTAGGTTCAGTTTAACTTTGTCGTGTTGGTTTGTTGTGTTGTTGAATTCTTTTAGCATTTGAACTTTAGATGTATTCATCGCGTAATGCAAGTTTTATTTTACTCAAAATCGATCATCTTTCGGATATGTGTGCTTGTAATACTGTCTTGTAACATGTTAAAGAACCATCGATGTTCATGTTACATGCACCTTTGTGGAACAAAAATTTTTAGGCTTAGTTGTAAAGTCATTTAAATTGTTGCTTCCTAGGTATCTTAGTTTAACTTTTTCATGTTGATTTGTTGTGTTCTTGAAGTCCTTAGCATTTGAACTCTAGACATATTCGTCGTGAAATGCAATTTTCGTTTTACTCAAAATCAATCATCTTTCGGTCATGTGTTCTTGTACCCAGATTTAAACTGAAAATTAAAAAACTACATAAGCATTTATACGTAATGCATGCTAGGCACAATAGGAGAGAAAGTCTTATATATCATAATTAAAAGAATATGTATACGTGTTATGTGATTTGTTCCGTACTTACAATAATTAATTGTGCTAACTATTCATGATTTGTCCCGCCGCAACGCGCGGGTCTCATGCTAGTTATTAGACAATAGTTAGAGGGTACATATTGTAATTAGTCTCATGTATTGTAATTATTTATACCATGCAAATCAATGAAATTATCAAGAGATTAAACCAATTCCAATATTAATGTTACGTCGGTTGATGTCAACTTTAATTGCGATAAGTACGTAAAGAGACGTATCGTTTTTATATTGTGTTTACAGGGGTCTTTATTTATGAAATGAAACAGTATTTTTCAACTAAACAAGGCAAAATGAATAAACTATTTACCTTTTGAACGTGGGTAAGATCTCTGTCAAAAGTTCTTCTAATGCATAAATAAATAATCACAACCAGCCTTTTTTTTAAATACTGAGTGGATAAAAATCTATTTTTTAAAAGGATTGTGTTCATGTTTGTGATTACTTATTTTATTAAAAAGTAATTTTAAAAAGTTACTTTTTAAAAGTTAATCCTATTAACTTCTCAAAACTTATTAACCCTTTAAAATCAACTTTTTAATTTTTTTAAAACATACTTATTAACTTATCAATTTTTTAAAAAGTTAATAAGTCAAAAATTAATAAAAAATTGTTTTGCCTAACATGGCATGTATTCAGTTTTTTTAAAACAGTAATTGTACAACACTGCTTCAAAAAACACGTGTTATTTTAATCAAATCCACCCATCCCTTAAGTTGGCTCATTCTAGTGGGCTCGAGTCCACTACCTTTGCCTATTAGGGCTAAGCCCAAGATCCTCTCTTGTGTAAGGGAGGTCTTTCGTCCCATTTCATCAATCACCAGGTTATATTCTATTGTTTTTTTACAGACTCAAACCGATACCCCTTTAAAAATATATATATGTTGATGTGTCTCTATCTACATAGTGTAATCTCCTCTACTTCTTTAAATCACACATCAACTAGATCTAAAGCAGAGTACATAAGAAAATAAGAGCAGCTAACTTGGACACTTGGTGGAAAAAATGACTTAAATCGAGCTCTTCGATACCGACTATAACCGCTACATGACCTTCAAAGAAAATTAGAAGACTTATGAGTGTAACGAGTGGCAACCACAGTGACAATTCGCCAAGACTCATCCGAAGGCCACTAAAAAAACCGAGTGGCGTCCAATCGTCCATAGTGTCGATTCACCAAGCCTCATTTATATATCTTCAAATACGTGGAATATTGCATTTGTTTCCTTGTTTAGGCCAGGGGCAGACCTAGGTTGGTGAGGGGCAGACCTAGGTTGTAGGGTGAGGGGCAACCGATCCCCGGTAAAAAAAATTGTATTATGTGTATGTGAAAGTCTTGAACGTCCCTTCTAAAATTATACAATCGTTCACTTTTATCCCTTATAAAAAAAATTCAGAATTTGTCTCTGGCTTAGACTCATTGAAAGTTGATTCTTTTTGCTTATTCTAGTAGATAGTGTTTTGATGCGTAAGACTATACATAACCATTAAATATTTGTTTTATGAAGGGATATGAAATATGCAAAATCGCTTCTGACTTCTCCTATCTCTTGTTTATTATTCTCTACTTGGTTTTTCCTTTCCTTGGCAAACGGTGCTCATTAGCGTAAACTACAAGTTTTAATTTTAAAAAAAAAAAAAAACCTATTAAAAGCACAAATAACTTCATTAATTATAATACTTTTTTAATAGCAAACTTACTGACTCATTTTAATATATGTCTAAATTATATCATTTAACCATTTAAACCCTCATATAGTCATATTGATACGATCTTAATATTATTTTTTAGAATTGTTTTAAGAAGAAAAATAGGTAGTCATGGGTGACGACGCGAAATGACGCAAGCTGCTGGAGTCACTGAGCCCACCACGTCTTACGATACGAATCTCTTTAATTTAAGAACGCCTACCACTCAACTTGCTACATAAAATATAAATATAAAGTATAATAATATAAATATAAAAAGAAGTCGACAAACATATACTTGTTTATTGTCAATCACGCTCCCTCGGATACATCATAATATCATATACACTCGTCTAGATTTATGAAAGGACAAATAATTTATAATCAATTTACCGGTAAAATATACATTCATAAGGCATAAACTAGAACAATACAATAAATAATACTTTTAGGTATATTAATAATATAACAGTGTTAACGTGGGATAAAAAATTAAAAACTCTTGTCGATGTTATATTGTTAAAATATCGTAAATACTGTGTACCCTTTTCAAAATTTTATATTTTCAAAATAGATTTTAGAAAAAGTTTCATATATTCAAATTATTTAATGTGAAAAATGAAGCACATGTTTTGTTTCAAACGAATCGACTCGTTTTTGAAGTACACCTACGTTGAAACGTAAAGTAACTCGAATTTATACCGTATAATGAAAACATATTATATTTTAACCGACTTTTTGCCAAACAAATTTTACCGAAACATAGACTTACAATCGCCCGACTCGTTTCTAAACTAAATTTACGTACAAATGTAGAGGAATGAAAACGTATTATACTTGGCCGTACGTATTTCCAAACAAAACTTACTTCATATTTGACCTAATTTATTTCTTAATAAAATATGCGTCAAAACGTACATGAACATCAAAACATAGACCATTTCAAAGTGTATATATAATTAAGCTTGGAAACAATTTATATTTGACCCAATTAAGTTGTTTCCGATCAAACTTTACATCCAAACGTAAACAGACTCGGTTTTATACCGACACGTACATAAAATTCTAAACATCGGTGAGAATTAAACTCGGGTTGCTGCCTCGAGAAAGAACAACTTTAACCACTAAACCAAAGCCTTCATTGTGTCACAATCACTACAAGAAAAATTATTTTTTGTGTCAACATTATTTGCGGCGATACGAGTTTCGTCACAAACAATGCACTAAACGACAAAAAGCAAGCGTTTTTTGACTTTTTTTAGTCAAAGTTATTTTTTGCGGCGATATGTTCGTCGCAAAAAACTAAAAATAATTTACTTTTGTTTTTTTAATATAAATAACTTTTGCGGCGATTATTATTCGTCGCAAAAAACATTTTTAATTTTTTGTAATTAAATAATTATTTTTCAAGGCGGGAATTTTCCCGCTTATTTATTTGCGGCGACTTTCTCGTCGCAAAAGATAATTTTTTTATTAAATAATTAATTAGTATTTAATTAATAAACGCAAAAGGTTTATTGCGGCGAAATGTCGCCGCAAAAGGTTTTATCATCTTCTTAAGTCGGGTTTTTTCAGATCTGTTTCACAACTCCACCAAGGCAAACCGCACTCCACCGCCTCTGCTGCCGCCGTCGCCGGTGACCGTCGACCTCACTCCTTGTCACACCCCGACCGATGGCGGAATCATCGAGGCGGACGAATGTGAATCGATTGTTCATAGCACAAGGTAATAAATACGTTGAAATAACATTTAATAGTCATTTATTTATTGAATAATGTCAGTCAAGTCACACATTATAACACAATTAAAATAAAACTAAGTATCATAACATTGTTTTCTTTATTTTTGACTAAGTCCAGTCCTATGTGAGCAGGGAGAAATCCTCTAGACAGCATTTCCTGAAATCATATGAAAAGTAACGAGTCAGCTAACAAATTAGCCGGTGAGTAGTCACAGGTTTATATACACGTACTAAAGTTGATTAGATATCTTGAAAGAAAACAATTCAAGTCACATGGTAATGTCAAGACTAAATTGCAATAGTGTATCATAAATGACAAACAACACAATCAAACCTACTGACTGAATTGACTCGGTACAAAGACGAAGCCTTATAGAATGAATGATTTCGGTTTCAATCACCACGCGACTAAACAAATGGGGTGGGCTTGTCAAACCAATAGATCTATCATTGTTATCGTGGTTGTGTGAATTAATGATCATATTATCAAGTTTATCTAATTATGAACACATAATTGCAAGTAATAACATAACATGTATTGAATTGAATTTAGAATGAAATAGAATAACAATGAATAACAATAATTGAATACTGAATCACATGATTTCCCTAAAATATAAAATATGAAAATGGGCAATGAATACTCACTTGGTAATAAGTTGATTTGAGTATTTATGAAAGATTAGACGCCAACGATTTCTTCACTGATTTAACCTAAGGATTAGTGCCTTAATTTAAGACAACGTAATGATTGAAGGCTAGATTGATTTGAAAAACTAGGGTTTTAATTTGGGTTTTAGGGTTTACAAATGATTTAAACTAATGTATTTGATTCAATATGAAACAAACCCAGTATATCCCACTCAAGAGCAGGGTCTGGGGAGGGTAGGTGTAGGCGAGTCTTTCCTCTATCTTGTTAGGTAGAGAGACCGCTTCCAAAGAGACCCCCGACTCGATAGCAAAAGCCATACTGATAGCAAGACAACATACAATAAATCATACAACACATAGCATACAGTATACAAAAAGCCATATCGATAGCAAGACATCATACAATAAATCATACAAGACATAGCCAGTATATTTGATTCAATATGATTAAATAAAATAGAGAAAATTAATTTAAATAACGAAAATATTGATTGATAATAATTGGAATAAAGTAACTAAATATGTTTAAAACATTTAATAAAAACATTTGAATGAATTTTAAAGTGTAGAAGTTAAATAATTAATTTTAAATTAATTACTTGAACTCTTGGTCAAAATAATTAAGTGAATAGCTAATTATTTAGATTTTATAAAATATTAATTTAAAATGATTTGAAATAGTTTAAGTTTGTTTAAACATGATTTTCTTTATATAAAATTAAAACTAATAAATAAGTTTTTTTATAACATTTAAACCTTTAATAAAAGTGAGATTAAAATTTTTTGGATTTTCAGAAATTAATAAATAATTTCTAAAATAATATTAATTAACAAACACAAATGTTATAATGATTTCTGAAATTTAATTTGATAAATAATAAAAAAACTGTTTTTAAAAAAATATGTGGGTGCCCAGGTTCGAACCTGGGTCGCCCCTGTGTATGCCATGTGTGTTACCATTGGGCCAAAGCCCTGGATCTGTTTTAGTTTGCTTTTTAATTAAGAAAACATCACCTTAACAAATCCCCCAAATCCATAGAACCCTAGATCCAATTCGTTCCAAATTGATCTTTGGATCTTGGAAACTTGATCAATAACCAAATTAAACTTAGAGCTTTTGATTAGCATCCAGAAACGAGTGTAATCATATATCTAATTACCTGATTTGAGATAAAAATCGATGGTGTAAACGTTTGAACGAGTCACGACGGGTGGGTAGACGAGTCGAGTTGATATTGATGATCAAAGTCGAATTAATTGCACAGGAAGCTTCTATTGGACCAGATGATCAAAAGCCCTCAACCAATTTCTGTTGAGGTTGCCTTGAATGTGGAGTTCGACAGGTTGCAGGTCGCGAGAGAAGAATGGAGTTCGAGAGTGATGATTAGGTTTGTTTTGTTTGTAACTGGAGTTGCAGAAGGTTCAAATGGAACGATTTGAAGGTTTCACTATGCGTTTATAGTCCTGATTGTGACTGTTTCGACTCCAACGCGTTTAAGGTCCTTAATCGGAAGTTTCGATTATGAATTGATGAGGATTTACGGTTACTGGTTAAAATTGACTTGATTTTCATGTTTGTGATGGTCAAAAGGTGCTTTACCACTTATTTGATTTCACCAATTGATCAACCACGAGTGAAACGGGTATGCAATTGAGTGATGAGCTTCGGTTACGAAAGAAACAATTACAACCACCGATTACGACCGCTTGAAACAGTTCACGAGTTCAAATCCGATGCACGAAGTGAAAGAAATGGTTCGATTGATTTAATATGGGTCGAATAGATTGGTTTCGAGGTCGCCGGAGACGGCCGGAATTTGGCCGGAGGTGGTTACGGGACACGGGGGGGGGGGGGGTTTGGGTTGTTTAAAAAGAATTTACAGGTTTAGCCCCTGTAGTTTGGAGTAGTGTTATTTTATGTAAAAAAACTTGTAATTTAAGTTTATAATTACACTTTCCACCCTAACTTAATTTATATAATAAATCCCCTTATTTTACAAAATATTTTTAACTTTTATAAATTTTTAATGAATTTTTAGATTTAGTTATTTAGTATAAAATGATATATCCAACTTCAACCTAAAAATAATAATAATAATAATAATAATATTAAATGTTTACAACCTTAGTATAACTTGTTCAAAGGATTTAAATAAATGAACATTCTAAATAAAGCCATTTTATAATATTGATTAAACTATACCGAGTTACAATTAATTCATTCAAATAAATACTAAAAAAAACGGGTTCGGGTTACAATTTGAAAATGGGTCGGATGTTACACTCCTTCACGTTTACCTTCGATCGACCCCACTCCACCACCTCCATCACTTCGACCTCACTCCGACTCCTTCAGTCGCCCCTTCCCCACTCCACCGTGGCTCCTCCTTCGGTCGACCACCGCCGCTAGTCCACTGCCGTCTCCGCTCCCTTGCACCGTAGTCACCACCACCACTTTTAATTTTTGTGTTAATTTATTGTTATTATTTGAAATTAAGGTTAGGAAATTTATATGATGAGATGAAAATAGGATGAAGTTTATAGTTTTTCTATTAATTAATGTATGTATTTTTGTATGTATGTATATGATGACATGTGTATATTTGTGTATGTATGAAATTAGGGTTAAGAAGTTTATAAGATGAACCTTTAATTTAGTTGAGATGATGAACATGTGTGTATATGAGAATGTATGTATTGTTGTGTTAATTATGAATGTATTTGTGTATGTATGTATATATGTATGTATGATGTTTATAGGATGACATGTGTGTATTTTTGTATGTGTGAAATTAGGGTTAAGAAGTTTATAAGATGAATCTTTAATTTAGTTGTGATGATGAACATGTGTGTATATGAGAATGTATGCAGATGACGCAACTGATGATTCAGATGATGATTGAGACGAATCTAATAATGATTGTGGAGTAGATTCTTATAACACCGATGAATCCGATTGATTTTAATTTTTAATTTTAATCGAATCATGTATTATGTTTGAATTATTATGTTTATTGAATTGTTTTTTTCAATTGTGTGTGTTTAGCTAATGATTTTAAATATTGTATGCAAATATTAATGCTATTTGCGGTATATTTGTATTCTTGTATAATCCTTTTTTACAGATGGCATACGTGGCACGTGGGGATACGTATGGTCGTGGTCCACCTGATGGTGGCCCTCCCGATGACGATCGATCGTGGCAGTCGCCACGACAGTACGAGGTTAGTGATGACTCCGGTAACGGTAGCGGTAGCGGGAGAGGTATGATGATTTTTTATACTATTATCTTTTTATACTATTTTAGACTTGTTGCTATATTTGTTGAATTTTGATTTACTTGAATTTGGAGGACAAGGCAAGCGTGGGAAGATCACACTTCAAGGATGCACAAGAGAAATCCCCAAGGAAATTTGCTGACAATTGAATTTGAGCAATGTACGCATGACACCTACAAACCTGTTGGTGCCAATCAGACTACATTTGCTTCACTAGTTGGAACCCTCGTTGACAAATTTCCTCAAAACTATAAGAGTTGGAGAAAGATAGCTGCAGAGTTGAAGGTGACTATCTGGCCTGACTTAAAGGTTAAGTTTTTAATAATTCAATTTAGTGTTTAAATATATATAGACTAAGCTATTTTTTTCATTATTTGCAGATGTATTTTGATATGACTCCCCACGAAGGTATTAGGGCTGGTATTGAGAAATATGCTGCAAACCGATATAAAGATCACAAATACCGGTTCAAGCAAAAGCATTTTAGCCAAAAAGGTGGGGAGGACAGGGTTGATATTTCTGATGTTGTGTCACCTGACATGCAAGAATCTGAGTGGAAAGGGTATGTGGATTATTACACTTCTCCTGAAGTCAAGGCTCGGTCTGAAACCAACAAGTCCAATGAAGGGAAGCAAACGATTAAGGGACATGGCGGCCGGACATCTCTAGCGCAGTGTCGTTATATGTTTGTATGTTGTTTTAATCTAATGTGTTTTTTAAATTTGTTTTATGTGTTTGTAAGTTACTATTATACGATTATATATCTATCTATCGTGTTTACAGCGGGAAGAGAGTTCTGATGAACCAGGTAGTGCCATATTAGCATATCGCCGCTTCTATACCGACTCAAGCGGTAATTTTTATCAGCCCGAACCCGCTGCATACTATGTAAGTAATGTACACACCTTAAATCTTATAAAAGTGAAGTGATATATAACATCGCCATGTATATAACATTTTATTGTTTTTGTAAACTAAACAGGAGCAAATGGTCGCGCTTCAACAACAACACCCTGAATTATCAGAGAAGCAAATTATGCCACAAGTCTTGGGGGAGCGACCCGGGTGGGAACGTGGCATCGGACCAATGCCAAGCGTGCCTTCACAACCTCTACCTCCACTTCATAGAACAGATCAACGGATGTTTTCACAGGCTGAGGTTGAGGAGATGATATCAACGAGACTAGCAAGCGAACAAGAACAATGGCAGTCTCAAATGATGGCAAATATGATGACACAAATGCAGAGTCAAATTCAAACCCAAGTCCAGAACGCCTTGAGGAAAAGTGATCATTCTCAACAAAGTGATGATGAAGATGATGGTGGGTCGTCATTTTGATTTGATGTTTGTTATGAATATTTTGAAACATTTTGGATATTCGTTTGTATCACTTGTTAACTCTAAACAATCGTTAGCTTTTATGTTATCGTTTGTAATTGCGATTAATCTGATTGTTGGGATGGTATTATTGACATTTAAAAGCAGATTTTGTATCCAGAAATACTGGGTGGGTTGCTACGAATGCAGCTGAATTTTTTTTAAAAAAATTGGTTTTTGCGGCGATATTTCGTCGCAAAAAAGATTAATTAATATATTTTTTTTTTCAAATTTAAAAGGAAAATATAAATATATTGCGGCGATTTTTTCGTCGCAAAAAACTTTTTCAGAAATATTTTTCTTTTTTTTAAATCCAAGTGGGGTCCACTAATGTTTTGTCGTAAATTTCGTCGCAATAAACCTTTTCCGACCACTAATTTACGGCGACTTAAAAACGACGAGAGTTTCGTCGCAATAAACATTTTGCGACGAAAATGGTATATATTGCGACGATTTTTATCGCCACAAAAAATGATATTTCTTGTAGTGAATATCATTCATTTTAGCTTTGTTTAACAACCAAAGTCGTGTGACACAATCTTTTTAATCATCGACCTTGCTTTTTAAATATATAGTAATTGTAGTGGGTATAAATATATTAATTAAATGTAATATGGCGAGTGAACATAAAATACAGTGTCAATTATACGGATGGTACCAATAAGGTCATATCGAACTTTTAGTATATCTCTACTTTTTAAAATTAAACTAATAATCCCTTGTGTTTATTTGATGCAAATGATTTTTACGTGGTTGAACCGTTAGTAATTTTTTAGAGAAAAATAATTAATATAGTCTTTTCTTTTTATTTTAAAAAATAGAAAAAAAATTATCTATCTATATAAAAGCACGATGCTAGCTACATTATCCGTTTTGTCTTCTTCTGATACACCTATTAAAGCTCTATATACATGCAATTAAAGCAAGTGTTGGTTTCTTTTCCCATCCATATACCATTTATCTACTAATTATTTCCATGTATCTACCCTTCAATCTTCATGAACTGCATCATCAATGGAGGGTGAAGCAAAACAACAATATCTTTATGTTTCGACTTTGCTTTTGCACTGGATTTGGATTTCGGTGGAGTCTTGCTCCCGCCCTTTGATGCCACTGATTTGGCTTTCTTTAACGTTAAGGTTCTAAAAGATACGAGCTAATAAGCTATCGAATTCGTTGTTTTACTACGCAAAGGTGGTGATGATAAGAGTTGATTTTGTTGGTGCGCAGTCGACGGATTGAAGAAGGGAATGTCCCATATTCTACGTCTATGACGGAGGACCACGATGGGTTTTTGCAAGTAAAAAAAGAGGGTGTAGTCGAGGGCAAATTTGTTATTTTCAAAGTGATGTTGAGCGGGGTTTTGGAAGGTGAGTTTATTCTGTAATGATGGACGGACCGTGTAATCAGCGCTGTTGTTTGTATTCATTTACAGTTTTTTTATTTTTTTTAAATTGATTAGACTAGAGATGGTGCTGGTATTGTTAGGTCACTAAAATAATCATCGTACGCTGTCGTCGGCTGAAGAAGTTGACGCATCTAACTAATCAAAGACTCTAAAACCTCAGACGTCATCTTGCTAACGTCACCTAAACCGACGTCATCCCTAAAATAATAATAATCGTCATCACTGTCATCAATCACCATGAACAACCCAAATCAAAAACTCTCACTTACATGCTTATTCACACTATATAAACTCCTTCATCCTCATCAAAACATCACATCTCACCATCAATGGCTACAATCACCAAAAGACTACTTCTCACCGATCTCGTTTCCTCAGACAAAATCGATCAAGTCCCATCACACTACATCCGCCCAATCTCCCAACGCCCCAATCTCCACCACGTTGTTCATGATTCAATCCCGATCATCGATCTCCAACATCTCTTCGGTCCGTATCGGTCTCATGTAATCGCCCAAATCGGTCATGCTTGTCAAGAATACGGGTTCTTCCAAATCAAGAACCATCGCGTACCCGAATCCACCATAGCCAACATGATGCAAATCGCTAGAGAGTTCTTCAACCTCCCCGAAGAAGAAAGGCTAAAGTCGTATTCCGATGATCCAACCAAATCAACAAGATTATCCACCAGCTTCAACATACGCACCGAAAAGGTTGCGAATTGGAGGGATTTCTTGAGGCTCCATTGTCACCCACTTCAAGATTACATCAATGAATGGCCCACAACTCCGGCGACTTTCCGCCATCATGTGGCGGAGTATTGCCGGAGTGTACGGCGGTTGGCGCTGCAGTTGGTGGAGGCGATATCGGAGAGTTTAGGGCTTGATAAAGGGTATATTGGTAGACAGTTGGGGCAGCACGGGCAGCATATGGCTTTGAATTACTACCCACCTTGCCCACAGCCGGATTTGACCTACGGGCTGCCCGGACATACTGATATTAATCTTATCACCATACTTCTTCAAGATGAAGTCCCTGGTCTGCAGGTGTTGAGGAATGGTAATTGGGTTGCAGTTGATCCGGTTCCGAACACCTTCATCATCAACATCGGTGATCAGATTCAGGTATACAAGTGTTCTATGCAATCGTTTTGTTTATGATAAAAAAAATCCAATAACTTGTATATGAAAAATCTAAAAAACAAGTTTAAAAACACTATGGGGTCACCAAATAAAATGGTTTAAATTTTATTAACGTGTGATAGGTTAAAATAATTAAAATTAATGAGCTATAACGTTAAATGGGCCTAAATAGTTAAGATGTAAATGAATCTAAGTGTTTAATAAAATATATAATGTTCTAAAAATATCTTCCTACTCTAATAAAATAGTATATGAGATGACAAGTGTCAACACCACAATCACTCACCAAAATTTTCCCGCATCTCTCTCCTATTAAATAATTACCTTAATTACTAATAATACTATTTAACACTTTTTTGATTTAATAAATTAATAAAGAGATCTATTTATTAATGTTATTTCTAAATAAATAATTTTTTTATAAAATAATAAATTTATTTAAAGCATAAGACTTTTTTTTAAAATACAAAATATTTAAAATTGGTATTTTTAAAAAGTTGTTTTTTTAAAACCAAAAATAATTAAATTTAAGAGTTATAATAAGAAATTTTTTAAAAATGACAATTTTATACGGTTTGTTTTAGAACAAAATGTTTATTTTTTTTGAAAAAAGTAAAGTTTTAAAAAGTTGATATCACTATTTTATAACTTACAGTCATTTCTAATACATAATTTCGGTTATATTATATCTTAAAATATTATTTTATAATTAATAAATTTTGTTATATTAATTTTTTATTAATTCAACCCGTGTAACACACGGGTTACTATAGCTAGTATATATATATACTATATAAAACAGGTTATACAATATATAAAACAGGTTTTAAAAATCTGGGTCTTGGGCCGTCACCCACCCTGTCACCCCGGGAGCTTGACTGGCGGTAAGGTGTTTCTTTTCTATTTAATATGTCATTGGTCCAAATCTTACACGATATGGGTTATTAAGAGTAGATTAGAATTTGTTTTTTAAAAAATTACTTAGGTTAATGTTGATAGTTATCGTTATAATATATATGAAGGTAATGAGCAATGATAAGTACAAGAGTGTTTTGCATCGAGCTGTGGTGAACTGTGATAAAGAGCGGATATCTATACCTACGTTTTACTGCCCGTCGCCTGACGCAGTGATCGGTCCAGCTGCGGAACTTGTAACCGATGACGAGCCTGCGGTGTACAGGCAGTTTACATACGGGGAATACTATGATAAGTTTTGGAACAGAGGGCTTGCAACTGAGAATTGCTTGGATATGTTCATGGCTACTTAATAACTTTGGTGTTAGTTTGAGATTTGTGGTTTAAGTAATGTTGTAGGGTATCCTTAAATGCTGTTATATTTCATGGATAAAGTTATATAAATATGATAAGTGCTGTTTGGTGCTCTCGTAAGTTTGAGATGAAACTGTAACATAGAAGTAAGAGCATTCAAAGTGAGTTTCTTATTTTTATCCATATAATTACGTTAAAAATCACTACATTTTCTCTCTTCTTTCAATTAAATAATACTTTTTATACCCTTATCATTACTTTTTCTCTCTCATTCACTCACAACCACTTTAAAAAATATTAAAAAATTTAATGGATATAAATACTCCCAACTATTGGAAATTGGCCGCTGCCACCCCCAAGTATCATTTTGACGAATATAACTCTCAAGTAAACACTTCGGTGTCTGTATAACTCCCAAGTAAACACTTCGGTGTCTGTATCACCCGCCATTTAGGTGATACAGACACCGAAGTGTTTGCTTGGGAATTATATTCGCCAAAATGATCCTTGGGGGTGGCAGCAGCCAATTCCCAATAGTTGGGAGTATTTAAATCTATTAAGCCAAAAATTTATAAGGATTGTACAGTGATTCTTTAAATATACCAATCCACAATAACATTTTCTCTCTCCTTCACTCACAACCACTCAAAATCATTCCATATAATATACCAAACACACACATATTTTTAAGGATTCCACTGTGAATGCTCTAATATATTAGTGATGATATATAGGTAGTATCATCGTATCGTGTTAGAAATGATAAAGTCAGTATCATATGTATAATTGAGTAACTGACACACATGTCACATGTGTAATGAATATAAACTTCCAATGACATTCACATATATATATATTTCATTACACATCAATATATATAGGGTCCGTTTATTTAGACACCCCCAATTTTAAATCAACACCCCTGCACCCTATACGTCGTGTATGGGTCCATACGCGGCGTATAGGGTGCGTTGTTGATTTGACGTTTTATACCCTATACGCGGCGTATAGTGTTTGATTTGACATTTTATACCCATACGTGACTTATGACCCATACGTGAAGGAGCTATACGCCGCGTATGGGTCCATACGCGGCGTATAGCTTATATATATATATATTTTAATTTTTGAGTTTTAATATATATATATATATACATATATATATATATTTTAATATTGATATTTTGAAAGGTTAAAAAATATTTTGTTTTTTTTTATTTTGATTTTTTTTATTTTAATATATACATAATTTGAATTAAAATTATTTAAACAGTTTAATATTAAATAATACGAATACAATAATAAAATTAAAATTAAAATATATAATTCGCATATTACAAATTATGAATTAAAATAAATTTATATAAGCTGGGGCTTCTCGGTTATTATTTATTATTGGGTTGTATTCCGAGATACGAATCCTATACATAATCTCCCATTCTGCAGCACGTACGCTTCGGTTAAGAATCCAAAGATTACTTAATGTTGGCATCGGATAATCTCCTTCTAACTTAACGTGGACGAAATGATTATTGTTGACATGAACAATCGACACGACATGATGAGGCATGACAGTTTTCGGATCAGCCCATAATGGGAAAAATGTTTGACAAACATTATTGCTTAGTAAATGAAGAATAACCCCAAACTTTTGAGCAACCAATATTCCCATATACGGCATTATCATCCAATGTTATTCTGGTGCAGGTTCCACACTTTGCCAATCGATGGTGTGACGTAATTCGTTATACTGTCCGGGGTACAAAGTATCGAAAACTTCTCTGTACTCCAATTCATGTCTGTCCAACTCTTCTAAAAGTTGTGTCCGCACATACATCCACTTATTTTCGTCAAACCCTAAGCCTAAAGCTATAGATCGAAAACCACAATTCCCATCGGGTCGGACATCTCGTATACGTAAAATATACTTATGAAAGATTGATGGAATCCAATTTTTTAACCTGTTTATATTGTTTAATTGGCGATCTCCGACAATCGATGAAAACTCATTAGTACCCTGTGATACTTTAGAAGACGTTGAACGACTACGTTGCATGGCAGGCTTCTGAGGCTTTACAGCTGAACTTGTTCTTCCGGAAATGTGGGACGCAATAAACGAGCTATGTCTCTGCATGTCGCACGTACTTTGTTGAGTGTCATACTTTTGTTGTTGAACCTTTAACGTTGGACGACCGCGAATATCTGTTTGAACAACAGGCGCTTTTTTGTTATTTTTCCATGGATACATAATTTTTTTTATTTTTTCCACCAAACTAAATTTTACAGTTGTGGGTTGTGTCATTATTTGTTGTTTCACCCGTTCCATTTCTTCTTCAACATCAACTTTTTCATCCACCATATATGATGGTTTAATTTTATCAAGCTTCGTCCAAAATTCGTCAATTGCATCTAATGGAATTTTAGTGCCTGCATAAAAATGTATAAATTAATATATAATTTGTTACTTTAATAGAAAAATAATAATGATGGAGCGGCTATTACCAGAATGTTCATATTTTTCCAGCCGACAAGCACAAGGCAAGCCACAACTAGTGAAAAGATGACAACCACATGTTGCATTTGCAGAGCGCATCACACGCAATTTAGTGTTTTCGGCAACTAATAAATCAAGAGCTATGTGTGAAACCTTGCCTCTTAAGTAATCAAATAGCGAAAGTTTATGATGATTCATGGTTTTAATTTTGCTTGTCTCAAACCTTCTTTTAAATTTACCTCTTGTGCGTTCACCAATTGATCTACAAACTCCACAAGTCTATCCAGTGAGCTATTTGTTGATTTAAGATATATTTTACAGAGATCGAAAGCGTTATCGAAAGAGTTATCGAAAGCGTTCTTATATAGTTGAAAACGAATGTTGTGTCCCGTCATATTGAAAATCACTTATACGTGGGTATGGGTCCATACGCCACGTATAGCCTTGCGGATGGCACCTATACGCAGCGTATGGGACCATACGCCACGTATAGGCTTGCCACGTCTTCCACGTATGGCTCCTATACGTTGCGTATATTCGTACTTGGTACAAAAACGCTTTAAAGGACGTCTGACAACTATACGCCACGTATGACAATACGTAGCGTATGGGACTATACGCGGCGTATAGCTACCTATACGCAGCGTATGGGTCTATACGTTGCGTATAGTCTTGCCACGTTTGCCCTGTATGAGCCCATACATTGCCTGTAATCGTACATGGTACAAAACAGTACATGTGACATCTATACATGGCGTATGGATCCATACGCCACGTATAGTGCAAAAGCCTTGAGCGCATGAGCACTATACACTATACGTGGCGTATGGGTCCATACGCCACGTATAGTGCTCAGGCGCGCACAACCTTTGTTCAGGCGAATGAGCACTGTTTACGCGCATCACTTGGAAAGAAAATAGGGTCACGTGGGTCAACTATTTCATCAAAATAATTTTTAGGTAAACTATAACTCTTATTTTATTTATATACATACTTACGTACACATAAATGTCTTGATTACTTAATAATCATTTCAACTAACTCGGGTTCCACGGCATTAGTCGGTTATGATGAAAATCTTGAAAATTATTCAGTTTAACCGTAACCGACTAACACCGATGGAACCCGAGTCAGTTGAAACGATTCTTAAGTATCCAATTCAGATATATATGTATATATGTATGTAAAGACTTACTGAAGTAAGAATATATAGTATTACCGAGTAAATTATTTTCGAGAAAAAAATGTTAAACCACAAAACCCAAATTTCTTGTGATCTTGAATCTAAGCATCAATCACAAACGATCGAATTTGCGAATTCGAACCTTTACGTTTTTTTGTGAGTGCGCGAATGCGTTGCCACCCTTTATATACACAACGAAAAAGGGACCTATACGGGGCGTATAGGTCCATACGCCACGTATAGGTCGGTGCCGTACATGACAAGTGGGTAGGTCCCCGACTGCTGCACCGACAGCTATACGCAGCGTATGGACCCATACGCCGCGTATAGCTACCTACTCGCTTTTCATGTACGACACCACCTATACGCCGCGTATGGGCCCATACGCGGCGTATAGGGTGGGTTGATTTGTGTTATTTTAACGTATATTTTTTAAAGATTTTTGCGTATAAATTTTGCGTATAAATTTTGCGTATAAGTTATATTTTATAACTCATTAACCGACCATGTATGTACGTATATTTTTTGTGTTATTTTAACGTATATGTATGTACGTATGTATGTGCGTACGTACGTATGTAGGTATGTATGCAGGTATGTATGTATGCATGCATGTATGTGTGTATGTATCCATGTATGTATGTGTGTATGTATATATGTATGTATGTGTGTATGTGTGTAGGTATGTATGTGTGTATGTATGTATGTATGTATGTTTGTGTATGTATGTATGTATTTATGTATGTATGTATGTGTGTGTATGTATGTATGTATGTATATGTGTGTGTGTATGTATGTATGTATGTATGTGTGTATGTGTGTGTGTGTGTATGTATGTATGTATGTATGTATGTATGTATGTATGTATGTATGTATGTATGTATGTATGTATGTATGTATGTATGTATGTATGTATGTATGTATGTATGTATGTATGTATGCATGTATGTATGTTTGTATGTATGTATGTATGTATGTATGTATGTATGTATGTATGTATGTATGTATGTATGTATGTGTGTGTATGTATGTATGTGTTTATGTAAGTGTGTATGTATGTATGTGTTTATGTATGTATGTATGTATGTATGTATGTGTGTATGTATGTGTTTATGTATGTATGTATGTATGTATGTATGTGTGTATGTATGTGTTTATGTATGTATGTGTGTATGTATGTATGTGTGTTGTATATGTGTAAAGATTTTTACGTATAAACATATAAGATAAACATAAACTGATAATAAACATATAAGATAAACATAAACTGATAATATAAATAACAAAGTTTTTAAATTACATAACAAAATAAAAATTACAATGTTATAAAAACTACGGGGAGTCCGGGTAATGTCGAGGCGGTGGCAACTCCGGAGGATCAATACCAGCAACACGGGCTCGCGCAATCTCTAGCTGAACATGCCACTCCATAAGATCCTCAACTCGATCAAGCTGACGACTCTGCTGCCGTAAACTCCTAGAAATTTCCTGCATAAATGTCTCCATACGTGCAGGCAGCCTCACATCTCTATAAATATGTCACGGGAACTATGGCTGAGGTGGCGGCTGATGTGGCTGAGGTGGCGGCTGATCATGTGGCTGCTCGTCGGGTGGTGGCTGATCATGCGGCTGCCTGTGCTGCTGCTGTGGATCGTCAATGCCGAGCTGCTGAACAGGTGCTGGCTGCCAGATCTCCCCGGGTCGAAGAGAGAATCGTATGGCACCCGGAAACTGGCGTATAATACGCATACCGAATAGCGTACGACGATCTAATCTCACTGGCTCGATCGGCGGAGACACGTCACCAAGATGCCGAGGAAGATAACCTAAAGCTCGGGCAATCACCGTAATGTACGCGCCGCCGTGCACCGCTCCTCGCTCCTGCCGATGATAATACGAAGCAAAATACTCCGCCAAACATCTCGCCAGGTTGCACCTGGTCCCCGTAATCAAACAGTATAAGTAAAATAAGTCGGGAATGGTACACCACTCCCGACTCTTGCCACGTCCCGTGATGGACGTGGCGATCATACGATGCAAGTAACGGATGAGAGGATCTCGAATGCCAGTGACCCTGCCTTTAGTCCTCTGAAACGAACCTCCGGCAATCTGAGGCCACCACTCTCTCAATCGACTCTCCTCCATCTCAGTAATACCCTCGGTGAACAGAGGGGTACAGTCTCCGGCTCAAAATACAACTCCGAGAGAACGGCAAACTGCTCAATGGACATCTGATGTGCATGTCCACAAAGCATAAAAGAAATCTCGGAGCGCTCATCGTCCTCCTCCATCTCGTCAGGACGAATATAGGTAAATGTGGATAAAAACTCCACAGTCAGCTCACGGTAGGATGGTAAAAACGCGATCTCAAAGAGACGTCTCCACGGCGTATCGTCTCCGATAATAGCAGCAAGACGATCGCGCTCTCCTAGCTCGGCCATAACCTCCCAATCTACGGCCTTTTGATAACCGATCTTCATACGTATAAATTTTGAGCACTTAGAGTGCTCAATGGAACCGGCCTCAAATTGCAGCCAAGGATGCTCAGCAATATGATCAACAATGTTAGCCTCAACATCAGAATCGGAAGACATATCTGCATAAGAAAACAAATAGGTCAAAACAACGTATACGTATATACATATACATATACATATACATATGTATATGCGTATGTATATGCGTATGTATATGCGTATGTATATGCGTATGTATATGCGTATGTATATGCGTATTGATATGCGTATTGATATGCGTATTGATATGCGTATTGATATGCGTATTGATATGCGTATGCGTATGCGTATGCGTATGCGTATGCGTATGCGTATGCGTATGCGTATGCGTATGCGTATGCGTATGCGTATGCGTATGCGTATGCGTATGCGTATGCGTATGCGTATGCGTATGCGTATGCGTATGCGTATGCGTAGGCGTATGTACATGTATATGTATATGTATATGTATATGTATATGTATATGTATATGTATATGTATATGTATATGTATATGTATATGTATATGTATATGTATATGTATATGTATATGTATATGTATATGTATATGTATATGTATATGTATATGTATATGTATATGTATATGTATATGTATATGTATATGTATATGTATATGTATATGTATATGTATATGTATATGTATATGTATATGTATATGTATATGTATATGTATATGTATATGTATATGTATATGTATATGTATATGTATATGTATATGTATATGTATATGTATATGTATATGTATATGTATATGTATATGTATATGTATATGTATATGTATATGTATATGTATATGTGTATATACATATATATGTATTTGTATATATGTATTTACCCTATACGCCGCGTATAGAGCTATACGCCGCGTATAGGGTACCGGCGTATGGGTCATAGGCCACGTATAGGTCAACCCCGCCCCTATACGTCGGGTATAGACCTATACGCCGCGTATAGGGTCCCACGTATGGGCCACAAGTCACCTATGGTCACCCCCCTATACGCCGCGTATAGAGCTATACGCCGCGTATAGGGTACCCACCTATGGGTCTTTTTCCCCAACTATAGAACTATACGCTGCGTATAGCCCTATACGCGGGGCTGTAGTAGCGTATAGTTCTATCTACCAGTTTTTAAATCACCCATTATAAGGCATAAAACACTACTTTAATGTTTAAATCAGTGAACGATTAACATAATAATGATATAGGAACAATAATACATACCTGTATGTAGAAAAATTAAAGAACAATACGTGTATTATAGGCTATACGAGAGAGTTTTTTTTCGATGTGTGTGTTAAAATGAGAAAGGTTAAAAAATATAGTGGTTCCGAGGATCTATACACCGCGTATGGGTCCATACGCGGCGTATAGCTTATATTCTTTTCTAAATCGACACCGCCCTATACGTGGCGTATGGACCTATACGCCCCGTATAGGTAAACTGATATGACGTCGAGTGTCAGTCATTAATGTCGCATTAATGGTCGATACATGTATGTAGTATCATCCTGTTAGAAATGAGCAAGTCAGTATCATATGTATAACTTACACACATGTCACATGTGTAATGAATATATATATATATATATATATATATATATATATATATATATATATATATATATATATGTATGTATTATAATAAAAGAAGGTTTTGATTTGTCACTTGTCATAATTTTAGATATCTTAAACTTTTTTTTCGCGCTTCTCTCCTATTAAATATTTACATTAACTAGCAGTTATATTATCTAATTCTTTTTTAAATTAAAATAGTGTTTTAATAAATTAACAAAGAGGTATTTTTATAAATGCAATATCTAAAGAAACCATTTTTTGTATAACATAAGTAAATTTTTTAAATCAAACTTTTTTAAAGATACAAAATATTTTAAAAACAGTGTTTTTAGAAAATTAAATTTTTATGAACCATGAGAATTAAATTTCAGAGTTATAATAAGAATTTTTTTTAAATGTCATTTTCTTAAAACGGTTTGATTTAGAACAAAATGATTCAATTTTTAACAAAAAAAATCCTAAAGAAAATATATTATTATTTTATTATTTATAGTCATTACTTATAGATAATTTTAATAATATCTTATCTCAAAATATGATTTTATAATTAATAATTTTTATTACTAAATATTTATATTTTATTTATTCAACCCGTGTAATACACGGGATACTAACCTAGTAATATACATGAATAAAGCTATTAAGAGAATGTAGTAAACGAATACTGAAAAGGGTTAGACCTTCTTATATATGTGAATATCGTTAGAAGTTTAATATCGATTTGTGCAATTATAAAAATTGAAGGGTTAAATTAAAATGAAAGTGTGAGAGAAGTAAAAAAGAAGTCGTCTTTAGATTTTGTTTGATTCGAATTTGGTAGGTAGTATAATTGATTTAGGTGTGTTTTTTTTTTCTTATTGATTAATAGGAGTAAAAATATTTAGCTTAGTAGCCAAACTATGGATTATTGTATATAGGGCTATTATATTGTGTTTATCTACGGGTTTTTTGTTTAACAAATTTTTATTTAGTTTAATTTTTATTGAGTGTGATATATGATTTTTACAGTTATGGGGCCATGTTAGCCTCAATTTTTTGGAGAACATCTCAAATTAAGCTCGAACTCCATCTTGACAGACTTCGTCAGCTCTCACCATATATAGTCCACCCTAATGTTCGATCAAGATATTGTAGTTCATGTGAAATATATTTAAAATCCACTTTTTTCAATTACTTTTCTCTTTAAAAAGACACTAAAAAGGTAGAATGTAAAGAAAAAGGAGATGAAATAAGAATCTAACGAATTAACTGATTAAGAGTTATGTCACTTTACACATTGGCATCACATGCTTTTCACAAATCACAATAATAATAGTGATGATCACGGAAAACATGAAAGGTTTAAGGTTGAATTAAAACTTTTGCAAAATCATCAAGATTCTTGACATGAAAGTGTTGCATAACAGGTAATATTCTCATAGGTATGTCATGTGTTAAAGCGCCTTTTGAAAAAGAATATTAAGATTTTTTAAAGGTTTCTACTAAATTCTCTAGTTGCAACACAAAACTGAAAAGTAGAGTGTTGCATCATATTATATGTTCAACCAATTAGTTTTTATCTTACATAATAACATCTATACAACTAAATTTACTAATGCGGTAGCTTAAATCAATGGTGCTCAATCTGGATTGTAACATGACTAATTATGTATTCGGTTTGAACGTAATCAAAAACATTATTGAGCAACATGTCAACATTAGCTTCATGCCAAATCTTTATGTGACAAGCAACTATAGATGCCCAAATATGCAATTGATGAATTGCCACGACTTCACAATCTCATATGACTAATGATGTATTCCCTTCAGATATGACCACGAGACCGTCATTTACAAGACTCTACATTGATATCATTTTGTATAAACATGAAAAGAAAGTTATGATCATCACTAGGACATAAGTAAGAAATATTACAACTTGAAAGAGCTATGAATTTGCAATATTTATATTTGTGGCAATTTGGTTTGGAATCATTAACTAGACTTTTAGTTGCAACTACAACATTGGTAACTACTCATAAGTGGTCATTACTTATTAATGATTCAGTAGTCACTTCGTCGTCAAACCAACGGCGACAACTACTATTCGTGGAGTTTCTCTAAAGGGTTTTTATACTAATGTTACTATTCAATTGTCAACAATTGAAGCTAACAACTATAATGTTATAGTATACTTTTCTCATTAGAATTCCATATTCTTTGGTGGGTATTTTTGTATTATCCAATTAAATGTTTTAAAGTATCACCATAATCACTTTAATGAGACACTGATTTTACACAATTAAAAAGTGTAATCTTGATCACCTACATGGTTATGACCTTTTTACTTTGTATGTTTATTTTATTTTGTCAAAATGACTGGATTCAAAGCGTTACAACCAAGAAAAGAACATAAACGAGTACAGCCACAAATCAAGACTGAAACGAATACAATGATTCTAGAACCGAAGAATAAGCATCTGATCATGAATACAATGAGGAGATGCATACAAACTCAGAAAGATTCAATATCACTTGAACCAGTCAAGAACACGAGATCTCTTTGTAGAACCGATGAAGATGAAGAGTAGGTTGAGAGAGAGAGTGTGAGTGTGTTTGTGAAGACTCTAGAATATGAGTCGAACCAACTGAACAAACTCTATCTATTGCTTTAAAGTCATCAGCCACATGCGCACAGCTACAAGCCCACCAGCTACAAGCCCACCAGCTACAAGCCCAGCTACAAGCCCAGCAAGCCCAGCAGCAACCAATCAACCAATTAAGCCCAGTAGCACAAACTGAAGCACAAACTGATCATTAACAGCACAAACTGAAGCACAAACTGATCATTAACAATTAACAAAACAAACTCATAAAATTGACTAATAATAACCAAATATTTCAACACCCCCCCTCAATTTGATAGGGAAAACACATCACGCATATGCAACAAAGAACATAAAGAGTTATGTTGCTGCACAGGCAAGATTTTTGTAAAAATATCAGCTATTTGATTAAGAGAAGTTGTTGGTTGTGTATGAATAACACCTTGAGAGATTTTTCCCCTCAAGAAAAACAAGTCAACCTCAAAGTGTTTTGTCCTGTCATGAAAGATAGGATTAGCAGCAATTGACAAGGCTGCACTACTATCACAATGCAAAGTAATAGGAAGTGTAACAACTACTTGTAACTCCCTTAACAAATTAATTAACCACATAAGTTCACAAGAAGCAGCACACATTGCTCGGTACTCAGCCTCTGCTGATGACCGAGAAACAGTAGATTGTTTCTTACTTTTCCACGATACCAAACAGTTCCCAAGAAAAACACAAAAGCCAGTAACTGACTTTCTAGAACTAAGACACTTAGCCCAGTCAGAATCAACAAATGCACTAAGGGCATAACAGGAAGACTTAGAGAAATGAATTCCTTTCCAGGTGCACTTTTTAAGTACCTTAAGAGCCTCAAGGCTAACTGAAGATGATAATTAGTAAGAGAATGCATGAACTGACTTAAAAATTGAACAGCATAAGAAATATCAGGTCTTGTGTGAGGTAAGTAAATTAACTTACCAATTAACTTTTGAAAACCACTGACATTCCTCAAAATAGTTTGATCCTTTTTACAAAAGTAACCAGAAAATTTTGTTCAAGAGGTGTACTCACTGGTTTACACCCACTAAGACCAAACTCAGTTAACAAATCTATACAATATTTCCTTTGAGAGAGATATAAACCACTTGTATTTCGAATAACTTCAATGCCTAGGAAATAATTCAAAACGCCCAGATCTTTAATTAAAAATTTGGTATTTAAAAACCGCTTTATGCTATATTCATGTCATTCCCAGTAACAACAATATCATCAACATAAACTAATAACACAACAAACACATTATGTTTAGACTTAATAAACAGAGAATGATCACATTTGCTTTGAGCAAAGCCAAGTTCAAGTAAGACACCAACCAATTTTTCATTCCACACACGTGGAGCCTGTTTGAGACTATACAAAGACTTATTTAGTTTACACACTTTGGTTTCATCTTTAGAATAAAAACCCTCAGGTAACGACATATACACTTCTTCAGACAAATCACCATATAAGAAAGCATTATTAATATCAAGCTGAAATAAAGGCCAATCATTTTGTATGGCTAAAGAGATAACACACCGAACTGTAACCATTTTCACAACAGGTGAAAAAGTTTCATCGAAATCAATTCCTTCTGTTTGACTATATCCCTTTGCAACTAATATACCCTTATAACGTTCTATTTCCCCAGTTGACTTATACTTAATTTTAAAAACCCATTTACAACCTATAGGTTTACGACCCGCAGGCAAGTCAACAAGGGTCCAAGTATTATTTCTATGCAAAGCAGAAATTTCCTCATTCATGGCCTCAACCCGCCTGTTATCATGTTTAGCTTCAAAATAATTTTGGGGTTCAACAGACTTATTTAAGGCAGCCGAGAAACACTTAACATCAGAAGGTAAAAAAGAGTAATTAACAACTTTTTCAATCCCAAATTTAACTTTTCCTTCAACAACAAAGTCATCAAGGTTTTTTGGAAACTTAACAGGTCGAGATGACCTCCTAACTGACACACACGGACCCTTGTTACCCTCAGAGGTACTTTGACTTTCTGTCATTTTCATCGATTTATTAGCCTCAGCCTCGCTTATGCCATCACTCTGGACAGCTGGCTGCTGAGTTGAGAGCACATCGCGTCTCTCAGTTCATTTGGAGACTCGAATACATCTCTCATCTCAGCCTCCTTTTGACTGTCAAGAGTGTTGCAACCAGGCTGCTGAGAACTAGGTTCACCATTCACATGTTCCCTCTCTTCATCATTGGGTAACTCACCACTAGGACTATCTAACTGACTTGTGTCTATTTCATCGAAAAAATTTATATTTGTTAAAGAATTTTGATCTACAGTGGATGACTCATTATTAGTTGGATTTTTAAAAGGGAAGATATGTTCATAAAACTTGACATCCCGAGAGAAAACTATTTGTTTTTTATCTAGACATCACAATTTATAACCCTTTTTTAAAGGCAGAGTATCCCAAAAAACACATTTTTCAGCTTGAGTAGAAAACTTATTATTGTCATTCAGAACTGTATAAAAACACAAGCATCCAAACACTTTAAGGTGACTAAGAGAGGGTCTAAAGCCAAACATGATTTCATAGGGGGTCTTTCCATTCAGAACAGAGGAAGGAGTCCTGTTAATCAAATAGGCAGCAGTTAACACACAATCGGACTAGAAACGAATAGGGACATTTCCCTGAAACAGTAAAGTTCGGGCAACATTAAGAAGGTGATGATGTTTTCTTTCTACTACACCATTCTGTTGTGGGGTATAAGCACAAGAGGTTTGATGTATAATCCTATTTTTACTTGTAAAATTGGTCATTTGACTATTGATGAACTCGGTTCCATTATCACTTCTAAATATTTTAACACACTTTCCGAATTGTGTCTTAATGAGATTACAGAAATTTTCAATATTTAAAAAAACCTCTTCTTTGCTTTTAAGCAGATACACCTAAACAGATCTGGAAAAGTCATCAACAATAGTTAGAAAGAACTTGTAACCCTCACGACTAGGAACACGATAAGGCCCCCATACATCCAAGTGAACAAGGTCACCTATATTTTTCGAGTTGTGATCACTTAATGGAAATGGCTCTCTATGTTGTTTAGCTTTGTGACAGACATGACAAGGGCCAAGGTGATTTTGGAGTTTCAAATTTAGGTCATTTTTTAGGATATTCAGGACCTTATCAGAGGGGTGTCCCAGTCTGGAATGCCAAAGACCAGATGAGCTAAAGCTGCTAAAACACACCTTATCAAGTTTAGAAACATCACCACACAAATACAATCCATCTACTTGATTACCAGTCACCAACGTTTTCTTTGTGAGCGAATCCTGAATCATACATTTATGTTTATTAAACACTACCTCAACCCTATTATCTTTAGCAAGTTTATGTACTGACATAAGGTTGACAAAATAATCAGGGACCACAAGCACATCACTTAGGATAACTTCATTGCTTAACTTTAAACATACTATTTTTGTTACTGTAGCATCAGTGCCATTTGGATGTTTTACTTTAAAATCATATTCAGATACATCAATTTTATTAAAGACTTGTTCATCGCTCATGACCATGTGTTGATTGGCCCCAGAGTTAACAATCCATCCTGATGTAAATGGGGATGTCAGACTTGCAAAGTTAAAAACAGATGAGTTAAATTTAGCACATCCACTACTAAAGGTAATACCTCCAATGTTGGAGTTGAGGTTGAGAGACGTCTCATCAGTTTTATCACTTAGTAAATTTAGCAGCTTAGTAATCTGCTCAGAGGTTAATTTAGGAAAGGTTGATGAAGAAGCATTATTAGAAACACTAGGTTTTTTCTATTGAGAGTTCCCAGAACTAGGTCTGGGTTTGTATCCTTGTGGATATCCCACAATCTCAAAACACCTCTCAACCATGTGACCCAGTTTGTTGCAATGAGTGCATTTTAGGTTAGGGTTAGGTCCTCTTAAGTTTTTTCTTTTATTATCTAGAGGTTGATTTGACTTAGCTGCAAAACTAACATTCTGATTTTTTCCAGTAGAAGTTGACCCCCTATGAGATTCTTCTCTTGATACTATAGAATAGGCTGTTTTTATTGTTGGAAGGGGGTCTCTAGTTAACAGGTTTGTTCTAACAGGTTGGTATGTGTCATCTAAACCCATTAGAAATTGCATCAGTTTATCAGGCGATTAAAATCATTAAATTCTTTTGATGCCTGACAGGTGCAGTCAGGCAGTTGCACTATTGCATCAAACTGTTTCCACATTGATGTTAGTTTATCGTAATATTCAGACACAGATGAGCCATTTTATTTTACAGAGTTAATCTTTTGATATAACCCAAACACAACCGACCCATCAACCTTATCATATGTTTCTTTTAAATCCTTCCACACTTCAGATGCTAATTTTGAATACACTTGACCAACATACAATTCCTCACAGATAGAATTTAACAGCAGGTAAGAACAACAGAGTTACATCTTTCCTATTGTGTAGCAAGAACTGGATTAATCGTAGATTTTTTACAAGTTCCATCAATAAACCCTACTTTATTTTTTACACGTAGTGCAAGAAGCATAGAATTAGCCCAAACAGTATAATTTTCATTTCCTTTCAGTTTGGTGCTCACAGTAGTCAAGCAACTAGAGTCACTAGCATGGAGATATAACGGGTCACTAGCATCAAGCTTACTAATGAGGGTCTCAGTAGTAACAACCACAGTGGACTCTTCACCCATTGTAGCAGAGAAACAAATTGAGAATGAGAGGCACACAAGCAAGCGCACAGACAACAACTCAGACCAGAGCTAGGTTTTCACACCACTCTTGGTGTTAGATCAAGGATTAGTCAGAGTTGGTAATGCAAACACACAAGTAATGCACACAAGTAATGCACACAAGTAATGCACACAAGTGATGCAGATAGGTACAATACAGCAGACATACGAATACAGTAAACAGGTAGCATAGATTAGCCAGATGCTGGTACTCCTAACCCAGCCAAGAACAACTAATACTAATATAACAAACAAAAAAATAAAGGAAAGATCTCACCGAGAGGGGGACCCAAGTTAGGGTTCTCCAAATACAGTGGGCCTGTAACCTTCTAGGGTTACAACGCCACACTTAAGAAGATAAGATCCACCGAACGCCTACTTTTGAAGTCCAGAAGGCACTAGTAACCTTCTAGGGTTACAAAGTGATATGAGCACCGCGATTGGGTGCGCTGATGATGCTAACTTGGGTTTTTTGTTAACCCTAATCCACCAGCAACAATAGAGGCCTGAGAGAAGTACAGCAGGGCTTCTGAGGTAGACACCCACGTATAGAAGTAACAGGCAGAAGCGCGTCCCAGATACTCAGAGACCAAGTAGGGTTTCTATTTTGAAAACCCTAGATATGAGAACAGCCGTTTAAATCCAAATGACGAACAGAGAGGCAATGGATCAGAACTTAAAGCTCTGATACCATGTCAAAATGACTGGATTTAAAGCGTTACAACTACGAAAAAGAACATAAACGAGTATAGCCACAAATCAAGACTGAAACGAATACAAAGATTCTAGAACCGAAGAACAAGCATCTGATCATGAATACAATGAGGAGATGCATACAAACTTAGAAAGATTCAATATCACTTGCACCAGTCAAGAACACGAGATCTCTTTAGAAAGATTCAATATCACTTGAACCAGTCAAGAACACGAGATCTCTTTGTAGAACCGATGAAGATGAAGAGTCGGTTGAGAGAGAGTGTGTGAGTGTGTTTGTGAAGACTCTAGAATATGAGTCGAACTAACTGAACAAACTCTATCTATTGCTTTAAAGTCATCAGCCACATGCGCACAGCTACAAGCCCTCCAGCTACAAGCCCAGCTACAAGCCCAGCAAGCCCAGCAGCAACCAATCAACCAATTAAGCCCAGTAGCACAAACTGAAGCACAAACTGATCATTAACAGCACAAACTGAAGCACAAACTGATCATTAACAATTAACAAAATAAACTCGTCAAATTGACTAATAATAACCAAATATTTCAACATATTTGGAATTTTCTCTAGCGTCTTAATAAAATATACAAATTGTTATTTTACGTTTATATATGAATTTTCTTTGTTTGATAAAAGAGTTATTTTGTCAAGTCACATAAGAGCTTAAATTAAATGAGCTGAAATTAAGCTCAAGTTTTCAACTTGACAGATGATTTTTAGCCAAACAGGCTCATAATTTTTTCAAAGCTGACCATAGCCTGGGGTTGACCGTAAACTACTCAATTATGTATTTTTTTCAAGGCCATTGATAATTGAACGCCCTGTCAGGTTATATCTGGACGCCCTTTGACTTTTTTCACAGCCCGTGAAGGGCCTTACGGGTCGTATGGTTTTCGAAAAATAATTTTCACATCTTTATAAGCTCACGGGCTGTGAAACACATCACGGCCCGTAACCGTCTATACCTACGGCCCGTGAAAAAGTGACATGACGGCCCGTGAGTTCTCTCACGGGCCGTAGTAGTCCTTCTGAGAATTTCTTTTCCTCGATTTACGTGTATTTTTAAATTTTATAATTATGTGACGTGACGTATTATTCCTTAATTCGATTTAAGATTCTATATAAAATGTTATATATATTACTTGTTATATATGGTTAGTGAGAAACGAAACAGTTAAAATGTCTTCTCGTAGAGGTAATAGAAGACGTCAAAATGAGTCCTCCTCAAACTCACGAGATATTGTGGAAAGTATTCCTGATCCAATAGATAACCATAATTGGCAGAACGGGAGGAACTGGTCTCAAAATGTTATTCACTTTATACGTAACGGTGATTCCCAAACATGTAGGGTGTATTACATGGGTAATTACGATATCCAGTTACAATTTTGGTGTGAATTACTCGGAAACGTGTCTTTAGGTACAGAGGTATGATTTAAAGTTTTTTTTGTATATTTTATTTTATTTTAAAATTCTAACAATTAAAAAAGTTGTTATTTTATAGCATGTTCGGGCGTGGACAAATAGACTCACAATATGGAGATACGAAGAAATATGTAGAACAGAAGAGTTGCCGGGTAGTGATCGTTGGACGATTCTCCCATTTGAGTGGTTTAACTTAATATACTCGGGGTCCGTTATTGGTAACGTATATGGCGACGGGAGTGACTGTCTATAGCCCGCGTTATGGAAGTTGATACGGTAATACTGTTTTCATATTTTACAATAAAAATCATGAATTTATAACCGTGAATTAAATTGTTTTGTAGGTTTACGTACCAATGACTTGTAGGTTTACGTACCAATGACTTGTAGGTTTACGTACCAATGACTGATGACGAAGAAAATTGGTATCTTTTTAAGATTTCTATGGACTCACTACAAGTTCGTATATATTCTCCATACGAATGCCGACCAAATACGTGTGATGATTCATGGTGCATTCATCGTAATGCCCGAACGATTTTCGTACAATTCGAATCGTACTTTTTACATTTTCTGTCACGTATACAATATTGGCAGTACTCCGGACAAGAAGAAATCGAAGAACTGGTCGTATCCGGTGAAACCGTTTAGCCTCCTAACGCCGGTCATATTGGTCGAGATTCGGGAGTTGTAATTTGTATGTTATTGCGTAGGTTGGTTCAAAATAGATCTTTAGAGTGGCAAGAGGTTAACTTACAGGATGCTTGCTTTAGATTCCGAAGATTTATGGCTGACGAACTGTATTCTAGACGTATAATATAGAACAGTAATTAAATATTTTATTAAAACATAAACGTTTATTAGTACACTTTATTAAAAACAATAAACCGTTATTATCACACAATAATAAAACACATAATTTTTAATCTTCTTGATCTTTATAAAAGATCCAAGCCACAAAATGGTTAAAAGAAATTCCAAAATGCTCCCGATATCTTTCTTGAGTTGTTGTCATAGTATCCGTATCATTACATAATGTATTTCGATTGTTGTAAACGTCTTTGTAGAGCTGGTGAAATGTCGTGACCTTCCTTCTCAAGTCAAACCACTTGTTGCTAAGTTCACGAGTGGTGCGATATTGTTCACGTTCGAGAATTTGATGAAAACGAGTTGAAACCCGGTTCCAAAATATTGAATTTGGTGGGATAGTCCCTGAATTTTCGATACAAGATCTTACTAAAGTCACCTCCTCTTCATTCGTCCATGGATTTTGATCCGGTGAATGCGACGAGGAACTTGATGTAAAACTTGTAGCACTCATGGCTTGGATATTGAGTAAATTTGTGTGAATTGGTTGCGTGAAGTGGTTGAATTTATAGACTTAGAAAATAATGAAACGGCCCGTGAGGGACGTTAGGGCCGTTTGTGGGTTACCAAACGGGCCGTGAAGTCTCAACGGTTGTTTTTTAAAAAATACCCAGCCTCACGGGCCGTGAGGACACTCACGACCCGTTTTGGTAATCTGTAACGGGCCGTGAGGCCCTTCACGACCGTGAAGCCGGATTATATATACGACCTCACGGCCCATTTCTTCATTTACGCCCCCTAAACACACATCCGATTCACTCTGTCACGAGCTCCGGATTTTCATCACTTTCATACCGCCGGCTCCTTACTACGGTACGTATTCAAATTCGTATTTTATTTTTGTATATTTATCATTTAAATATGTTAAAATTTAATTTAAAAACGAAAATATTATGAAAAATTTTGGGGGTTACGGGCCGTGAGCTTCTATCACGGGCCGTAACCTTCTGAATTTTCAAAGGTCACGGGCCGTAACCTTTTGAATTTTCAAAGGGTCACGGGCCGTGACTGCTATTCACGGGCCGTAACCCTTTGAACATTCAGAGGGTCACGGTGATGATTGCTTCTGGGGGTGATGACGAGGAGGCTGCTGGTGGTGATGAGGAGGATGCTGGTGGTGGTGGTGATGATGTATAGATATTTAGCTTTGATGTAAAAACTTGATAAATTTTGTTGATATATTATGACTTATTTTGGATGACGTTTAAATGTTTGATTAAATGTTTACAATTAAACAACAATATTGATTAAATAAATAATTGATTTACATGTTTACAATTCAACAAACGGTTTAGGGTGTAACTTACAAGTAAACGGTTTAGGGTGCAACTTGCAAATATTACTCTCTCAACAAATATTATGCATCTCATATCATTAACATTACTACACACTTTTGATTCTAACCAAATGCCCAGCTCATATAAACAAAATTCAAAGGTTGAAGATAACTTCGATAATCTTCTTATTGCATTTTCCTTTGGAAAACGAAAGAATTCATTACATGTTTACAATTCAACAACAATATTGATTAAATAAATAATTGATTACATGTTTACAATTCAACAACAATATTGATAAATGTGTAAATTATACTAAATCTATACGTTCAACTGGGTCTACGGGCCTTAGTTCGAGATATTTTTGAAATCGACTTCCGTATATAACCTCCCAATCATTAGCGTTTTCTGTTTTGTACAATTACCAATATTTGCTCGGAACAGGCATTGGATAGTCACCCACTAATCGAATTCTAATGAAATGGTTATCTTGAACATAAGCAATTGAAATCATATGATATTCACCGATATCACGAGAAGATAACCAGAACGGAAAAAGTAGCGGAGTTGCCGATAGATATAAAAATTATAACCACTCGAAACCTGTTAGCAAGGATTGTAGCAGGTGGCACTGTCATCCAATTTTTGTGGGGAGCTGCACCTAAGCCGTTCCAGTTTAATGATTCCCTTATTTCATTTATATCAGGAAACATCGCAGCGTACCTATGTCTGTTTTCATCCAACTCAGCTATAAGTTCCGTACGAATAAAACGCCAGTGATTTTCACCATATCCCAGTGCGAGTGCTATAGCACGAAAACCACAATTACCGTCGACTAAAACATCATCCGCACCTGAAATATACGGGAAAAAGAATGATGGAATCCAGTGATTAAACCGGAAAAAAATATTTTTATCTTCGTCGCCCGGGATATATGAAAACTTGGAACTCTATTGAGATAATCCATCTTTGGCTCTTGATTTCGAATACATGGATTGACTGCGCTGCAAAGACCCTTGTTTTGACTTCACTACCGAACTTGAATATGTTGGCGGACCTTCAAAATTTTCTCTAGGTTGAACATATGAACTATGTCTGGGGGGGTCAAATATTGTTTCTTTTTGCTTATCTTTTTTAGGACGACCCCGTGTATGTGTTTGGACTTTAGGAGGTTTTTTATCATTTTTTGAAGGACTAATGAAAGATTTAAGAATATTAATCAAAGATTTTTTCACATTTTCGGGTTGGACAAGTAAATGTTTTGTCACCATCTCCATCTCTTTATGTACATCTACTTGAACCTCCCGTACAATATACGCGGGTGAAAAATCTAGCTTCCTCCAAAAAACATCAATGGCATCGAGCGGGATACATTGACCTATAAAATAATATATTAAATTAAATATTATAAAAGTTTTCATGAAAAATAAAAAATGTAAAAGAACATTCACCTGTTTGAAAGTAATTGTTTAATTTACAAGCACACGGAAGACCATAGCTGACAAAAAGATGGCAGCCACAAGATTCTTTGGATATAATTAGATGATTTATCATGTTAATCTCACCAACTAACATATCCAAAGCCGCAAAAGAAACGTTACCTCGCAACAATTTAAGCACTTTATGATTATGCTGCACCATAAGCATGATTTTGCTTTTGGTAAAACTTTCTTTTATAGCAATTTCTTGGGTAACTAAGATATTATTAATAAAATGAATAAATCTATCCAGGGTGCTATTGGTTGCTTTCAGGTAACTTTTCAACAACGAATGTTGGCTCTCAACCCGGTTCGTTATGTGCTGACCGAAGTTATAACTTTTATTTATCCACGCCGACACAAATCTCTCTTTGTAGGGGTCCAACCAGTTATTGTTGAGGTACATCAGCACTCCTACTTAAAAGAAATGTACTTATTTTTATGTAAATATACATATATTTTTAAGAATAACACTAGAAAACTTACTTGAATGTTTGGACACCGATCTGCGATAAAGGCGGTCGTAATTATAAGCGTATATGTCCGTCGTTGCAGAGTTAATAAGTACCGACCACACATGCTCAAAAGCACCCCACTCTTCATTTGAAAAACTCGCCTTGCAATGTTTAGCAATATTTTCCGAAATATGCCATCTGTAAAGTAATCGAACAGCACTCGGAAAAACTTCTTCTGACGCTTTCATCAGAGCGAGGTCTCGGTCGGTTAGTATAACACGGGGCTCCATACACTTTTCTTCCAGTGTTGCTTTTAGTTGCTCTAACACCCATCTGAAGTTGGCTTCACGCTCATAATCAATGAATGCGTGAGCAACAGAAAAAGATTTCAGGGTGGATGTCACACCAACCATTTGAACAAATGGCATTTTATACAAGTTATTCTTGTAAGTTGTATCAATCATCAACACGTGTGGGTACGCACACCATAATGTGTGAGATGTGGGATGTACAAAAAAACCCCGTCGACGGTATTTGTCGGTTCATCTATGTGAGGGGTGTAAATATATTGATGTTGTTGTAGTATAGAAAAAAAAACCTGCATTGGGGTTTCACCAATTCTGGTGGACTTTTTAATTTTTGCCCGAGCGTTATATATGGTTCATAACACAGACACGTTATTGGGATTTTGTTCCCTCAACGTGCCTAGAATGTTTCGAGGGTCAATATTTTGCTCGGTCAGATTCTTTACAGTAGAAAGCTCATTTTCGGTGAGCCTCATTGCGTATGCATGTCCTTCCAGGTGTTCAGCAGGTTCATGGTTATGAGTATCGTCCACAACAACTATAATCCACCCATCTCTCTTCATCTCGTACTTACCCTGCAATTCAAATTGACAGTTTGTTTTTTTGGTGCCACTTTTTCTTAGAGTGGATGCTCCCTTATATACACCACCCCGATCACATTTCAACCAAATTTTAACCACCACACCATTCGAATTTCTTTTTGAACGTTTGGTGACAATAACAAACCCATTTTCTCGCCCCACGTTACTTGCTAAATGAAAACCTAATCAATTTTATATTTTTAGTTAGTTATTACTAAATGAAAGTAAAATCAAATATGATATATCTTATAACCTGATTCGTGTCGTATAAACCTCTTTTACCGGAACCAGAACCGTCATTATCACCGCTGCTATCGCCACCGTTATCACCCCCGTCATCGCCGCCATCATTCCCGCCGTAATTGGACGCGAACTGTCCTAAATAGTTTGAAGCACCCTCATCGTAATAATCGTAACCCTCCTCAGGGTAATAGTTAGATTCCGAACCGAATAAATAGTTGCTATCCCAGAAAGACATCGTGACGTTAAATATTAACGTTTATATAGTAGTTGAAATGCAATATTGCGTTTATATAGTAGTTGAAATGAAATGAATTTATATCGTATAAATTTGAATTATTAAATGAATTTATAAACTAACGTTTATATAGTAGTTGAAATGGAATAATGCATCCCGTCACATAATTAACACGAATATCGAGGAATATTACGTCATATCAAATAATGTAATAAATACAAAATTACACGACTATCGAGGAATATTACGTCATATCAAATAACGTAATAAATACAAAATTACACGAAAAACGAGGAATAATATATCTCGTCAAATTATTAACGGTGAAAATAGAACCCGTAAAGCAGTTCACGGCCCGTAAGTGGAATGTCAAACGGGCCGTGAAACGCTTAACGGCCGTGAAAAAATATGACCGTGAACACCTTCACGGGCCGTTACGTTTTTGAATGACTGATTTGACTGCCCGACAGTCAATACGACCCGTGAAGAGCGCCCATAAGTAGGACGTCCGAATATCCTAAAAGGCGTGTCTTTAGTAGGCCCTTTTTTCAAACACATACAAGTGGTAAAAAAATACTTGTTTAGAACATAAATAGGTCGTTGAAATTCCCCATATATTAATATGCCTTCAGTTATAATTTTCTTATGTGTTTATATGAAGTCGGGTAAAACGAGCAAAATACATTGATTAAATTAACTGAAAATGAAATGCAAGTGTAAGAATTAGAGTTTGAAATCTACTTTTTGGAGCTTTTGTTAAGACCACTCGCTATGATGATCTTTTATTTGGGTGGATTGTCATGCGAAATATTAAAAAAATATATATAAAATATATAAATAAATTAGGTCAAAGCTCTAGGTTAAGTTAGGTTGGGTTGTTGAGGTGGAAGAAAGAAAATTTATTTTTAAGGAAAAATTGAGTTGAATTAGGTCATGATAGTAAATAGTTTAAGAGCTTTCACAAATTGTTCTCGTAGACATAGAGCACAAATAACTCACACACAACCGGGTACCCGAACCCGGAAACACGGCCCACCCGGCGCAAAGGGTAAGCTAGCTGGACACTGGCCCACATTTAATTATGTCGGGATCACCGCCAATCCCAACTGATAATTCAGTAACGGTCAATCAATATAAAGGTAACGGATTTGCTGGGGAATAATCCATATAAATAAGCACACGGTTACAGCAGACAAACACTATAAATGCCAGATAAAAAGGATCGATATCCTTATGAAAGAATACACTCAATACTCTCTCTTTATTCTCTTTATCACATGTTTCCAATCGTCAGACACTTATTATCAAGCCGGAGGGTCGTTACAGGGAGACTTCCCACCCTGGAACGCCTTAATGGGTGTTGTTTTCCTTGTGCGTAGGTGTGAAGTTTCAGAAAGCACCCGTGGATCGAAGTTCAGCTAGACCGAAATCATCCAGAGTTGGACCTCGTATTTACAATTCTAATAGCAATGATTGGACGATTGGGTTTTGATTTCTCTACCAATTTTGAATGTAATAGAGTACATCTAATGCAAAACCGCGTCAACTTGCCTAAATACATGCCACATTGGCAATTTATCTTTTTAATATTTTTCTAAACATATTATCATTCTTTACGAATATCCTTTCGTTTTCACATTATAATCTATTATTACATTTATTATTCGTAACTAAATTATTTATTATGTTTAAAATTATATTATCAAAAATAAATTAAAATACAAATATATAAAACAAATGCCTTTCCAGTTTATTTTTAAATCTTATATTATTTTATAGTTAATTAATATTTAAAAATCAATTCATTTTTATTTTTTTGATTGTCTTCAAGTTTCTGCCTTGATTCGCAGGTAATATTCAAGTGGAAACAGTTTGATGGTTTAGACTTTAGATATATGGGTTCAAACGGGTTGTAGTCTACCCTTAAATTGGGCCATGTTGGCGATCATTTTTTATTGGCCTAAATGTTTGGGTCATGGGTTTACTATTATTATTATTTTATTTATTATTATTATTTTATTTATTATTATTATTTTTAAGGATCAAATATTATATCTGTTTTTCACCTAAAGAAAGCTGGTACTTTTAAGATACTCCATAAATGCTTTCATAGATGGTCCTTTGTTTTCAAATACCATTCTATTTATCGTCTTCCAAAGACACCAAATAGCAAACAGAATGATAGCTATATTTTGTATATTAAAAGTTTTGAAAATATTTATATATCCAAAGTATATTTTCTTTATTTTTAAATCAAATTTTCATGAAAAGTAGTATATTTCACCTAATAAACAATATATGCATTTGCCTCTTAAAGCACATAATTCTTCCTTTGATCATAAACTATTCTGACATAAAACGTTAATTAGTTAAGATTATTTTAGTTTTCTTCGTATATTGTTTTCGAGCCATGAGTGAGCCTATTCTGGGTATTATACTCGTTAACCCGCTTGGCTTAATACTAATGCGGATATTCGAACACAGTGGGTTTTGATCCGTATATTAATATATTGACGATTTATCGAGTTTACAAGATTTTTGGTGTTACTATATTTGTATTATCGATTTACTGACCGTCAAAGTATTTAGGCATACGAGTTAGGAGAACTATCATTGAAGTTTTCTATATATTTTTCTAGTTCTTTTGACTCAATCGTCACTATTTTTAAAAAAAGTTGTAATTGTCAATAAAAAAGTTACATTTACCATGAAAAAAGTTACATTATCTAATAAAAAAATTATTTTACATCTAATGTAACTTCACCTAATGTAGCTTTTGACAAAAGGGTTGCTTTAGGATAATACAATTTTAAGAGCCTAATGCTATTTTTTTAAGATATAATACAACATATTACAAGTGTTACATTAGCTTTATTTTATTGTGTTCATCTCATTTTTCATTTTCCATTTTCCAAATATCTTTTTTTTCTTTTCTTTGTCAATTAAAGTATATAAGTTTTTTTTTCACCCACTTTGAAACCCGAAAAAATATCAACTACTAAACAATTCTTGAAGTAAGATTACTTTGCGTCAATAATTTTACCTGGCGTAAGATTCCATAAAGGGCTTACTATACAAACCCTAATATGTTTTCTTCATTACTTCATTCAATTCTTGTAATTCATTACTTTAGTTTCTTTGTTTCATTGCATCTTTTATTACGTCACATCAAATAATTATCACGCATAAACGAAGCATATCACTTGCGTCATGTTAAATAGTTCACATGTATATTAAAAATCTTGCTTTATGTCAAATAATTCAAATAAACATCAACCATTATTTTAATCATTTACAATTCATATTGATATGCGAATATACGAGTCGTATATGTTATCTCGTGTAACCTTATACGAGTCGTAGGGATATGCACGTTTTTCACTAAACCCTACTCAAATAGGACATCAAAAGCGGCCTAAAGAAAACAAGTTAAATCACAGATCCTTAAATTAAAACAAAAGCAACAAACGAAAACGATGGAATAATAAAATAAACACACGAGCATCATCAACCTTCGTTCATATCTTCTCCATTAACATCCCATCAACAACTCACTACAACTTAACCTCTGCAATTCATATTCTCCAACAAAAACCTCATCAATGGCGATTCAATTCTTATATCAAGCAATCAAGATCCCACAAGCAATCACCACAACAATCGTCACCAACATCAGCTCTCACATCATACCCCTCTTACTAACAGCACTCTCTTCAATCGGACTTCTGAAATCTCCGGCTGATCCCGACGATCACACCGCCGTCACCTCCGGCAACTACATCCTCATCTTGGACGGCTCCGCCCCCTCCCTCCTCCCCGTCCCCGTCGCCGCCGTCACCTCCGCCATCAAAACCAAAGTTCCGATCATACCCTTCTCCGATTTCCGCCGCCGCTACGGCGGAGCCGGCACGGCGGCGTGTACGGTGTGTTTGGAGGGTATTGATGAGAGTCATATGATCAGAGAGCTTGTGAATTGTAAGCATGTGTTTCATTGTGAGTGTTTGGATCGATGGGTGGATGTGGGCCGTGTGAATTGCCCGTTGTGTAGATCTATGCTTCTGCCGCCGAAGAAGTTGTTGAACGTCGCCGGAGTGTCGCCGGCGACGACGGCGAGTGGTGGTGCTCCGGTGGTGTGAATTTGGGGGAATGGTAATGGGTGATGAACGGTTTCATCGGAATCGCGATGTGTGTTTAGTATTGTTTATATTTTGTGAGTTTAGAATTATCAAGTTATGGAATTAATGGTTTATGAAGTTTTTTAATAAGTAGGTTTTAAAAATATGTTTGAACGATTTAAATGTTACTTTTTATTTAATCAAACATTTGAATAGTTTGACGTAAGATTGTTAAACAACTCGTAAATCGGTTGTAATAGGGGATAAGAATCATAAGAAAATGTTACTTTGAATGATATAAGGTCATAAGATATATTTTGCCCACTTCACAATCACTTATGTTACCTATTTTCACACTACCCAACTTTAAAGAAATGATTTAACATTAATAACTTCATTCTTTTTTTTAATATTACTCACTTTAATCCCCCCACCCTCTAAGATCCATCTTTTCACGCTCGTTAAACCATTGGTACACCCATTTTCCCACTCATGAACGTCCTCACAGAGGCGGATTTAATGGCCTTCATGAGCCGCATAACCACTAAGAGCGAACTAGAATTTCCGTTAAAATACCACACATTAAGTATAATTCATCTGAGCATAAAAATTCACCTAATGTTAAAAATATACTATGTAAATTGTTATTTTTTAAATTTATCTATTTGACTATCTTCCTACTCTAATAATAGGGTATCTGGGATGACACGTGTCAACACCACAATCATTCTCACCAAAATTTTCCCGCCTCTCTCTCCTATTAAATAATTACCTTAATTACTAATAATACTATTTAACACTTTTTTAGATTTAATAAATTAATAAAGAGATCTATTTATTAATGTTATTTCTAAATAAATAATTTTTTTATAAAATAATAAATTATTTAAAGCATAAGACTTTTTTAAAAAATACGAAATATTTTAAATTGGTATTTTTAAAAAGTTATTTTTTTAAAACCAAAAATAATTAAATTTAAGAGTTATAATAAGAAAATTTTTAAAAATAACATTTTTATACGGTTTGTTTTAGAACAAAACGTTTACTATTTTTTTGAAAAAAATAAAGTTTTAAAAAGTTGATATCACTATTTTATAACTTACAGTCATTTCTAATACATAATTTCAGTGATATTATATCTTAAAATATTATTTTATAATTAATAAATTTTGTTATATTAATTTTTTATTTATTCAACCCGTGTAATACACGGGTTACTATAGCTAGTTATAAATATAACCGGTACAAATACTCCACTTGCAAAAGATAATCTTTTTTCCGTAAAACATATTTGTTTATGTGATTTATGATGCTTGTTGGTATCACTCCAATAAAAACAAATGTAGATTGAGTTTTGCATAAGCATGAGATCTGTCAATGTGTCATTAGCCATTGGTTTAAAGATGTGAAATTATAAATTGTGTCAATATTTTATTTGTTGTCCATCTAAATGACGTAGAAGTGTGAACTTTTAGGTGGAAGTCTTTAAAAGACATCCTGATGGTAGGAAGATTTTTCACTATCTAAAATGTCAAAGTGTTTTAAAAGACATCCTAATGCAAGATGAAAACATAGATAATTAATAAAAGTATGTTTGATTGTATCCACCTTCTTTGTAGATTCTTGTTGGATAACAAGTATGTTTTGTTGTAGTAATAAATCGTTTCCAACAATCGTTCAAAAGAAATTAACAAAAGTAAGTTAATACTTGTTATAAAAAATGTTAAAATGATCAATGTGTCTAAAATTAAGATATTAATTAAGTTTCTCTAGTTAAATATTATATAACGATGAAAATAATAAAATCATGCCCTCGTGTCTATTTTTACATCTTAAATGTGAAAACTACAAGATGTTGAATGTTGTGATGTGATTCGTATTAAAGACAAGAAAGGTGAGGTAGGAAGTATATATTCATAGAAATTATGGCTTGGCTTCCTGACACAATGGGGGTGTGTGAGTGGTGACGAGTAAATAGTACTAGAGAATATTAATCATATAATTTTATGACTATATATTTGTCACATTAATATTAAAATAATTTAAATTACCAACGCTAATCATGTAGGATGAAATGGTAATGTGGTACTTCATCATATCCTTGTCCCCCGTGATCACGAAACTCATTATTTTCTTATGAACGTGTTATACGTACGTTTTGATGATAAGGTTATTTTAGTTGTTTTTATTTTTTTAGGGTGAGAGTTTCAATGAAAACCATATTGTAGTTACAAATACATAGCTATGGGTTGTTACACATGTAAATTTTACATATATATAACCAATATTCATACATATATGTAAACATAAGTTTACATATATACATACATAATATTTACTTATATGTAAACGTAATTTTCACAAAAGATCTAAGAATAAAAAGATGGGGAAGAAGGGCTGACAAGTTTGGAACTAAAAATCTTCTAGATACGTATATGTAACTACAAGTTATCTATGTAAAGCTATGGTTACGTATATGTAACTCGATGTAATCTATAGTTTACATATGCAACTCATACTTACATATATGTAACCCATGTACGTAACTTACGTATATGTAACCCACATATGTAAATTGCTAGCGTTTTTAAATTCATCTTCTTCATCATGAATAGCAAAAACACTAAGAACACACACTAGTGTGTATTTATATATATATATAAACTACATGATGTGATTAGTTAAAAATCATGATGAAAACAAATATAAAGATCCCAAGAACACACACTAGTGTGTGTTTTTAGGGTGTCAATGATGGTAATGGTGCTTAGGAACGTAATGAAAAGCAGAAACGACATGGTGCTGGTAGTGTTCGTAGGTGCTGGTAGTGTTCGTAGGTGCCGCCGGGAGCAGATGGTGGTGATCGATGGTGGCAAGGCGGCGGTGCGACACTTCAGTTGGCGTCATCAAGGGATCGTAATCTTTAATAAAGAGTTATCAGCTCGATTGAATCTTTAATTTGATTTGAATTAGTTCTACGAATATGAAAGATGATGATTTGAAGAGAAATTGATCAAAAATTAATAAGGAATTGAAAGTTAAAAAATATTATTTAAATTAGTGGAGTGAAATTTTAATTAATTGTCCTTTTAAATAAAAGAATTAAAAAACTACTAGAAATTATGTGATTGGTTGATATTGATTTTCTTGATTTTCTCTTATAATAATGGTTTTCATTTGATCGTTCCTCTATATATAAAGAGAGAATATATCTTAATAACCCAAATAAATGGTACAAATAACCAAAGTCTTTCTTTTAACAAGCCATCGAATAAATTAGAGGTAATTATAAAAAAAAACATGTGAGACCATAAACTTTTAAAAATATAAATAACATTTTTGCCTCTTAATGCTAAACATATCCACAGATAATGAATAGTATCTTGACACACACGTATTTGACGGATATGATGACAAGCCTGTAGCCTTTGAACCAATTAATGAAAAGTACAATGAGTCTGCACTCTGCAATGGTACACACTTATATAATGCCACACACCACTAAATAGCTACATGTTTGCCGATAGGTTTTCTGTCCACTTAAAGCCATAGTTGTTTCATTGTTATATTTCTTAATTCTTTGAATATTTGAAGACTTCCTTACCAAAGTGACAATATTAGGAGAGTTTAATGATTCAGTTAATGGTGTATTCAGTTTTATCCAGTCCGATGTACTTAGGACGGTCCGAGATTTCAGATGTTCTATGCAACTAGTAAACGATTCGATGTGATTGATAGTCGATCGGATTGTTGGGTGCGGACCTAAATAAATTAGAATGTTTTATCATTTAAACTTAATTGGGTTAATTAGTCACCCTCTAAAATATGTTATCGAGTTTTAAAAAATGTTTATTAATTTCTTAGGCCATCTAGTACGTATAATTATAAATAACTTTATATTTTTTAAAATATGCCAATTAACACTTGGTACTTAAATGGAAAAATACAATTATTTGGGCCCCTCGAAAATTTGGATCTTGAACGGTTGCCCCAACCAGCACACCCTCAGGGCCGATCATGGGTTTGTTCAATTATGAATTTTTTTGGGCATAGCTGTTAACCAAACCAAATTAGAAACATATCTGACCGAAATTATTCAACCCAAGTCACAACTAGTTTTATACCCGTCCGGTGGCCGGGTACTTTTAATGTGATAATTACAACAATTGTAAGAATTTACATGAAACCTTTACATAAGTTTGAATCTTGCGAGATGAATCTTGTCATTGAATACATGGTAAATCTTCACTCGACTTCAACGGATTCCAACAGGCTTTCTGCAATTAAAATAAATAAATATAGTCTTAGCTCTAACTTAAGACAAAGTATTGTAAAGATCGTAACGTGTATAACCTATAGTGATTTTGGCGCGACACTGAAAAAAAATTCTGATGGAGTCCTAGTATAAATATATGTTGTGACGGTTTTATAGGTATCAATACAAACACCGGAATAATATATATATATATATATATATACACACACACACACACTCTCTAATGAAAGATGCCCTTCTATAAATATTAGCATATAATACAATGTGTGTGTAGCTAGCATTTCTTTCTTCGATGCAACTCCATAAACGAATGATACTTATCATATATGTATCAAAGCCTATTAAATGATTACAAATTTTTTACATCTTAAACTATTTACAGTGGATTAGCCATAACATAATAACTTTTTTATATCCTTAATGTCTCTACATGAACTCGCTTGTTGAAATATGATCGAACAACTTGTGTGTGATTTAAGAACATAAATGCTAACATGAAATTGGAACGATCGATGTGACCATAATCATATACTAAGAACAATATGCATTTTATATTTAACATGAGATTATTAAAGGAGATTTGATAAATGAACACAATCATATAAGTCATCCTCAATTTAAAAGATTATCTTATAATCAATTAATCATGATTTGAACATAAGAAAGACACCTTAAACTCTATGTCGTTTTGATGGGATGCTTTTGACATTGACATTATAATAGGTACCTTGCTCTGAGACTTCTCCCCATCTTTGTTAAAATATGTTACAGATATCCTAAAGATTGGCAAAAAGCTAGTTAAATAAATGGCCATTGAGATAAAACCCAATTTACCCACATGCGTTTTTCTAAGTTACAATTTTCCTATTCTTAAAAAAACTATTTTTCATTTTTTCAAAGCATAAAAGACTCTTTTCTATCCATGCTGATTACACCTACCCATCTTTTGTATTCATATTACTTATATTTCCATAGTGAAGTACAAACATATTTGATGGAAAGGAGGTGGGGATAACATTTAAGCATACATGGTTATGTAAATATGAGCTCGTTGATATATAAAAGCAAGAAATTAAGAGAAGATAAATACCTTCAAATAGTCATTCGTTCAGATTGACAAGAATACATTTAAAAACTTTGCAACCAATCAAATTGTATGTTCTCATGGTTATTAAAGATGAAGTAAGTGAGAAATTTATTTGTATAGGAGCAAAGATCAACACTGAGAATAAAGTTTCAAAACATATAAACATCATGAGTAAATGTGACGGTTTCCAAAAGCTTTCGCGTTCACAAGAAGTCTTATTTCAATAAAATATAATATTGAATTCATAAGCACACCCAAACTTGTAAACAGTTTGAAGCTTAACAAACCAGATATTAGACTCAATATGAGGAACCAAAGAAAATATTTTGTTAATCAAATTTGTATTGTCTCGGAAAAACTTGGTGCTAATATAACTTTTATTCTTGGGATAAAACCTTGCCAACCTGAAATCTACAATTTTTGGTTGAAAATCATGATCAAGGAGAAGATTGCTCGACTTTATATATATATCTATGAACTTTGACATGGAATTCAGTGTGTAGATGAACTAAACCTTAGCCACCCCAAGTATTATGTCATATAGACATATAGTTTCCAGTTTAGAGTCCTTATCAAACCTCCATTATGAAGATATTTAGTATACAATCAATTTCAAGATTAAGATCTTCATGTTAGTAAATTTTAATAAACTTTTAACATAAGATTACCCCATAAGAGTCTGTCTTGGATGCCATTTGGCATGTATTCTAGGACAAGAAGTAGATTAGATCCTTCGTTGGAGCATCCTAGGAGATAGAGAAGATTTCCATAGTGAACATTACTTATGAGTCTAACTTCATTTTCGAATTCTTCTTTTGCTTTTCTTAACAGCCACAATGTTATTGTCTTCAAGAATAGCCTAAAAGATAAACAAAAGGTCTTAGTATGTTTTGAAAGTTATATGTTTAACCTTAACACTAAACCTTTGTCTTTAACTATGGAGGGACGGGTAATCTGTATAATTCAAGAGTGTTATTGCATTGATCAAAAAGTTAATGTATTTTTCATCAAATTCCAACTAACATACAAGTATAGGAAACTAAAGACATAGTTAGCCAAGAGAAAATTAAATTCATAAAAGGAGGAGAGTTGGATATGAAAAGAATTATGCATTTATCAAATTCATTGCCTTATTGAATTAAGGAATGGAAATATGAAGACAGTGTAAAAAATCATGAAAGATTAAAGGGATTTAATGAATTTTAATAAAAATAAATGAATAAAAATAATGTTTCTCTTCTAAGGTTGTGAAGAGAGTCTGAAGAATACAGTTTTGGGAGATGTAAACATCAAATTCCTTCATGTTTTTTATGAGAGCTGTAAAACGATTTTTAGTTTATTATCATAACAACCAAAACTCAGAAGCATTTGAGCAAACTATTGATGTGCATTATTGCATTTTGCAACTAATAATTTGATTTTGTTATAACAATTAATCTACTAGAACCTAAACTAATGTTCAAACCCAAATTTGGAAAAATAAGAACAATTTAAACAACAACAATATAAAGATATCAATAATACCCGTAGTTCTACTTCTTTTCATGTTTACTCAGCATATTTGCGTTTCTTCAAGAGATAACACTACAAATCTGAACATAAAGTATCAATTTTAGTTGCATAAATGATAAACCAACAAAAAAACTTAATCTTATGCTCGATTGAAGTGAAGAAAACTTACTGATGCTGAAATGGTAGAAGGAAAAGAGGATGAATCTGTAGGTAGATAAAGCCAGAAGATGAATGTGATCTTCTGTGGCAATAAGTCGTCAATCTGAAAGTCGATTGCATGAAACAGAGCAAAGAAAGCCTCAATCTTCAAACAGGAAATGAATTTACATGGATCTTTTGTGAAAAATTGGTAGCTTATGAATTTCAAGTGTGAAAGAGAGACATCGTGACCTATTTATGCAACCAGGGGAACGGTTGTAGGTGGAGGTTACCAACTGACGAAGTGGGGGAGGGAAAATAGGAAAAAAGGAGAGTGGATTGTAACTGCTGAAAACTGTTTCGTAACCGCCGTAACCGTCGAGTTTAAACGGCTGAGATTTAATATCAAGATGATCTAACGGTTTACATTCAATTTACCAGCGGTTACACTCACCGCTGGTAATATAATATATAATTCGGATACGATTAAGTTCATATAATCGAACCCAGTAAGCAAGATTTGCGAAACTAATAACCGAATAAAAAATCAAATTCACAATTCGGATATAGTCAGAAACAAAACCATAAAACGAATTCAAAATTCGCTTCGTTTTTTTCTGGTTATGGATATAATTTGGTTTCGGTAGTTTTAACAACCTAGACAACATGATTAAAAAGACACTCTATGTTCTTTGTAATTGGTTGCTATATCAAGAAACACAATATGCGTTGTTCAAAGAAGATTAAAAGAAAAGAAACACAATATCTTTGTCTTTTTGTTTTTCACAGTATGCATAAATGATAAAACACAAAAATCCAAATTGTAACATTTTACTGTAAGTAATGATATCAATTTCTTTTTATAATTGTAGAAATTCAAGTAGTTAATCAGATTATCAAATAATCTATCAAATCATCAAGACACAAAGCAAATTATCTAATTTAGCTGTAAAAAAATCTAATTCATTGATCAATAATGTTGCAAATGAAGTGAATTTAAAGGAAAAACGATTTAGAATGAATACCTAATTAAATTAGGGAATTGAGGGCCTTCAAGAATACCGCTCAATTGGACGGAATTAGGTTAATTATTTGATGAGTTAATTACATAGATAATCTTTATGGTTTACCATATTGCACCTATAGTCCTTAGTTTCTTAAATTACAAATAAATGAAAATCACTCAGTGGGTCACAACACCTCCCTCCCTCCCTCCCTTCTCTTTTGGAGAGTATCACTATAAGTTTTATTTTTTTTATCTTTCATATCTGAAAAACGACAAGAACAGACTCCACATCGTAGAGATAATTGCTCTTGTTAGAAGTAGCTCTTGACCTAGAAAATAGGAGGGGAAAATGGAAAAAAATTGTCTCAATATGTTTGTTTGTTTGTCTTGAGGTGTATGGATGAAAGGTAAAAGAATATAATGAGATGATGTATGTTGTTAGGGGATGAATTTAGTGTGAGCGTCCAGTTTCACCAGGATGCATGAGCTAGTTATCTATATGTTAACAGCATTATTAGTTTTAGATTTATCTCAAATGTTATAACGTTGTAAACATTAATGAAATTATATTCGTGATCTGATTTCTGTGACAACATCATCTCAGTCATTTTGGTATGTGATGTTCGTATAGTAGAGAGTATTTGATAACCAGATACACATCACAAAAGTTTTGTAATGGTATTGTTGCTTTATACTCATTTTCTTTGGATATATATATATACTAGGTTAGAACCCATGTATTACATGGGTGGAATAAATCTAACTTATTAAGATCATTATTTTTTATGAAAGTTTTGTATATTAGATATTATTAACCATTGGTAAAATAAGAAATAAAAAAATATATGAAAAAAAAAATTATAAAAGATATGTAATGAAGATTAAGCATTAAAATTATATTTTAAAAAATGATGTAATTAAAATCTTATAGTTTAGTAAATCTTAATAAACTCTTAGCATAAGAAGATTTACATTTTAGATACATAATTGCTTAGTTTATTTACTTAAAACCATTATCATTTAATATTTTAAAGAAACTTATCAGTAACAAAGATAATTACTTACTAATAGTTAAAATCTTGAAACACAATTAAACAAATGATTTTAAAATTAGTATTGAAAACTTTTAGGTGCTTGATTGTGTAAAGAAATAATAAAATTATTAATCTAAAATGAAAGAGAAAAATACAAGAAAGGAAATGAGAAATTCATATAAGGAAAGGAGAATGAAAATTTAATAAGTGTTTAAAATCATTTAAATTAAAATGTGTATATGAGTTTGGGCGGGAAAACCGACCTGAGAATGCATAGAATTGCGACACGTGTCCTTAAAAATCTTGGTTTATTAGAATAGATAGATATGAAAGGGACAACTCGATTTTTCTATGTTGTCTCTCCTCCCAACTTTTTGCTTTACAATGCACGCGTACAAAAGTATTATGCATGTAGACATACAATCTTTTCTATCTTTATATGTTATGTTCATCTAAGGGGCTGTTTGGTTAGGTCTGACCGAGCCTGGTCAGACGCGAGCATCTGACTCGATCAGACCTGTGATGTTTGGATGCTTGCCTCTTATCGGAGATCACGTCTGACCGGAGCTCCTACCCGGTTAGACCTCAACCATAGTCTGACCACGGGTCAGACGTGAAGGTGGTGCTTGCGGTGGTGATCGGCCTACCAAGAGTCTCCATCTCGGCCCGAAACTCTCGATACCATTGAAAGGCATCGAAGCTGAGCTTCTTCACGGTGGGTGTGGTGAGGCGGCGGGGTGGTGGGTGGCGGCGGCGTTGGCGTTTGGCGGTGGTGCGGCAGATGAGGATGATGAAGGTGAAGATGAGGGATATGAGGATGAAGGTAGCTATGGCGGAGATGATGGCTTGGAGGGTGGGATCCATGGTGGATTTGGGGGTTTAACAGAGAGAGAGACGAAAGAGAGAGAGAGAGAGAGAGAGACGATGTTTGTGGATGATGATGATGATTGTGGTTGTGGTGAGTGTGTTTTTATTTTAAAAACTTTCCTTTTTTACAACCAAACACAATTATTCGTTCAGACCTCTTACTGGTTCAGACCCTCTTATTTATTCAGCACTTATTTAATCAGATGTTGCCAAACAGCCCCTAAGCTAAATAATCATTACATATCAATATTTGATTATCACATACAAATTTGTTTCTTTTCATCTCATTTTTTTCTAAAAGGGACTTCATTACAAAACAATTAAACCCCTTACATAGATGTACGGTAACTTTAAATCCTTATTTGGGCTCAAAATAGCTACAAGATGTAACGAAAAACCTTGTATCCCCCAGAACTCCATAATTGAACAGATCGATTTTGTATGTGAATAAGATGGATGGCGCTGTTCATTTGAATGTCGCTTTTGTTCTAACAGTTTTTGTCGTTCCTTGGAATTTTGATTTAGTATATAACACACGTACGCATGTCACTATACATTTTGCTATCGTCTTTTATAAAGTAGAATGACTCGTCCTAGATTATTATTAATGGGCACATATGAATCATCTCACTTATATTAGTTATTAGTATAATTGTCTATAAATACATATACCATTATGTGGTTCCTGATTATTGGTATAAATATATAATATTGTTGTTTTCTTCATGTCTAGCATTACGTTATAGAACGTGCATTGTATGTTGTTCTAAGTTAGATTATTTTCAACATTTGTCTTTATAGTCAACGTGCATTATTCGCCGAAAGAATGATTATTGCTAACATCATATATTCCAAACTAGATTTTATAAATATTCTATATATGTGAAACAAAAACTAATAATTGGATGACTCTTACGGAATAGACCCTTATAATAATTAATTTTATATAATAATTTATGATCAAATTTAGTGCGTTGATGATTAAAAAAACCCGACTATAGTTGCAAAAATCAACCTCTCCACAGTCAATAAATATCAACACACTTATGCCTTTAGTTCACTTGAACCTTTTGAAATTAGCAATGAGTTTCGGAATGGTTGAATACATGTTTTTACCATTGATAGTTTCAATTAAAATTGATGCAGCGCACGGAACGAAATCGAAGTCAAGCACGTTGATTCTGTAAATACCCGTGATGATCTTCACCAAAACCCTCAAATTCGACCCAAGAGTCACGAATTTAAAAAGACTAAAATTTTAATTTCAATAATGATCAAGTATTCTCTCACATTACATGAACATAACTTAAATAAGCAAACAAAATTCGGATGGGCCTAAAACAAACAACCATGGGCCAAACAAAAGTCCAAAACAAACCCAAAAAACTAGAAAAAACATAAAAATGGCCAAAAAACCCACTTAGAGGCCTTACTTCAGAAAATTAACGGGATAACCCGCCTACGGTGGTTACCATAACGTGGCCCTCGTTTCTGCGGTCGTTTTGACTGGTAGCACGTCAGAAACGGAGGCTCTCAGCCCAGGTTAGGCTCATTTTCGTGGAACACGATCTTGGACCTTCAAAAATAGTAAGATCCGGTCTTCTACACTTGGGTCCGCATCAAAAATTCATGTTCAAATGTGTAACTTTTCTTATACGAAATATATTGTTTCCTTTATAGTTTATTGATCTTACAGTTTATTTATAGGTAACTATCTTACGATAATTATTATGTTTACAAGGGACATACTAAAACTACTTAAAGGGTTTTTTTAAGTCACTAAACTTGTATAAGTTGTCGCACTCTAATGAATTTTTTTATAAATATTAATATTTTAAAAAATAGTGACCTAAGTAATAACCAAATTTTATAATTTTCAACTTAAGTCAAATGTAAAGAAATCCAGTAACTATTATTCATTTATGTCACTTAATTTTATAAAATTTAACTTGTGCAGAAAACATTATAATTACTACTCTCTTAATAAAACACATGAAAAACATAACTACTACTAATAGTAATTATGTTAGTTTTTTCTTTGATTCTACTCATTTTTCTTTGCTTTGCTTTTGGTTGGTATATTACCTTTTTTACACAAAAAGTATCAAATCAAGATAAAAATATATGACTAAAAGAATTAAAATACAAAACCAAACCACTATTTAATTCACTTATTATTCCTTCCAAAAATCATGTTCCAAAAAGGAGAAATCAATAATCATTCCCAATAAATTTGCACATAAAATGAACCTTGTGTCATACGCTTGTACGCTAGTGTGGTCGTCCATCATTGGGATTTAATTATTTAAACATCAGAGTAAATCTCGGTTTTGATCCCTGTGTTTTACAAATTGACTCCACTTGAGTACCAACGTTTATTTTATCTCTATTTGAGTACCAAAGTTTAAAAAAGTTGTCTGTTTCAGTCCTTTTGACTAACTGTGTAAACATTTTCTGTTAGATTTTTTTAAAAAGACCAAAATACCCCTAAGGGTTAAAAATATCACATATCTCCACTACGCACCACACACCACCACCCCTAACCTCTCAAACAAACCCCACCACCACCGGAGCCATCATCATCGGCGCCGACCTCTCCGGCCTAGCCGCCGCCGTCCTCTCTCTCTCTCTCTCTCTAATAAGTAAAAACTCGAATCTTTCTAGATTGAGAGCCTTCCTTTGATCCGACATCTGCGACAACAACAACTTCTGATCTCCATCAGCAAACAATTAATCAGGTCTTCAATCCGATTATAGAAATGAGGGAAGAAGATGATCAGTCCAATTGGTTCTCAAAGTGGGAGGATGAGCTGCCGTCGCCGGAGGACCTTATGCCCTTATCTCAAACCCTAATCACCCCTGATCTCGCAATCTGCAAAAATAAAAAGTTGTTACCACATCGAACAAGAAACCAAACCCACAGCTGACGGTTACCAATCATACAGAGGATGAATTGAATCTCAAATCCACAGCGGACACAAACAATTTGGTTCACAGTGGACACTTTTGATTCCACGGCGGATAAACAATTCAAACCGACAGTGGACACAGACGACTTGATACACAGCAGACAACCAAAACACCACATAGTCGGTGTCAACAACAAATCGACCGCAACAGCTTCAAACAACACCATTCCCTGTCGATCGATCACCCACCATCGACCACAACTTATCCCCTATCGACTGAACCCCCAAAATTGACCTCAACCACCTAATCTCCAACCACAACCTAATCCCTCAAATTTGAATTCGAACCCTTGTACCACCAAATCACCTTCAACCGACCGACAACATCATCTTCGATCGACCTTCAAACAACCTAAACCCAAATCGCCGGAGGACCTTATGCCCTTATCTCAAAGTGGACGGGTTGACCCGAGAAAACGTTGCTAGCCATCTGCAAAAATACAGGCTTTATTTGAAACGTATGCAGGGTCTTTCTTCCGGTAGCGCTGGACCCGGCAACGTCAGAGATTCCGCCACCGATCATCTGTTTGCGAGTTCTCGATGGTGGTGGCCGGATTTGGTGGTGGTTGGTGGGTTATAGGTGGTGACAGTGCGTGACGGTGGTGGATGCGATCATTGGAGGTGGTGGCGATCTGGGTGCGGACGACGGAGGCTTCGAGGAGGAGTAAGGGATGTTGCGGGAGTGGAGGCGGACGGCGGCGGCTAGGCCGGAGAGGCCGGCGCCGATGATGATGGCTCCGGTGGTGGTGGGGTTTGTTTGAAAGGTTAGGGGTGGTGGTGTGTGGTGTTTGAGAGATTTAGAAGAAGAAGATGGTGTTTTGAATGAGGGGTATTTTAGTAAATTGACAACCACTTAACGGAAAAAAGTTAACACCGTTAGTCAAAAGGACTGAAACAGACAACTTTTTTAAACTTTGGTACTCAAATAGACAAAATAAACGTTGGTACTCAAGTGAAGTCAATCTACAAAACACAGGACCAAAACCGAGATTTACTCTAAACATTAACATATTAAATAATCAACTTTTTCAAATTCAAGATCTTGAGCCAAACATGTTACCCACTATCAAAATCAATATAATATACGATCCATTTCAGAATAAGAATTATGGCCTTAAGATCTGAGGTGTCCAACACTAAATCTTGTTACTAATCACTACTAATCTTAATTTACACCTTTGTTAAACTATATTTGTCCGTTGATGTCTGTACCCTGTACCCTTTTTCAAACACTTTCATCTTCATCCCTTCAATCTCGCTGCAGATTCTTCATACCTGCTTTAATGGAGGTTCTGCAACACTTGCAATAAATAAGAAAAGATTGATACTTAAAGCACCCATCTTTAACATCTTGATATCACTGAGAAGAAAAGCCCTCTTCTTTTCCCACTTTTGAGATGGGGTTGAGGTATGGGTCCAAACAGACCCACACGCACAAGCTTGGGTCCCGGTCATGGTTCGGTTCTGGCTCAGGGGTTTCCGCCAGATGGGTCACATTCTTCTGCTTTGCTAGCTTTTGTTTGGGGGTCATCTTCATTAATAGGTACAATCTTGTATATATCTATGCTCAATTGCAGATTTGCTGTTCTTGGTTTCTTGCAATCTTGAATTTTGATGTGCATTTTACTTTTGTTTAGTGTTCTTACTGTTTGTTCATTTTAGATTTTTATTCTTGTACACTGTTGTTGTGTCCTTGTTATGTATCTTGGTTTTGTATTTAAGATGGGAAATCGCTATGATTTGTTGTTGATAGAATGTTTGATCTGTTTATTGGTTTGAGGTCCCTATCTTGGGATAATTGGAGGTGTGTGATTTAGTGTAAGCTTGACCACTTGACTCAGATTTGGGCTCGACCCCAAACATTAAATGATTCCGTGTCTACTGGTTAGTCTATTCAGATGGTCAATGCAGCTTGTTAATGTACTTTGGTCAGCTTTGAGCCGATGATGAGACTGCCCCTTGAAAAATTAGGACCTACTTTGTGGTTAAAATTAGTATGTTTGGTTACTATGATCTTAGTGCCTTTTGGGCCAGTTAAATCCCTTAAGAATCTTTGATGTTCTTCAACGATGAAGATACAATACCACAACGACAATTTAGATGTTGTTAAGTCTTTAGGATCATCGTAATAGGCTATATATTAGCTTAGTTATGTACAATGTCCCTTTCCTCATTTCAAAGGAGCTCAGTTACTATTTCTACTTTAGATGTTTGCTAATTAGTCGTATGAGTTGCACGCCTTTAGTCATTGATTGTAGGTGTTTATATGAGGATTAGTAACCACTCTTGGGGTTTGACACGCATGTAACCTGATTACTTGTGGTTCCTTGTGAATAAACCTTGAGTTCAAAACTCCATATCTTTTCAATACTTAAAATAACAACCATGTTGATGCTTATCTATAGTCTAAGCCACATATTCTTGTTTTATATTATTAGAGATTCTCGACTTTAAACAGGTTCTTTAGTAACTCATTCCTTGGTGTTAGGAGATAAGCATTGGTTCGACCATGGGCAAGTATATCTTGAATATTGTTGAGACTTGATCTTTAGTTGTAGATATTTTCTATGTTGCACAAAGATCTTGCAGGCTATTCTTCTTAGTCTCCCACTTCTGATAAGTTCAACTTGGTCCTCAAGTTCTATTTTTCAGGAACCATTAACATTATCGCTGATTCATCACTATGATGAGTCAAGCGGATCAAGGTCAACTATAAGTATGTTGTCAAAACAGTGTTGACACTGGCAACACTGGTTTTATCCATGTCGCAAGTTGCAACAGTATGTTACAAGTTGTAACACAAGTCTTCCTTAAGCTGGACCATTTAAGTACCAAAATCTTATGTTCCATCATATCGTTCTGGCACTGGATATTATGAACTAACAGTTACATTAGTATTAAAAGCGATGCACAAGTAGACATGAACACAAAGAATGCATAAACTTTTTAACATTCTCACTGTAGTCACACTCTATGAGGGCACGTCCAAATGATTGACTATATGGAAGAAAGTTAGATTGCATACATAAAAGTGTGTGCATTTTCATTGTTTTCAATTTTCATCTTATTGTTTATTGCTTTAGGTTTGGCATCAGTCAAGTTCCTTTAAAAAAAGACGATGTCTCTTCACCATTGGAGAAACAAAAAGAGTTACTTCAGCCTGTTATCAACTGTGAGAATAAGGCAAGTAATCGATACAACTTTCCATACATGTATTAGCCACATGCACGCCTCTAAATCTCATATTTTAGTTGTTGCAGGATGAAGCTTCTACTGAAGTTGGGAATATTTTCTCTCAAGTTTCACGCACACATGAAGTCATCATGTAACGTTTTTGCTTGTGTTTGAAATTATGATATATATACTACTTGTTTTCTAAGTCTCATTTCTTTTACTCATTTATGCATAAAACTTTCAGGAATCTAGACAAGACAATATCATCACTGGAAGCAAAGCTTGCTTCTGCTAGATCTGCTAAGAAACCTTTATCAGCCGCATCAAATGAACGCCAAAAGTTTTTCTTTGTTATGGGAATCATGACTGCCTTTAGCAGCCAGAAAAGAAGAGATTCCATTAGACAAACATGGATGCCTCAAGGTTTTGATTTTATTTCATTCTCACTTCTTATGTTATGTACACACATACACATTATATACAACTACTTGTTTTTCTTCATTCAGGCAATGATCTACTGAGGTTAGAGAAAGAAAAGGGGATTATAATACGATTTGTCATTGGACACAGGTGTGTTAACTGTTAATCTCAATCTAATATTATTTATAAAAGTTTTGAACTTTTTACTCGGTTTATGCCCCTAATGTCAAACTATATTCAGTGCAACACAGGGCGGGCAGTTGGATCGTGCCATTGATGCTGAAGATGAAGAGCATAAGGATTTTCTAAGACTGGTATGTTACATATTCTGTAATCATGAAAACCTGAACATATTCATATGCTTACATAGCCTCATAATTTTGTTAACTGCAGAACCACGTAGAGGGTTATCATGAGTTGTCTTCTAAAACTCAAATCTATTTCTCAACCGTCGTTGCAAAGTGGGATGCTGATTTCTACATCAAAGTAGACGATGATGTTCACATCAATCTTGGTTAGCACATCTTACAATCTATCCAAATATCTAATAGAATTTTATTTGAATCCTTAGAATATACCGATATATTATAGCATAAAGATAAAGATTACAAAAACATTAAAAAAATGCATCAAAACAAATCATGTAATTCCTTGCTTAACATTTTTGCACAGGCATGATTGGCTCTACTTTGCTCCGACATCGTTCAAAGCCACGTGTGTATATTGGTTGTATGAAATCTGGACCTGTTCTTGCACAGAAGTAAGATTCTATAGTCGACTACTCGATTCGTTTCTTTTTTCAAAGTCTTTTGTATATTCTATTCTCCTACAATCGAAATTATACGCAGAGGGGTGAAGTATCATGAACCTGAATATTGGAAATTTGGAGAAGATGGAAACAAATATTTCAGGCATGCAACTGGACAAATATATGCAATATCCAAAGATTTGGCCACTTTTATTTCAATTAATCGGTTAGCATTTCAATTTTCAGCTCGAGTTCTTGACACTTTTTCGTACTTTTATTCAAATTACTGATGTAAAAAATGTACTTTGTTATCAGTCACATACTTCACAAGTATGCAAACGAAGATGTTTCATTAGGCTCTTGGTTTATTGGTCTTGATGTTGAACATGTTGATGATCGAAGCCTCTGCTGCCAAACACCCCCTGGTAAGATTAATCAACCAAATCTATCGTTCTTTTCGTACTTTTTAACTCATTTTTGTGTTCATTTTGTTCATTTTGAATAGATTGCGAGGGGAAAACACAAGCAGGGAACTTGTGTGCAGCTTCGTTCGATTGGAGTTGCAGTGGCATATGCAAATCAGTGGAAAGAATGAAGGAAGTACACAAGCTGTGTGGGGAGGGTGAAGATGCAATATGGCACACCAGTTTCTAACTTAACTACCATTTGACTTCCTCTTTGACCAACATGATGTGATCACCAATGGCCCGATTTTTGGCAAATTGGTCGCGGGTGGGTTGTAGATGATAAAAAGTTATGATCTTGCACATAAATGGTAGTTCATCATGATCATGTGTTAATCATTGGATGTATCACGAGCTTGTAAATGTAGTTATTGGGTTGAAAATGCGTGCATTGTTTCTTGAAAATGATGATCACATGTTTGAAAGGTACAAACGGCTTTTAACGTTTGTGGTTGATCCCAGTAACTTGTAACATTGTTGTTTTGTGACCTTAAGGTCAGAGGTTCGAAATGTAAGAAACACCCTTGGCACAAATGTAGGGTAATTCTGCATAAATCAAATCGCTTTCACGGATCGTGCACAAAAGAGAAGCTAAATAAAGCACTGGATTAGACATGTTAACAAACATTTAAGTGTTTTTTTATTTCTTTGAATTTGAATTCTACACGTAAAACTTGTGCCTAACAAATAACAAAATGGGGTTGGCAGGAGGGCCAGTGAGTGACTAGCTAATAGACCAATACAACAATCTCAACCATAAAAGCAATTTTCAAGATTTCTTGCATTGTAAAAATAAAAAATAACAAGCGTTTATCATGAGATGTGTCGAAAGAACGACGATGAATAGTGTTCGCATGGTGAAAGTTTCATCATATAAATATATTGATGATAAAATAAGAGCTGTCTGTTCTATGGGTTGGATCCGTATGAAGAAAAATATCATTTTAAAGGTTAACGGCCGTGAAGGGTCTCACGGCCCGTATTTGTAGGCAATCGCGAGCCGTGAAGGAGTTAACGGGCCGTGAGGCCCTTCAACGGTTGTTTTTTAAAATATATCCAGCCTCACGACCGTGGCGTCTCTCACGGCCCGTTTTGATACTCGGTAACGGGCCATGAGGCCCTTCACGACCGTGAAGCCGGATTATATATAGGACCTTACGGCCCATTTCTTCATTTACGCCCCCTAAACGCACATCCGATTCACTCTGTCACGACCTCCGGATTTTCATCACTTTCATACCGCCGACTCCTTACTACGGTACGTATTCAAATTCGTATTTTATTTTTGTGTATTTATCGTTTAAATATGTTAAAATTTAATTTAAAAACGAATAAATTCTGAAAATTTTGCCTCGCGCTTAGGGTTGTTTACGGACGCCCTAATTGCGAGGCAGACGACGGACACGCCGCCTAGGATTTTGGGCCGACAGACCGTCATGGCCATGGGGATTGCCGCCAAATTTGGCGACGTACTCCGATGGTCCACTGACGGTGGTCGGACCATCTGGCAGCCTATGGCGGGCGGTGGTGAGGAGGAGGAGGAGCCGCAGCCGCAGGCACACGCCAGAGCACCCGGCCCACCGCCAGTATCGCTTGTTGCTAGGACTATCATTCGGCAGATTCCGCCGACGGGGGAGTTTATGGCGGAATCACTCCATTTGGCGCGCCAGTCCCACGCCATGCTTGTATGGATGGCGGATCTGTACAGCATTTGGGCTACTCGCGAGGGTATCGACCCCCCCTCGGCCGGAGTTGCCTCCGTTTGTCAGACGACCTGGGGGTGATGACGAGGAGGCTGCTGGTGGTGATGAGGAGGATGCTGGTGGTGGTGATGAGGCATAGATAGTAGGCCTGTATCGTTTTATTTAGCTTTCATGTAAAAAACTTGATAAATTTTGTTGATATATTATGACGTATTTTGGATGACGTTTAAATGTTTGTTTGATGATGTATTATGAAACGTATTAATCCGACTTGGAGATTCTTGATTAACTACATTAAAAATGATTAAATACAAAATTGATAAATTAAATAAAAAATGTGTAAATTATACTAAATCTATACGTTCAACCGGGTCTACGGGCCTTAGTTCGAGATATTTTTAAAATCGACTTCCGTATATAACCTCCCAATCATTAGCGTTTTCTGTTTTATACAAGTACCAATATTTGCTCGGAACAGGCATTGGATAGTCACCCACTAATCGAATTCTAATGACATGGTTATCTTGAACATAAGCAATTGAAATCATATGATGTTCACTGATATCACGAGGAGATAACCAGAACGGGAAAAAAGTAGCGGAGTTGCCGATAGATATAAAAATTATAACCACTCGAAACCTGTTAGCAATAAGGATTGTAGCAGGTGGCACTGCCATCCAATTTTTTTGGGAGCTGCACCTAAGCCGTTCCAGTTTAATGATTCCCTTATTTCATTTATATCAGGAAACATCGCAACGTACCTATGTTTGTTTTCATCCAACTCAGCTATAAGTTCCGTACGAATAAAACGCCAGTGATTTTCACCATATCCCAGTGCGAGTGCTATAGCACGAAAACCACAATTGCCGTCGGCTAAAACATCATCCGCACCTGAAATATACGGGAAAAAGAATGATGGAATCCAGCGATTAAACAGGAAAAAAATGTTTTTATCTTCGTCGCCCGGGATATATGAAAACTTGGAACTCTGTTGAGATAATCCATCTTTGGCTCTTGATTTGGAAGACATGGATTGACTGTGCTGCAAAGACCCTTGTTTTGACTTCACCACCGAACTTGAATATGTTGGCGAAACTTCAAAATTTTCTCTAGGTTGAACATATGAACTATGTCTGGGGGGTCTAATATTGTTTCTTTTTGCTTATCTTTTTTAGGACGACTCCGTGTATGTGTTTGGACTTTATGAGGTTTTTTATCAGTTTTTGAAGGATGAATGAAAGATTTGAAAATATTAATCAAAGATTTTTTCACATTTTCGGGTTGGACAAGTAAATGTTTTGTCACCATCACCATCTCTTTATGTACATCTATTTGAACCTCCCGTACAATATACGCGGGTGAAAAATCTAGCTTCCTCCAAAAAACATCAATGGCATCGGGCGGGATACATTGACCTATAAAATAATAGATTAAATTAAATATAATAAAAATTTTTATGAAAAAATAAAAAATGTAAAAGAACATTCACCTGTTTGAAAGTAATCGTTTAATTTACAAGCACACGAAAGACCACAGCTGGTAAAAAGACGGCAGCCACATGATTTTTCGGATATAATTAGATGATTTATCCTGTTAATCTCACCAACTAAGAGATCTAAAGCTGCAAAAAAAACGTTACCTCGCAGAAATTTAAGCACTTTATGATTATGCTGCATCATAACATTGATTTTGCTTTTGATAAAACTTTCTTTTATAGCAATTTCTTCGGTAACTAAGATATTATTGATAAAAGGAATAAATCTATCCAGGGTGCTATTGGTTGCTTTCAGGTAACTTTTCAACAACGAATGTTGGCTCTCAACTCTGTTCGTTGTGTGCTGACCGAAGTTATAACTTTTATTTATCCACGCCGACACAAATCTCTCTTTGTAGGGGTCCAACCAGTTATTTTTTTAGGTATATCAGCACTCCTATTTAAAAAAATGTAGTTATTTTTATGTAAATATACATATATTTTTAATAATAACACTAGAAAACTTACTTGAATGTTTGGACACCAATCTGCGATAAAGGCGGTCGTAATTATAAGCGTATATGTCCATCGTTGCAGAGTTAATAAGTACCGACCACATATGCTCAAAAGCACCCCTCTTCATTTGAAAAACTCGCCTTGCAATGTTTAGCAATATTTTCCGAAATATGTCATCTGCAAAGTAATCGAACAGCACTCGGAAAAACTTCTTCTGATGCTTTCATCAGAGCGAGGTCTCGGTCGGTTAGTATAACACGGGGTTCCATACACTTTTCTTCCAGCGTTGCTTTTAGTTGCTCTAACACCCATCTGAAGTTGGCTTCACGCTCATAATCAATGAATGCGTGAGCAACAGAAAAAGTTTTCAGGGTGAATGTCACACCAACCATTTGAACAAATGACATTTTATACAAGTTAGTTTTGTAAGTTGTATCAATCATCAACACGTGTGGGTACGCAAGCCATAATGTGTGAGATGTGGGATGTATAAAAAAAACCCCGTCGACGGTATTTGTCGGTTCATCTATGTGAGGGGTGTAAATATATTGATGTTGTTGTAGTATAGAAAAAAAACCTGCATTGGGGTTTCACCAATTCTGGTGAACTTTTTAATTTTTGCCCGAGCGTTATATATGGTTCGTAACACAGACACGTTATTGGGATTTTGTTCCCTCAACGTGCCTAGAATGTTTTGAGGGTCAATATTTTGCTCGTTCAGATTCTTTACAGTAGAAAGCTCATTTTCGGTGAGCCTCATTGCGTATGCATGTCCTTCCAGGTGTTCAGCAGGTTCATGGTTATGAGTATTGTCTACAAAAACTATAATCCACCCATCTCTCTTCATCTCGTACTCACCCTGCAATTTAAATTGACAGTTTGTTTTTTTGGTGCCACTTTTTCTTAGAGTGGATGCTCCCTTATATACACCACCCCGATCACATTTCAACCAAATTTTAACCACCACACCATTCGAATTTCTTTTAGAACGTTTGGTGACAATAACAAACCCATTTTCTCGCCCTACGTTACTTGCCCAATCAACTAATTATTCACGAGATGAGAAAACCTAATCAATTTTATATTTTTAGTTAGTTATTACTAAATGAAAGTAAAATTAAATACGATATATCTTATAACCTGATTCGTGTCGTATAAACCTCTTTTACCGCAACCAGAACCTTCATTATCACCGCTGCTATCGCCACCGTTATCACCCCCGTCATCGCCACCGTTATCACCCCTGTCATCGCCGCCGTCATTCCCGCCGTAATTGGACGCGAACTGTTCTAAATAGTTTGAAGCACCCTCATCGTAATAACCGTAACCCTCCTCAGGGTAATAGTTAGATTCCGAACCGAATAAATAGTTGCTATCCCAGAAAGACATCGTAACGTTAAATATTATTTCAAAATTATCGTAGAAATTTGAATTATGAAATGAATTTATAAACTAACGTTTATATAGTAGTTCACATGGAATATTGCATCCCGTCACATAATTAACACGAATATCGAGGAATATTACGTCATATCAAATAACGTAATATATACAAAATTACACGACTATCGAGGAATATTACGTCATATCAAATAACGTAATAAATACAAAATTACACGAAAAACGAGGAATAATATATCTCGTCAAATTATTAAAGGTGAAAATAGAACCCGCAAAGCGGTTCACGGGCCGTAAGTGAAAGGGCTAACGGGTCGTGAAACGCTTAACGGGCCGTGAAAAATTAACACCATGAACACATTCACGGGCCGTTACATTTTTGAATGACTGATTTGATTGCCCGACAGTCATTACGGCCCGTAAAGGGCCTTACGGCCCGTAAAGAGGGCGTCCAGATATCCTTCTGGACGTCTCTTTAGTCGGCCCCTTAAGAATAAACAATTATAAACACTTTATTATCTTAAAAATTAAAACTTTAGTGATACCAATATTGTACAAGTGGTTATGTTTGGAGTCAACCCTTTTATTTTTTCTCTCTCTCTTAAAATTATGCACTTCCTATGTCAACAACTGTTTTATAGCATAAATGTAACTCTTAAATAAATTAATGTAACATTTCATAGCATCATGTTAAGTGTTAAGTCTGTAGAGGATTAAACATTCTCACCCACCACTACTCATATCCACCACTACCATCTGCCACCATCACCGTCCGCCTCCACCACCACCCACCATCTACCATCACCACCACCGATTAGCACCGCTGTATACCATCAGCAGTTAATTTTAGATGTTTGCAGACATTATAAAACAGATATTTTTTTTTGTTGCAGACTGCAAAGGTTTGATGCACATATTCTTCTACAAATGTATGCAGATGTGACACGCAAACTGCAGATATTTTACTGTAGAAAAACAAACATCACTTAAGTTTTTTCATGTAAGTTTTTAAATAGTATAAAAACTATGAACATATAACAAAAACTTATATAATAATAAATGGATCTTAAAAAGGTAAAATAAATTTATCAGTATCTTTCACTGAAAATACATTATATAATGAGTTTTTCTAAGATTATATTTTAACACTAATATTTGTTTTTACGTAAGACATTTGACAATTACATTCTTAACATAAAAAATGATAATAATTATATATATCAAAAAAGGGTACGATAATATATATCCGTCGAGAACATGCAAATTAAATCCTAGCCTGCTATTAGTTGATGGATAATTAAACTAGACTTTCTTAAAATGGTCGGAAGAGTAGTGAAAATAGAGCAAAAGTTTGTCATCAACATTTCACTACTCTTATATCTAGGGGCGGACCTACCCCATGGGAGGGGAGCGGCCGCCCACCCGATCCAACCCGTTACCGTGTTAGTCGACCAACCTTTAAAATTTTTCCGCCCCCTGTGAAAAAATATCCTGGATCCGTCACCGCTTATATCTACACGTACAAAGTTATAAAATCAATACAATAATCAAATATTTCAACTTTTTGAATCAAAAAATCAATATCACAAGACATAAAAATGAAATCCACTCTAAATTAAACTTATAACTCAAATTTGACTTTTATCTTTTGTTGCAATTTCAAATCTTGTAACCCTTTTCGGCTTTTCCCCTTTCTCCGACCACCCCAGTCAACAACTAATTCATACCACCGTCCACCGGCCATCTATTCTCTTCTAATCTTTGACACCTTTTCAGTTATCCCATATTTTCCATCAAAGTTTTTATAATTCCTTATATAGTTATTGTATAAAAAGGGCGTACCTGGTGCTGCAAAGAGCTCCCGCGTTTTCGCAGGGTCAAGGGAGGGTCCGTCCCATTTAAGGGAAGATGTACGCGGTCTTTCCCCCACATTTTGTGGGGAGGCCGTTTCCACGGATCGAACCTGAGACCTTTGGTCCCTTAGGAACAGCTTTTACCGCTGCGCCAAGGCCCGCCATCTATATAGTTATTGTATGTGTGCGGAATATCAAAATCAATTTAAATCATAGAATTACATAACAATTTGGTGTTAGAGAGAAATAGACGATAGGCGACGGTTTAAGCGCGCATTGGTTATCACATTTAGAGCAACTAGAAGGGTGTCCGCGTAATGCGGCGGTACAACATTTTACATTTGACACGTGCATATAATATTTTGTTATTCTTGTATTAGTTTTACAAAAGTTTATTATGTTTTTTTCTAAGCTAAAATTTAAAACAACAGATAAATGAGTTGTGCATGACGACTTGTACCTTATAAAATACAAATCGTTTCAGAAAAAAGTTTGTACCTTATAAAATACAAATCGTTTCAGCAAAAAGTTTACACCAAAATATTTAAAAATAAAAACAGGTTAAGTTGTAGTCTAAAAAATGTGATAGATTAAAAGATAGAGCTGGAATCTTAAAACATATTAAGTTTTTTTGGTGTATGGATAGATAATATAAAATTTTATGCAAATATTAGTAAGTGTAAGGTTATTGTGTAACTAATTATAAAGGGTAATGTGTAAATAATGTTATAAATACTATTTTACTCTTAAATTTGGTTATATTTTATGCATTGAATATAGTAAGTGTTCTTAATTTTTGGTATCTTAAAATGCACATCTCATATGCTTTATATATAGTATAGATATGTATAAGTCTTTATGTAGTTTCAACAATTATATAAAATTATTGGTTTTGTATTGTCTCTAGGTGTGTGTAATATAGTGAGGATTCCTTAGAGAACTAAAAATTTCAGGAGAACGGTGTGAAAGCAGCTAAAAACATTCATTTATTACTAAAAATCAAATGAAAATATATAATCATAAAGTATAAAATGATTTATGTCTCCGACTAATTAACTTATTTATTCTCTCTTATTTCTCTCTCCCCCTAGTAATCAATTTGGTATACATGTGTAAATTATATAATTATAATGAACTTACACATGTGTAGATGTTGTAATATATGAAGAAAAAAGTTTAAATACAAAGTGTATTTTTGAATGAGTCAAAAAAATACACAAAAAAGTTATATCTTACAATTTAAATCGAATTTCAAAAAAGTAATTCGAAGTTTTTGCTCCCCTAGTCGTCCCCACTAAGAAAAAAATAAACAAAAAATTAAAAAAAATAAAAAAATTAGCGTTTTTATTGTGTCATTTATGAAAGACACAATGACTTCATTGTGTCATTATGAAAGACACAATGACGTCATTGTGTCAATATAAAAAACACAATGACGTCATTGTGTCATATAAAGATACAATGAAAAAAAATTATTTTTTTATTTTTTTTCTGAAATAGGACAACGAGATGAACAGAGGCTCCGAAGTACTTTTTTAAAATTCGATTTAGATTATGAGATATTAATTTTTTGTGACTTTTTTAGTCTCATTGTGTCTTCTCACACTCTGTAGCAAAAATACATTTTGTAGAATAACCTCACCCATATATGAATACACATAACTTTACGTAATATACTTATATTAATTCAAGTATATTCCGATGTATTATACTAGTCATGCTTGAATTTTAGATAAATAACAAGTAAACGAATAATTTCGATTGGTTTTTAGAATTCTCCTAATACGTATGATGTAAAGAACTATCCTACATGTATAATAGATATATATATATATATGTGTGTGTGTGTGTGTGTGATATTTTACCTACAATTTTCGTACAAAATATTTTCTAATTACAGTAGTATAAGTATAACAAACAATCGATTAAGACCACTAATATCTTTTGGGAATATGCGGAAGAGTGATGCATAACGACATCGTAGTTGATTTTTTGCTTCTTTGAAATACATGCCATGGTTGTGAACCACATAAAACTTAACTGCCAGGTTGGCTTTTTATTTTGTGTGTACATATTAATAGCAAAATATGAATTTAATTAATTAATTACTCAAGGATTTATATGGTTGAAAATGTTTCCGTTCTTATTTTGTCTACCAGCTTGAGTTTCTCATGTGAATTTGGTTATGTCAATTATGAATTACCTAATCAAACTAGCTACAAAACATGAAGGATGAAATTATTTGCTTTATCATGATGTCTAAGTTTAAAAGTTTAATTATTTTTTTGTTTTAACCATAACTTCTTACTATGCTTGTAAATGAGCTGAACGTTCATAAACTGTTCGGCGAGAGGTTTGTTTATGTTCGTTTATTTAGGAAATGAACGAACATGAACATACAATTTGTGTTTGTTTATTTAAACGAATAAACATGAAAACATGTTTTGTTCGTTCGTTTATGTTCATGAACGTTCGTTTATGTTCATACATTTACATTCATAAATGTTCGTATATGTTCGTTCATTTACATTTGTTTAAGTTTGTTCATTTATGTTCGTTTGTGTATATATATTAACATATTAATAAAAGTGTATTATATGTTAACAATTGAAATATAAGGTGTATTAAGTTATACTAGAAAAGCTATAAGTTTAATGAGATTTCAATTTCAACTAACACCTAAAAATTCCAAAATGATCATTTAAGGGTTTTTTCGATGGTTCATTTATGTTCATTTATCATTGTTCATTTATGTTCGTTTATATTCTGAAACTGTTCATTTAGCTTCTTAACGAACAAACATGAACGAACACAAACATTTTTATTTTCTTAATAAACTAACATGAACAAAAAATCGTGTTAAATGAACGAACACGAACATCACGGACACAAACATGCTGATGTTCGTGTTCGTTTAGTTTATTTACAGGTCTACTTCTTACTCTTAAATATCATATAACATTATATTTATACATATTTAACTTTTATCATTTTTATGTGGGCAATAATAACCCATTGTCACTAGACTATAAGACTAGATCATGAGCGTCTAAGTTTAAATTACTAGTTTTACAACACCGTTAATTAAGTGTACATAACAAAACAATAGTATAGGGATAGAAGCAACAGAACTGCCGATGACATGAAAGGATGCAAACTTAGATATTTTCTTTTGAACCAGAATTCAAGCATGGGATATTTTTAATAAGAAAAGTAAGGATATTTAGCAAGCATCCATTCTTTATCTCTATTTCAGACCGTCAATAATAAATAAGTAAAAACAAATATTTTGATTTATATATGTTGAATACATAAAATGATAAAAAAAATGTATAATAAAAAAACCTATAATTAATTATACAAATAAAGAGTTAATCGGCTATAGAAAAAGGGAAAATATGGACCTAAGGAACGGCCTTAATTTTATATGCATGATGTGCCTTGGTTATCTTATGGAGACATAAATAATTATTCTTAATTCCTCATAAGCAACTATAATTTATAAATCTTTCTTCAACTCATTTAAAAAATAATCACCTTTGAATCTAATGTCATGCAAATGATGAATATTAAAAATAATTACCATCATCTAGAGTTTTTATTTAGAGAAAATTCTAAAAATATTTTTTTCCCCTGTAACTCTTTCAAAATATCCCCTTCAAAAATTTCTTCTCAAAATATCTCATACAACAAGGCAACATCAGTACTTCCGAAACACATGCAAGGGAGCCCGGGCGCCCGGCCATTCAAAATCATACATGTGGAGGTGGCCGCCCACCCTGTAGAGGGGCCCGTCTGCGTTGCGATTTGAAAAAAAACGACTTTTTGTTAAAGGACACATGTATGATTTTGAGTGTCTTGCTATACAGGCACCCCACACAGAGAAAGCTCTTTAACATTTTGGTCTGGTATATGGGCAGGAGGAGAATAAGAGTCTCGTCTCATCTTTCAGCTGGAGTTAAGGCTAGAGGTATCAGCATCTTGTCCGGATGAAATATTTTGAAAAGAAATTATTGGGGGAAACAAATCTAAAAGAAAAGAGACATTTTAAGAATTTGTATTTTTTATTTATTGTTAAAAACAAGTAAATAAAGCTACTGCATGAAGTTAAAAGCAAATATGAAAGTACACATGTTTAAAGTTTAAAGAAAATAAGAAACATAAATTAATAATAAATTCTCGAGTACCAAAATGAATAAGAAAAATTTATTTTTGAAATGAAAAAAGAAAACCCAAAAAGATTGGAAATCCAGTCTGGTTTAATAGGTTTATCATTCCGATGAGTAACCAGCCGTTTCAAATGAATAATCGTTAAACGGTCTTATCCAGACTGATTTTATGCCCGGTTTTCAGTCTAACCGGTCCGAGTTTTAAACACTGGATATAAGAAATACAAAAAGAGAGAAGAACTCACGATTATTGAGTTCAAGATCAATGCTCTACTTTTCATAATCAAGCACCATCCTGCATCTAATTCTATGTTTAATTCTACACCACTTGTCCGCTAAATCTCACACTCCTTTAAATCTTTAACCCTTTGCAATCTTTATTATAGCGTGTCTTTTTTAAGGATTCATATTATTTTTCATTAGAACTTTGTCACTCATGTACACATGCATGCTAAATGAACAGAAGATTTCCTCAAGAAACAAGTAGCCGTCTATCTTACTATTAGCCCACTTAAAAGATTTGTATTTATTTACACATAAATTACTCAATAACATTATACAAAAAGTAGAGAAGTAATTGATATCATTATGACCAAACACAAATGATAGTTAGTCAAGCATTATGCAAACAATATGAAAATTTACCACCACTAATGTTTTTTTATCATATCATATCTCCACTTTGGAAGTGGATACAATTAAAATGTAAATGCAATCATGAATTCCAAATAACCTATATTGTTGTTTCTGTTAAGGTATTTTTTATTTTAATTCATATTATATTGTATTAAATAAGAATCGAAGTAATGATTTCATTTCAATAACCGTTTTATTTGGTTATTGTGATGTATGCATTAACAGTATGGTGTTTCAAATAGCTTAATTTTTGAAACTAGTTTGAAAATAACTAGCTTGCAATTGATTTGTATAAAACCAATAAAGCTCTACTGGATCTTATTTAATTTTAATTTTGTTTTATGTACACATAATTGTTTGTAAGTGGTGGATGTTTACGGTCGATTTACTCGTTACTACTTTTTTAACAATGAAAATTCTTAATAGTAAAAGAAAAGAATATTCTAGCCAAAAGCCAAAAAACATACATACGTACTAGCAACAAACCACTCAAAGGTGGGATATCACAAGAATTACACCAATATGACCAATTTACAGCTTGAATTTTTATACTCTTTTTTACTCAAAGGAATCCGAGCGTCTTGAAACTATCTTAATCTTTACGCGTCACTTAATATAAATGATAACTATATATATTCTAGTTTTGTCCTAATTTTAGCCCAGTATCCAATCCTGATTGTTGTACACTTGCCCTAAGTCTAAAGATGTCCAAATAGTTCGCATACAAAAATCCCTAAAAAGTTGCTCGATTTCAACTCGTTTACGAACCGAACCAGATCAGCTAGGATCATTTGTAAACTAGTCACAACTCTTTTACAAACCAAGCCTAGACACATCCTACTCGCTTACAAACCAAGCGAGCACAAGTCGAAGATGTCCGATTCGGCTCGACTCGACTTGTAAATTTGCCGGTCAAAAAATAAGAAACACTAAAAAGTAAAAATGTTTGGAGTAAATTACCATTTGCATCCCTGATATTTGCCCATTTTAACCACTTGCATCCCTGCAGTTTCAAAATTGCCATCCGCCCCCTAACGTTTCGTGTTATCTTCATTTGAGTCTATACGTTTCATTTTTATCTCCATTTTAGTCCAGATGACTTAACACTGTTTGTTTTGCTGTTAAAGTTACAGTGGAAAATACTAAACTACCCCTGAATTAAATAAATAAATAAAAATGTGGGACCCATTCATTCTTCTTCTTCAACACCAACACACCATCACCACCACAAACCCCATCACCACCATCGCGAAATTTGCCTACAGTTTTTGGGGATTTTTGTGTGATCAACTAATTGAAACTGTTGATGTGTGAATCTTGTGCAGAAGTTTCTTAAACAAGGGGAAAATAGAGTCTGTAAAGCTTCAAGATTCAACAAGTGATTCTATACTATCTGCATCGTCGATTGGGCTAACACCGAAGCCGATTTCGGGTCAATCAGAGTTCGGGTTGGTTTGCTCGGACTCGTTGCTCAATCCATTACAGAAAACGACGATGGAGGTCATAAATCCCCGAACTCGCTTCGCCAGTTCATCGACAACTGGCCACATCTTGACAAAACCCAACTGGCGATCTCCATTCCGATGTCTACCTCGGACTTGATGTCGTCAAAACACATCCCCAACTCGCGAAAGACTCAACTTTTCGCCTCTAAGAATGGGTTTGGGGGTGGGTAACACCACCGCCCACAAGGTGTTCGATGAAACGTCACAACCAGTAAACTAGATCCCTGTTTCTTGGGAAGTCTCATCGGGCGGGCCATTAGGTGAAGTGTTGTGTCACACCCCAACCTTGACGGTGGAAACATCGAGGTGTGAGGATTAAGATTGTTCACAGCCACATAACGCTATGTTAAAGTATAAAATGCCATTAATCAATTGTTTTCAATCACCACATACATCAATGTCTCAAAATAAACCAAACAAAACAAGAATTCAATCGTCTTTAGTAAGCCTAGGTCCATGATCTAGGTTTATGCATTCCTTCAATCATTGCTAAGCTTGCACATTACCTGAAACATGTTGAAAATAAAGTCAACTAACTAGTTGGTGAATTCTCATGGTTTTTAAATACAATAAGTATGCAAAATGTGGCAATTCTAGTCAATGGTCACAAGATAGCAAGTATATAGAACATGCATAGTTACAATCAAGCCTCGACTGAATAATATGAATAAGCATGATTAGCTAAGTGTATTTGGTTCCCTAGTGCACAAGCATACGGCTCCTAGGAGTCGGCAATACATCAACTTTAGCACCAAATAGGCTTGTCAGGCCCAAAGATCTAAGACTTCGCTAGGCTAGCAATAGTTAATGATTGCACACGTATGTCACATCTCATATAATACTAAACATATCCAAACAACCACGACTATGTAAGAATTGCACGTGTGTAAAGAGTATCAAAACGTGTATGTGTAAGTTGGTATAAGCAACATGTTTCACCCCGAAAGATGTGAAATAATCGTAAAGCGGGGCATAAGAACTCACATGTTTAATAAGGAGACTTGTAGATGTAATAAGAATAACCACGAATAAGATTTCCAACACAAACGTCACAACGCACCTAAACGAAATAAAATAGCGCGTTATAATTTGTTTGATGATTAATTGTAGGTCTAATAGGAGTTAACAATTATTCGTATTTATTACACGTTAATAACGTGATCGGTTAAATGAAACGAATGGACTATACTTGGTATAATCACTTGTTAGCGCGTAAGAGAAATAACAAATAAGACTTGATTAAATTGTACGTTAAACCGATTTTTAAGGATTGTATATAATAATTATAATAAGTTATTTAACTATTATAAGGGACTATATACAAATATATATATATTTATAGGTATTAAGTAATCAAACAATTTAATTGTTTGAATATACATATAAATATATATACTAAACAATCAATATATATGATTTAGCTATTAAAAGAACTATGTTTAAATATATATATATATATATATATATATATATAAGTAACTGAACAATTAATTGTTTAATTATATATATACAAATATATATATAAACAATTATAACATTGTATATAATAATCAATGATTTAGCTATTAAAAGAACTATGTATAAATATATATATATATATATAACTAAACAATTAATTGCTTGAATATATATATGTATAAACATATTACTAAACAATTATAACATTGTATAATCATAATAAATGATTTAATTACTAAAAGATCAATATATATATATATATATAGATATACATAACTAAACCATTTAATTACTTAAAAATATATATACATATACAAGTATTATGTTTACTCATTTCTTTTGTATTTTTAAAACTAAAATAATGTATTTATAAATACAAAAGTATTTTATAAAAATTATTTTTGTCCCAAATTAATTAAACAAAAGTAAACAAAAAAATCTGCATTTTATGAAATTAATTTTAGAAATTTTCAGAATTTAAAAAGGTTTAATAATTAAAAAGAAATAAAGAAAAGAAAAAAATCGAAAAAGAAAACAGGGGAGGCGGCTGCCCGGGGTCGAACCCGGGGCTCCCTGTGAACGGGGGACGCAGGAACCAGTGAACCAGGGCCGTGGCCGTGGTTCACATTGGTTTGTTTTAAATTTAAACACAGCCCCTGGTTTATCCCTAATTCGAATAAACCCTAGTTTTGTTCAAAGCCAAATCGACCCTCGATTCGGTGTTAATCACCTAAATCATCATAGGGCTTTTGTTCCTTGAACGAAAACGAGTAGAAATCAGGTCTTAATTACCTGATTGATGAGGTATTGAAAGGGTTTCGGGTTCGATTAGGTTCGGGTGTTCTTGATTTTGGGCTTTTTGATTCGAGAGGATTTATGGTGAATTGAGAGTTTAGTGAGTTCAGGAACTTCACAATGAACCGAAAACCCTTAATATAGCTTTGATTTCATGAGTTCGAGCTTAACACGTTTGATTTTGAAACCGCGTTCTCGTTTACCAAATTTGAGTGATTCGAGCTGTAATTGTGTGATTATAGTTGATTGATTGATTGCTTAAGACGCGTATTAAGTTTAGAAATAATTAATTTGATTGAATTGTGTATTTGGACGGGATTTGATTCGGAATTCATCACGGTTAACCTCGGTTTGTTTTGGAAGGTTTACACGAGCGGGAAACTCAAATTGGTTTGGGGTTCAAGTTCGAAACAGTGGACCGAGGGTGAGGGGCGGTTTAAAGGGGTTTTATAGCGCTTAAAATGGGGGTTTGAAGCTTCGCCGGAGCTCGGCCGGAGCTCCGGCCAAAGCCGCCGGAAAATCGGGGGGTGAAAAGGGGGGTGGGGGTTTGGTTTCATTAAATTACACAAATGGTCCCTGTTCTTTCAAAGTTATTATTTTATGTGTTAAACTTTTGTTTAAAGTTTTTAAAATGACAAATTAACCCCTGCACTTTAATACTAGGTTATTATTATTGTTATTATTATTACTATTATTATTATATTTATTATTATTATTATTATTATTATTATTATTATTATTATCATTATTATTATTTTATTATTATTATTATTATTTATTATTATTATTATTTTATTATTGTTATTATTATTATTATTATTTTTATTATTATTGTTATTATTATTATTAAACTTTCAAGTTAAAAGATTAACAGACAAATTAAAGTAAATGGCAAGAATGAACCATAAGTTTCATTTATGACAATAAAGGCCCTTACAAGAATAAACGACATTAACTTTGATAACGAAAAAAATACAGGATGTTACAGTCTCCCCAACTTAAAAGAATTTCGTCCCGAAATTAAGAATCAAAAAGGGTTACAAGAATAAGTAAGGGTAAGTCTTCTTCATATGTTCTTCACGCTCCCAAGTGAATTCCGCTCCTCGTTTGTTCTCCCATCGAACCTTTACAATTGGGGTCGTAGAGGTCCTAGTCTTCTTCATAATGCGATCCATGATTTCGACAGGTTTTTCAACGAAGTGTAATGACTCGTCGATCTGAATGTCTTCCAATGGTACATGCAAATTATCGTCGGCCAGACACTTCCTCAGGTTCGAGACGTGGAAGACGGGTGAATTCCACTAAGGTCGGAGGGTAGTTCTAGTTGTAGGCCACTTTCCCGATCCTTTTCAGAACCTTGAAAGGCCCTACAAACCTTGGAGCTAACTTGCCTTTCCTTCTAAAGCGAACCACACCCTTCCACGGTGAGACCTTGAGAAGGACCATCTCCCCAACTTGGAATTCCAGTGGCTTGCGACGTTTATCAGCGTAGCTTTTCTGTCGACTCCTTGCCACTTCCAGGTTCTTGCGGATGATAGCGACTTTATCGGTCGTCTCTTGTATGAGCTCGGGACCGGTAATAAGATTCTCGCCAACGTCGGTCCAGCAGATTGGTGAACGACACTTACGACCGTAAAGTGCTTCGAACGGTGCCATTTGGATGCTTGAGTGGTAACTGTTGTTGTAGGAGAATTCTGCGAGCGGTAGGTGCGTATCCCAGTCGCCCCCAAAATCAAGGACACAGAGACGTAACATGTCTTCCAGGGTTTGGATTGTCCGCTCGGTTTGGCCATCGGTTTGGGGATGGTAAGCCGTGCTTAAATCCAATTGGGTACCCAGAAGTTCTTGCATAGTAGACCAAAAGTGAGAAGTGAATCGAGCGTCTCGGTCGGATATAATGTGAAGAGGCACACCATGACGGCTTACGATCTCGTCGATGTAAATCCGGGCTAACCTTGATGTCTTATATGTGTCGCGTATGGGTATGAAATGTGCCGACTTAGTCAATCGGTCGACAATTACCCATATGCTATCGTGCCCGCGAGATGTCCGAGGTAACTTGGTTATGAAATCCATGGATATATGTTCCCACTTCCACATGGGAATTTCGGGTTGTTCGAGTAATCCACTTGGACGTTGATGCTCCGCTTTAACCTTCGTGCATGTAAGGCACTTAGCAACATAGGTTGCTATGTCTCGTTTCATTCCGGGCCACCAATATTGACTCCGTAAGTCCATGTACATCTTATCGGAGCCCGGGTGAATAGAATAACGAGTCCGATGTGCTTCGTTCATGATAGAAGCCCGAAGGTTATTGCGTTTGGGGATCCAGATTCGGTTTGCGAAGTACATTAGCCCATTGGCTCTTGTTTCTAATTGGGCTAAGAGATTTGGCTCGAGCTCTTCCTTCATACTCCCTTCGGTTTGCACCGCTTGCTGTGCTTCTCGAATACTCGCCTCGATGTCACAATCGATCCTTAAGTTCTGCAATAACACCGTAGCATTGTTGACATCGAGTCGGACTTCAGTATCAAACTCTCCCAATGTATCGAACCATTGGCGTCGGTCGCGAATCTCTTGAACGGAAACCATCTTTTGATGCGTCTTTCGACTCAATGCATCGGCTACGACATTTGCCTTGTCGGGATGGTAGCGGATATCACAATCGTAGTCGCTAATTAGTTCCACCCAACGACGTTGCCTCATATTGAGGTCCTTCTGGTTGAAGACGTGTTGGAGGCTCTTGTGGTCCGTGTAGACTATACATTGCGTGCCGTATAGATAGTGTCTCCAGATTTTCAAAGTAAAGACCACCGCTCCGAGCTCGAGATCGTGCGTCGTATAATTTACCTCGTGAACCTTCAATTGTCTCGAGGCATATGCGATGACCTTTCCCCATTGCATGAGAACACAACCAAGGCCTTGTTTCGACGTGTCGCAGTATACCGTGAAGTCGTCATTTCCATCCGGTAGCGTCAGAATAGGGGCATTGCACAACTTGTGCTTCAGTGTCTCAAACGCCTCTTCTTGCTCGGCTTTCCACTCGAAAGGCTTGTTCTTCTGAGTCAAGGACGTGAGTGGCTTTGCGATTTTTGAGAAGTTGGCAATAAATCGCCGGTAATACCCGGCTAGGCCAAGAAATGATCGAACTTCCGTGGGAGTTTTGGGAGCACTCCAATTCTTCACGGCTTCAACCTTCGCAGGGTTGACGTGAATTCCTTGACTATTCACAACGTGCCCTAAGAATGTACTTCTTCAAGCCAAAACTCACATTTCGAAAATTTCGCGTACAGTTGTTCCTTCTTCAACAGCTCGAGGATTTGACGGAGATGAAGTTCGTGATTGGAGCGAGACTTGGAATAAATAAGAATGTCGTCAATGAAAACGATGACGAACTTGTCTAGGTATGGCTTGCACACCCGATTCATAAGACCCATGAAGACTGCTGGAGCATTGGTTAAGCCAAAAGGCATAACCATGAACTCGTAATGCCCATACCGGGTGCGGAATGCAGTCTTTGGGATATCGTCGTCGTGGACTCGCAGTTGATGATAACCCGAACGCAAGTCGATTTTTGAAAAGATTGCAGCTCCTTGAAGTTGGTCGAAAAGGTCGTCGATACGAGGAAGAGGATACCGATTCTTGATAGTCAACTTGTTGAGCTCCCGGTAATCGATACACATGCGGAAAGACCCATCTTTCTTCTTCACAAATAAGACAGGTGCACCCCAAGGAGAAGAACTAGGGCGGATAAACCCCTTCTCGGATAATTCTGGAGTTGGCTAGAGAGTTCTTGCATTTCCGATGGTGCGAGTCGGTAAGGTGATTTAGCCGCGGGGCTTGCTCCCGGAATCAAGTCGATTTTAAATTCTACTTCGCGTACGGGAGGTAACCCGCTAAGATCATCGGGAAAGACCTCAGGGAATTCTCGTACAACTGGAACATCTTTGAGTTCCTTCTCCTTGGTTTTGGTGTTGACTACATAGGCCAAGAATGCCGGATAGCTCTTACTTAGGCATTTCTGAGCCTTAGTACATGACATAAGCTTGAGACCTTTGGAGGACCGTTCACCGAACACCTTCAACGTGTCCCCGGAGGGTAAGGGCATGCGAATGCACTTCTCGAAGCAAATGATCTCGGCATGGTTCTTAGATAACCAATCCATGCCAATAATGACGTCGAAACTCCCAAGCTTCATTGGAATAAGGTCGATAAGAAATTTATGGTTGTCGAGGCACAATAGACAATCGCGGATAACCACGTCGACGGTGATGGGTTCTCCATCAGCAACTTCGACGGTGAGAGGTCTCTCTAGATTTGAGCGAGGTTTAGAAAGTGTCGGCTCGAACTCTAAGGAAACGAAACTTCTATCGGCGCCCGAATCAAATAATACGTATGCATAGGTGTCATTAATAAGAAACATACCTGTATAGGTTTTAAAGGCACTTAAGGACACAAGTAAGGAATTTTAAGAGAAATTCTATGGAGGTAGGGTTGCAATTTTTACGTACCGTTCACCACCTCGTTGTTCGCTTGAGCTTGGTTCGCGTTGATGTTGAAAGCACGTCCACGAGCTTGTGGAACATTGCCCACAAGACGAGGGCACTGGGGTCGGTAGTGACCTGGTTCTCCACAGTTGTAGCAGACCCGATTTGGTTCCGTCACTGCGTTTCCCAATGCTCGGCGACACGTTGCCACAAGGTGCCCGTACTTGCCACATAGTGTGCAGATGCGACACGGAAGGTTTCCCGGATGGTGGTACCTACACGTGTTGCACATAGGTAGAGGGCCTGCATAAGCCCTTGCCACGGGCACTTGTGCGGCCGGTGTAGCCCCGGTAGTACACTGTCTTTGGGGCGGTTTAGGAGCAGCCACGGCGTAGTTCCGTGCCGGTACAAACTTCCGTTTCTTGTTATCAGGCTTGACCTCCTTGACCTCCTCGGGGGTCGTCTTCTCAGTCTTCTTGGCACCCTTTGCAGACATAGTGCCTGCTCGGATGTGGTTCTCCGTCAATTGGGCAGTGATGGTGATAGCTTCTTCCAAGGTTGCGGGCCGGCTACCCACAACAGCATCCTGAATCTGAGGCGGTACACCCTTAATAAATTTTTCCACGTTTCGGGAAACGGTATCCACCATGTGTGGCAGCAGTATGCTTAGTTCATGATGACGGGTAGAATATGCCAGATGGTTCCCGCCATCCTGTTTCAAATTCCAGAATTCCTCCTCCAGTTTCTGGATTTCACTCCTCGGGCAAAACTTGGCTATGGCTATGTTTTTGAATTCCTCCCAAGTTAAAGCCAAGATTGCATCGGGGCCTCGGTTCCTCTTTTCACTGTTCCACCACGTTAAGGCCCGTTGCTGCAGCATACTGGTGGCATACCTTACTTTGAGTGCTTCGGGGCACTCACAGTTGACGAAGGTGTTCTCCATCCCTTCAAACCACTCTAAGAGACCGGTGGCACCTTCCTTGCCACTATAACTGGGAGGCTTGCATGAACTGAAATGCTTGAAGGTGCAAGACTGGGTGTTACGCCGTTGGTTTGCACTATTCTCCCCTTGACCATTGCTATTGTTCGTGACGTTTGCGATCATAGTGCTGCTGAATTCAGCCACCATGGTCGGGATGACCGCAGCCATTTGCCGGGCAATCATGGCAGCAAGCTTACGGCCGGATCTTCCTCGGTTTCCGTGGAAACGAGACATGCTGGAAAAATACAAATTGGGTTAGGATCGGTTAAAAGGATAATAAGGATGGGCAATTAAGGTAAGAATCATGAATTATACGGAATGATTCCATTTGATGACCATCACCATTTGGAAACGTTGACACGTCAAGATGAATTGACCCATTCACCTCAGAAACTCGTGTATGTTGGTCATAGTTTATCACTCATCCCGGAAATCCCCAGGTAGCGTAACGGTTCCCTCAATGAGATTTATACGTATACGCTTGCCTTAGCCCGAGGGCCTTTTGCCAGAAAATCCAGAATACAGGTGTCTATGTACCACACTAGTTCTTTGGTTTATGAAATCAAAAATCTTGATGGGATATTTACAAGATTAGACATAAAGTCTAAAGAATTCCTATCAATAGATTCTACTTGGAGACGAGAATAAGTTTAAGAAATAGTAACTGTCGGGGAGAATTAACGTTTAAGATAAGTCTAGGGGAGACGGGTAACAATATGTAATCATGTAGAAAGGCACCTATGCTAAGGCATCACATTGCACATAATAAGGCATAGCGTTAGGCAGCATGCAAACAATAAGTATGTATTCATAAGAATACTATTCTATAAGGATCATGCATAAACTATAGCCTAGGTCACCATTTATAATAACCTAAATCCCTATAGTTATGGGCTCTGATACCAATCTGTCACACCCCAACCTTGACGGCGGAAACATCGAGGTGTGAGGATTAAGATTGTTCACAGCCACATAACGCTATGTTAAAGTATAAAATGCCATTAATCAATTGTTTTCAATCACCACATACATCAATGTCTCAAAATAAACCAAACAAAACAAGAATTCAATCGTCTTTAGTAAGCCTAGGTCCATGATCTAGGTTTATGCATTCCTTCAATCATTGCTAAGCTTGCACATTACCTGAAACATGTTGAAAATAAAGTCAACTAACTAGTTGGTGAATTCTCATGGTTTTAAATACAATAAGTATGCAAAATGTGGCAATTCTAGTCAATGGTCACAAGATAGCAAGTATATAGAACATGCATAGTTACAATCAAGCCTCGACTGAATAATATGAATAAGCATGATTAGCTAAGTGTATTTGGTTCCCTAGTGCACAAGCATACGGCTCCTAGGAGTCGGCAATACATCGACTTTAGCACCAAATAGGCTTGTCAGGCCCAAAGATCTAAGACTTCGCTAGGCTAGCAATAGTTAATGATTGCACACGTATGTCACATCTCATATAATACTAAACATATCCAAACAACCACGACTATGTAAGAATTGCACGTGTGTAAAGAGTATCAAAACGTGTATGTGTAAGTTGGTATAAGCAACATGTTTCACCCCGAAAGATGTGAAATAATCGTAAAGCGGGGCATAAGAACTCACATGTTTAATAAGGAGACTTGTAGATGTAATAAGAATAACCACGAATAAGATTCCAACACAAACGTCACAACGCACCTAAACGAAATAAAATAGCGCGTTATAATTTGTTTGATGATTAATTGTAGGTCTAATAGGAGTTAATAATTATTCGTATTTATTACACGTTAATAACGTGATCGGTTAAATGAAACGAATGGACTATACTTGGTATAATCACTTGTTAGCGCGTAAGAGAAATAACAAATAAGACTTGATTAAATTGTACGTTAAACCGATTTTTAAGGATTGTATATAATAATTATAATAAGTTATTTAACTATTATAAGGGACTATATACAAATATATATATATTTATAGGTATAAGTAATCAAACAATTTAATTGTTTGAATATACATATAAATATATATACTAAACAATCAATATATATGATTTAGCTATTAAAAGAACTATGTTTAAATATATATATATTATATATATATATATATATAAGTAACTAAACAATTAAATTGTTTAATTATATATATACAAATATATATACTAAACAATTATAACATTGTATATAATAATCAATGATTTAGCTATTAAAAGAACTATGTATAAATATATATATTATATATATAACTAAACAATTAAATTGCTTGAATATATATATGTATAAACATATATACTAAACAATTATAACATTGTATAATCATAATAAATGATTTAATTACTAAAAGATCAATATATATATATATATATATAGATATACATAACTAAACCATTTAATTACTTAAAAATATATATATACATATACAAGTATTATGTTTACTCATTTCTTTGTATTTTTAAAACTAAAATAATGTATTTATAAATACAAAAGTATTTATAAAAATTATTTTAGTCCCAAATTAATTAAACAAAAGTAAACAAAAAATCTGCATTTTATGAAATTAATTTTAGAAATTTTCAGAATTTAAAAAGGTTTAATAATTAAAAGAAATAAAGAAAAGAAAAAAATCGAAAAAGAAACAGGGAGGCGGCTGCCCGGGGTCGAACCCGGGCTCCCCTGTGAACGGGGGACGCAGGAACCAGTGAACCAGGGCCGTGGCCTTGGTTCACATTGGTTTGTTTTAAATTTAAACACAGCCCCTGGTTTATCCCTAATTCGAATAAACCCTAGTTTTGTTCAAAGCCAAAATCGACCCTCGATTCGGTGTTAATCACCTAAATCATCATAGGGCTTTTGTTCCTTGAACGAAAACGAGTAGAAATCAGGTCTTAATTACCTGATTGATGAGGTATTGAAAGGGTTTCGGGTTCGATTAGGTTCGGGTGTTCTTGATTTTGGGGCTTTTTGATTCGAGAGGATTTATGGTGAATTGAGAGTTTAGTGAGTTCAGGAACTTCACAATGAACCGAAAACCCTTATATATAGCTTTGATTTCATGAGTTCGAGCTTAACACGTTTGATTTTGAAACCGCGTTCTCGTTTACCAAATTTGAGTGATTCGAGCTGTAATTGTGTGATTATAGTTGATTGATTGATTGCTTAAGACGCGTATTAAGTTTAGAAATAATTAATTTGATTGAATTTGTGTATTTGGACGGGATTTGATTCGGAATTCATCACGGTTAACCTCGGTTGTTTTGGAAGGTTTACACGAGCGGGAAACTCAAATTGGTTTGGGGTTCAAGTTCGAAACAGTGGACCGAGGGTGAGGGGCGGTTTAAAGGGGTTTTATAGCGCTTAAAATGGGGGTTTGAAGCTTCGCCGGAGCTCGGCCGGAGCTCCGGCCAAAGCCGCCGGAAAATCGGGGGGTGAAAAGGGGGTGGGGTTTGGTTTCATTAAATTACACAAATGGTCCCTGTTCTTTCAAAGTTTATTATTTTATGTGTTAAACTTTTGTTTAAAGTTTTCAAAATGACAAATTAACCCCTGCACTTTAATACTAGTTATTATTATTGTTATTATTATACTTATTATTATTTATTATATTATTATTATTATTATTATTATTATTATTATTATCATTATTTATTATTATTATTATTATTATTATTATTATTATTTATTATTATTATTATTATTATTATTATTATTATTATTATTTTTATTATTATTATTATTATTATTAACTTTCAAGTTAAAAGATAACAGACAAATTAAAGTAAATGGCAAGAATGAACCATAAGTTTCATTTATGACAATAAAGGCCCTTACAAGAATAAACGACATTAACTTTTGATTAACGAAAAAAATACAGGATGTTACATGTTGAACCATAATACTAACAACAGTCGGTCGGGTTTAAATCTTATGACAGACGGTTGGAAAGCAGCCAACAGACGACATTGTCCCCGACGGGTGTGCTGCAAAAGACGGGTTTTAGTTGTTTTTCAAATAGCAGTGCAGGAAGCAGCCCAAGAACAGATAACAGTCTTCTCGTATCAACACTTATCGCGTCTTCTTTGCCTTTGTTGTAAGCGTGATCTATTAGGATTCGCGTCGAAAATTCAATTAATTATGTTTGTTGTTAAGTTAATTTGTTGTGTTTAATGGTGGTGGGTGATGAAGAGATGACGGTGGTGTTTATGGTGGTGGGTGATGAAGAGATGAGAGTGAGTGTGTGTGTATGTGTTTGGGGGTGAGAGAGATGGGTGGTCCTACAAAGATTTTTAAAAACATTTTATTATTAGGGGCAATTTAGTCATTTCACACAAAGTTAACTGATAATTTAACGGAGTTACCATTTGGATTCAAACGAGGACAAAATTAAAACGTTAGGGGGCGAATCAAGACTTTGAAACTATAGGGACGCAAGTGGTTAAAATGGAAAACGTCAGCGATGCAAATGGTATTTACTCAAATGTTTGAATGTGAATTAGGGTACTTGATTGGAACGTGGAAAACGAGAATTTCAGAAGAACAAAGTGACGTCGCCGCACTCACCAAACCCCAAATCTACACCAATAAATAAAGCTCGTCAAATTATTTGATTATATTCATTGATCTCTTCGTTGAAAACCATCAAGATTTCTGAATTTCCGATCGTTATTCCGATCATCACCGGAGATTCACAGATTACTCCGCCGGTGCCGGTGGTCGGCGGAGATTTTGTCCGATATTCTGCACCACATAAAAGAAACGAAGCGTATCGGGCCCTACAGAAATCAGCTAACGCTTCTTTATCTACCGCTTACAATTCTTATCTTCACTCTCATCCATTAATCTACAACTCTTGTCGTCTTCTTTATCCACCAAAAAATAACAATATTCGCCTGCAACACCCTTCTTATCCCCCCACACCCTCACCTTCTTCCCTGTGATGCTCAGTTCACCGCCTTTGTTCATCGATCGTTCATAAAGCCTCCATCTTTACTCGATTCGAACAAGGGTTTTTCTGAATTCGACTATTAGGGTTTCGTTATGGCTCTAATTGGGCTCTGTTGAGCATCTTACAAGGGCCTAGTTTATGGAATGCGTTGCCGGATCTTATGGTGTTCATCGCACCGCTGTGGATTGCGGTTCTTTTTGGGGTTTTGGTTGGGTGGGTGTGGCGACCCACATGGGCGAATTCCGCTATCAACAATTTAACAATCCCATCGAACAATTATCCCTCAATCGACTTTGTTTCGTCGATTCCGACGTTTAATTCGCTGAAATCGCAACTACCAAGTTGCTTTTTCGCGTTTTCCGATAATGGGTCGCCGGAGGTTGCTTCATCTGGTTCGTCTTCAGCCTCGTTTTCCGATAGCAGGTTAAAGTTCTTATCTTTTGCACTTGTAAGTAATGTATTTGGACAAAATCAGTAATAGGTGAATTGATAATGTTCAATTGAATTTGATTTTGTGTGTCCAGATTGTCCAAATTGGATGGAGGAAGTAAGAATTTTGTGGGAGATGGTGATTTGAAGCACTTGTGCAAACTTGTCGCAGAGAAAGATGGAGGTCCTGTTGGATGAAGATGATGGATAGGTCAACTTCTAACATGAGCTATCAAGCATGGAAGAGAGAGCCTGAGGTAGCTTTGTTGTTGAGATAATTTCATTATCTATCAACAATGTATGATTGATTAATTTAGATATTTAGTTGAGAGTCTACTGTGAGTAATTCTGTTTGGTATGTGATGTTAAAGACTGGACCTCCACAATATCGGTCGCGGACTGTTTATGAAGATATGACTCCTGAAATGATGAGGGATTTCTTTTGGGATGATGAGGTTCGGTTGAAATGGGATGATATGTTATTAGAAGCCGAAACTGTAGAAGAGTGCACGAATAGTGGAACAATGGTGGTTAAGTGGGTTCGTAAGGTATGAACTTAGATTCATTTTCATGGTGATATGCTATTAGTTTGTCTGCTAATTAGCTTATGGACTTACATGCTACACTTGGTCTTGCAGTTCCCGTTCTTCTGTAGCGACAGGGAGTATGTAATTGGTCGAAGAATATGGGAATTGGGGAGCACCTACTACTGCGTTACAAAGGTACGAAAATGAAGATACTTTGTGATGTTTGTGATAATTCATTATGCATAAGCGTCTGTTCCCCGTCATAACCCATAAGCTACACTTTACCCGTTACCATTGGTTTAGCAAGGTATTGATGGGCGCGTGAGTTTTCCCTGACAGGTTCTTGTGGTAACTAAAAAGGAAGTTCATTATTTGTTAGCTGTTACTATAACATTACCATAAATAGAAACCTGGAAGTGAAGTAAACTCCAAATAAATATTGAATGGTCCATGATCATATTTAGCAAGAACTTTATCGCCAAAAGTTAGTTTTTCCGGTTAAGGATAGGAAATTAATGTGCTTGATATTGTTGTTCAGCAAGAAATGGTGTTTGATGTTCATACGCAGGACTTCTTGATTATTGTAATTTCGTTCCTGATATATGATTATATATGAAAAACTGAAAATTAGGACTATACTTGTTTCAGGGCGTACAATATCCATCTATACCACGCCATACTAAACCAAGACGTGTTGACTTGTACTATTCAAGTTGGTCAATTCGTGCAGGTATCGAGCCACCTCATGCTTAAGATTTCTCTTTAAGTAAAACTACCTCCTTACCACTTATTTTACCATAATGTGAGTCTTTTAAGCTACACAAAATGCTCAAACATGTGTATCTAGTTATAATAACATGTAACATCATAAGAGTTTTCTTTTACAATTCCAAACACCAGCCTATTAGTGTATTAACATGATTACTAATTTGACGTGTAATTGGTTAATTAACAATGACAGTTGAATCAAGGAAAGGTGATGGACAAATGAGTGCATGTGAAGTTCTGCTATTTCACCATGAAGACATGGGCATCCCATGGGAGCTTGCTAAACTTGGTGTTCGTCAAGGAATGTGGGGAGCTGTGAAAAAGATTGACCGTGGTCTACGTTGGTACCAAAAACTCATGGATTCAGGGGCGCCTTTATCTCATTGCGCTCACATGGCCCATATCAACTCAAAAATAAGCCCCGAACGAATGGAATACCTAGTGAACACATCAAACAATTCACAAGAAATTGAAACCTGTGAGCCAATCGCGAATGACGAGAAGCCATCAGGGAAGAATGTTCAAAAGCTTATGGTGGTTGGTGGAGCCATTGCACTTGCTTGCACCATTGATAGGGGTCTGCTGACAAAAGCAGTTATATTTGGAGTTGCAAGAAGATTTGCAAAAATGGGAAGAAGGTTGTGAATTGTGGGTTGGTATACTCATCTTCTGACATGGAATACAATTGTATTTGTTTTACTTTTTTTATATTCTGTTAGATTCATGTTGCAGCTTATGATCATGATGATGAGAGAGTATGATAGTATCCATGTATTTAGTATAAATGATCCTTTTCATGCTGCTGAAATAACAGGAAAAGTCTATTTTCTTGATTTTATGCCATTATTTCACATTAGGTTTTTCTCGTTTAGCCCTCCGGACCCTATTGTTAAGTGGAATTTTTGCTGGGTATGTTTGTTTGTATTATTTCGTATTAGTTTGAATGGAAGTGATGATTTATTCATCATAGTATGTGAGGGTTCACGTACCTTTTAACTTCATCGTTTTAATTCTAAATGTCGAGATTCATGGGTCGGGTCATGAGATTAAACATCAGTGGAAGAGTAATTGTTATACCAGGTGTTCTAATAATGAGGAAAAACGAGCAGATTTAAAAGATAAATACAAGGAGGCCAAACGTGAGGCGAAAAAGGTTGTGTCAGAGGCAAAGAACACAGCGTATGTGAGGATGTACAAGCGATTAGAGACGAAAGAAGGAGAACATGACATGTTTAAGATTGCCAAGGCAAGAGAAAGTAGAAGACAAGACTTGAAAATGGTGAAGTTTATAAAGGCTGAGGATGGAAAGGTCTTGGTGAACGAGAAAGACATCAAAGGGAGATGGAAAACTTACTTCGATGACCTTTTCAACCTAAGGAACCCTAATCAGCAAACTGAGATCGACCAAATAACTCAAACGACGACACAAAACAAGTGCTATTGTAGAAGCATCACAGTCGTCGAAGTTGCGAGAGCTCTTAAGAAAATGGGAAGGGCTAAGGCGGTGGGGCCAGATAACATACCGATTGAAGTGTGGAAGTGTCTCGGAGATGAGGGCCTGCAATGGCTAACAGGCCTATTTAACACTATCTTCAAGACCGGGAAGATGCCGGAGCAGTGGAGAAGCAGTGTCATAGTCCCTATATATAAGAAAAAAGGAGATTTACAATGTTGCGCAAACTACAGGGGAATAAAGCTTTTGAGCCACACGATGAAACTATGGGAAAGAGTTATCGACACAAGAATTAGACGCGAAACTCATATAGCGGTAAACCAATTTGGATTTATGACAGGACGCTCTACAACAGAAGACATACACGTCATAAGGAGGGTAATGGAGAAATATAGAGAAAAGAAAAGGGACCTGCATATGGTATTTATTACCTAGAAAAAGCCTATGATAGTGTTCCGCGTCAACTCATTTGGGAAAACCTTCGACTTAGAGGGGTACCAGAGAGGTATATCAGAATAATCAAGGATATATATGACGGGACAAAAACATGTATGCGAGCACCAGTCGGAGACACAGACTGCTTCCCGGTGGAAGTGGGACTCCACCAAGGATCGGCATTGAGCCCATTTCTCTTCACAGTAGTGTTGGATGAGATGACCAAGTATATACAGGAGCCAGTCCCGTGGTGCATGTTGTTTGCGGATGATATTGTATTAATATTAGAATCTAAAAGGGTGCTTAACGAGAGACTAGAACAGTGGAGAGCAGCACTAGAGCGCAAAGGCTTAAGGATAAGTTGCTCGAAGACGGAATACATGCATTGTAACTTTAGTGGTGAGACTGAAGAGGACAACCAAATCAGTATTCAGGGTATGGCGGTCCCACAGACCTCTAGGTTCAAATACCTGGGATCGTACGTACAGGAAGATGGAGAGATACACAGCGATGTAGCACACCGTGTCCAATCAGGATGGTGCAAGTGGAGAGCAGCATCAGGGATTTTGTGTGATAAGAGGTTCCCAGTAAAACTAAAGGGAAAACTATAGAGCGTGGCAGTACGCCCAGCTATGCTATACGAAACAGACTGTTGGGCCATAAAGAAATCGCATGAGAGACAAATAGAGATCGCGGAAATGCGAATGCTGAGATGGATGTGTGGACAAACAAGACTGGATCGGATAAGGAATGACGTGTTTTGACAGAGGCTATAGGTGGCTTGTATCACGTGTAAATACGAGAATGAAGATTAAGATGGTTCGGTCACGTGAAGAGGAGACCGATACAGGCGCCGGTTAGACAGTAGAGAATATCACCTTAGAGGGTAGGAGGAGTAGAGGAAGACCGAGGTTGACGTGGGATGAGATAATTAGGCGAGATATGGTAGAGTTGCACCTCTCTGAGCACATGATCGAGGATAGGAGTGCGTGGAGGCGTAGAATTAAAATTAAGGACTTCTAGTGGGTTCTGTAGGTAGGAAGAGTAAACGGCACGCCTGATGTATAGCTATTAGACTTCTGCCATGTATAGATGAAACTTGTCGCTTATTTGGTGCATGTTATTTCTATCTCCTTATGTGTTTCCGTGGTGTTGTATGATATATATTATGTTGGCTATTGCTATTGTTACCGAGTCGGGGGTCTCTTTGGAAGCGGTCTCTCTATCTCCCAAGATAGAGGAAAGACTTGCCACCATCTACCCCTCCCAGACCCTGCTATTAAACGGGATACACTGGGTATGTTTGTTTGTTTGTTTATTAGAGCGGATGAAGTCCTTGTTGCTGGGAAGCTCAATCACGCGTCAGGTACCAAAACAAAGGAGTGGTGTTCTTGACCTCCCAAGCCCCTCTGTTTTGATTTCATCTCGTCACAAAAGTTTCTTCAAACTGGTGAGTGGTTCCCACTTCGGCTTCCGATTACTACTTCTTGAGGGCCATTGGATGATGTTACCGCCAGTAGTGATTGCCACCTCGCTGCCACCTCAACCCCCGACTTGCGTCTTCTCTTACACACCTTGTCCGCCATTAAGGTTCTTAGAGTTGATGGGAGGCGAATAAATACACATTGTCATACATTGACACACTTGTTTATAATTCCAACTTAATACACACTTTAACCTTTGTCATCGTAGGTCTTCGTGTCTAGGGATGTCTTCACGCATAACTTTTGAGACACATATAAGAATATGATAATTACATAGAACATACGCAATTTGTAAATACGAACCTCAATCGAATTAGATCCGTCTCGACTGAATTTTGATTCACCCAGTAATCTCCGTCGAATCAAGCCTACACACAATCAAACAACACCGGCTAAGTCTCTACTCGGGGAAAGTCTCCCCATAACAACCCTCGGCGTGAGAGTAAGTAACTGGAAATATAAGTATGAGGTTGAGGGGGAAAGCAAAGAGAATTTTAAGGTGTATTTATGTATGGGGATATCATTCCCGCTTACCTCGTATTATAGTATTTGATGAATTTTAAGGTGTATTTATGTATGAGGAGATCATTCCCGCTTACCTCGTATTTATAGTATTTCATGAATTTTAAGGTGTATTTATTTATGGGGAGATCATTACCGCTTATCTCGTATTTATAGTATGGGAAAATACACAAATGGTCAATTGACCAAACCATTTAAAATGAGTAACCTTTGATAAAAAAGTTGAGCAAACTAACCATTATATCGCCACTTGGCGATACCATTCCATATCATATCGCCCAAGTTTTTTAATTTATTAATCTTGCTAACATTAATTTAAAGATTAATTATTAAAATATTATTAAACAGCGGTTGAATATTAAAACAAAATATCAATATTTCTAACATTATTGAATTTCGTGTATTTATTAAATTTTAAAATAAAAAAATAATATATATATATATATATATATTATGAATGATATAATAATTTATAAACATAACAAAATGTTTAATGAGATATCTGTATGAGAAATATCTCTACTCATTATTTTTTTATGTTTTATTCTATTTAATAATCATATTAATTACTAATAATTTTATTTTATTTTTTTAATTAAAATAGATTTCTAATAAATTTAAAAAAAGATCTTTTTACTAATGTTATTTTTAAGGAAATAATTTTTTTATAAAATTAGAAAAAAATTTAGAACATCAAACTTTTTTAAAATTACAAAATATTATATAATTGGCGTTTTAATAAGGAAAAGTTTTATTAAAAAATAATTAAATGGAGAGTTATAATAAGAAAGTATTAAGTATGATATTTTTTAAAATGTATTTGGTTTGAAATTAAAATTTTATTTTATTTATTATAAAAAAATTTCAATCATATCTTATTTTAAAATATCGCTTCATAATTATAAATTTTCATTCTATTTAATATTTTTTGTTCAACCCATGTAATACATAGGTTTAGTAAAGCTAGTATGTTACTATTAAATAGCAAATTGTTTGATTTGTTGACACAATCAGTATACTATTCATTTATAAAAAGATGTATACTGATAATTATAGAGTGAATATAGACAATATGAAATTTTTGTTTGTTAGTATTTTAAAATTTATTAAGAAAACATGAGTTAGAATTTAAAAATCTATACATTAAAAGTTTCGTGTAAAACAATGATTATATGACTATTATATATATTAATAGTAATAATTCATGGTCTGTTATATATTTGTTTATTGTGTATCGCTTTTAATATGCAATACAGATTATATAATATTATTTTTGTTACCAGCGATATATAAGTCAGTGTCTATCGCTTCCGGCGATATCAATTAGTTCTTTTCTTATTTTGAATAATGTGGCGATATGCAAGCATGAAATATCGTTTGGTTGTACTTTCTAGCGATACATAGAATTTTTTATGATAAATTTGGCGATACATCATGGATCCGTATCGCTGAGTCAGCGATACGGCGATACAACATGTGTGTATCCCTTAGCTCGCGATATTTGATGACGTGTTCAATTTTGATTGGTCGAACATTTTGGTAAAACATATATTCTTTGGTTATTCTTGTAAAATGATTTGGTCAAATGACCAATCTTGTAAATATCCCTTATAGTATTTCATGATATATGTTGATGATGAGAGTGATTCTAAAAAATTTATTATATTATTGGGTCCCACCCCTCATGGGTGTGCTCAATCAAGGACCAAGATTGGTGATAATTAAACCGAATTTGTGTTTTCGGTTATGTTTTAATCAGTTTTGATTGGGTTCAAGCCTTCGATTTAACTGGTTTTAAACCGAACAATAAACACCCTAAAAATTCCTAGATGCATCACTCATCTTTACCAAACCAAGACCCTAAATTGGTAAAAACAAGAATTAGAAGTTATATAATCAAACAAACAAATTTTATATTACATATAAACAATGATCACTACAACTTAAACACCCGTTTCTTATACAACTATATTAATCAATCATCTTCTTAGTAAAAGAACCAAAACTTCTTAAGATCCTCCACAAAACTCATCTTGAATACGATGACAGAATCTTAATGAGACACCAGCGACTCAAAGCAGTGAACCCCATCAAACTCCGGTGCCCACCGTGCAGAACAACCACCCTTGTTCCGTCGATCGGCGGTGCTACCACCGTTATCACGCTTCACCTTCTTTAACTCATCTTGAACAACAGTACCTGCAGAAGCAGGATAATTTGTCTTGAAGAACCTCAAAGATTGACCCAAGTATTCAGCAGATAAAGCATCGAAAGAACTGAAGATAGAATTCATCGATTGATCTTTGATCAATATTAACGGATTACTTTGATTTTGTGTGTGAAGATTGATCAATTGATGGGATTATGGGAAGATTTGTATGGCAGAGATGGGAAAACAGAGGTTGAATTGTTGCAGGTTCAATGTTTTCAACGCGTTGAGGATATTATAAATAAAGGTTGATTTGAATATTTAAATAGTTTATATTGATCATACGTAAAGTTTAGCTGATGATAGATAAGGAATAGGTGGTGTAGCGAAATTGTAGGGAACTGATTATTATGAGTTGTCGTCATGGATGAATTGAAATACGATTACCGAGTGGAGTGTGGTGTTGATCGAGCTGATGGTTATCAGTGCCACGGGACCACTGCTGTCAAACTGGACGGCTTTCATATGCTTCTTTTCCACTTAGTTTATACATTTTTAACATGTTGATTGTTGGATAGAATTAGAGGTGGCAATAGAGATTCAAAGATGTGATTTTGGGTCATAATGTGTGTTTTAAAAATAAAGATGGGTTAGAATGGATTAAATAAAAAACATAAGTGGGTTAAGATGAGTTTAAAGCTTTTTTGGAAAAAAAAAAAAACATAGGTCAAGATGAGTTTTCAAAATTAGATCTACAAGTCTAAGTCAACGTTTCTTTCACTCAAATTGATCGCCTCCGTCGCAAAAGGCACCACCGCACCACCACCACCACACCACCGCATCACCACCGGTCCACCACACCACCACCGCATCACCACCGATCCACCACACCACCACCGCATCACCACCGGTCCACCACACCACCAACACACATACACCCTCCCACCTCTGTCGAGTTTCATCGCGCATCACCACCGGTCCGCCGCGTCGCCACGGGTCCGCCATGTGGCCACCGGTCCGCCGCGTCGCCACGGGTCCGCCGCGTCGCCACGGGTCCGCCGCGTCGCCACGGGTCCGCCGCGTCGCCACGGGTCCGCCGCGTCGCCACGGGTCCGCCGCGTCGCCACGGGTCCGCCGCGTCGCCACGGGTCCGTATATGCATGTAAAATAGTGTTGACTTTTAAAAAATGATCCATCCTGATCCGAACCCATCCTGATCCAAACCCGTATTGACCCAAACCCATCCTGACCTTTTTTTCTAAATGACTCATCCTAACCCAAACCCATCCTGACCCAAATCCATCCTAACCTAAAAACCAACCCAATCCAACCCACCCATTTTGCCTCCTCTAGATAGAATGCATGTAACTCAACGGTATAAAAGCAGTTATAAGAGCAACTGTTATGCATACAGTGTTAGTCTTCTAGTCTAATAACATAAGGGTGATGGTTTGGGATTGCGATTGTTATTGTTTCAGATTCAAATCTGAAATAAGAGAGTTTTTTTAGGGAGCGTTTGGTTGGAAGGAATTGAGTGGAATGGAATGAAATGTAATGAAATTGAGAAACTAGTATAATTTTCAAGTAAAATTATGTTTGAGTGGATAATAAAATGTAAAACCCAAGGGAATGTTTCATCTTAAATTCCATTGGTTGTGAGATTTCAAATTCTCTCTAGGTGAAAGGATTTTAAAATCTCACAACCAAAGGAATTTGAGGTGAAACATTCTATTAGGTTTACTTTTGATTGCTCATTCAAACACAACTTCCGTTGAAAATTATACTAGTTTTCATTTCCATTCCATTCCTTCCAGTCAAACGCCCTCTAAATAGTGAGTTAAGAATATTCTACTTGATAGTATTTTTGTGTGAGTTTGGTTTGAAGGGTCTAAGGGCTGGATGTGAAAGAGCATGTTTTATACATGCGTAAAAGGGGGTTGGTGTGAAATTCTCACAATGTGAAAGGTGTGAAGCACCACCCTCCTCCCATGTGAAAAGGGGCGTGAAAGGGTTGTGAGTTTTTGCCATGAGATTTATCATATGAGGGGAGGGGTGTTCGAAACCATTCCAACTAGTCATTATTAATGATCATCCGACATTCTTTTTATCAATGATCATAACCGTCAGCTTTGTAGCTTGTATGTAACATAATTATCTATGATAAAGTTAAATTTAAACCTAACTAAAAAAGTAGGTTTAGCGAGGCATCGCATTTGCAAACTTTGTTATGTGTGTTATGGTGGTGACATTAATGCGGTTAAGTATATGACAGAGACGTATAAAGTTATGATGACTCAGTTCTGGAGATCGAAACATAGAAAACATTAAGTATCGATATTTTTCGGTCGGTATCAGTCTTATTTTCTCAAGGTACTAGCTTATTATCGTAAATTGATATGACTTACGATACCCAAAGAATTATCCTATTTTGAATACAACTCCGGTTTTAATAAAATTTACACCGGGATTAGAAAAACGTTAAACACATCTACAAATTAATATATTTTTTTAAAAGTTAACGAACGAAAGTTACATATAATAAAGTTTAAGTTATTAAAGAAAAAATCAAATTACTATAAAAGTTAATGACTCACCAAGAAAAAAAAAATTAAACACAACCACAAAAACTTAGCGAACAAAAGGTAAAAAAAATTTAAAAAGTTATTGAAGAAAAATCAATTTATTATAAAAACTACTGAGATAAAAGTGTAGCTTATATATATAACAAAAGGTTGAGTTGAAAGTTTAATGAAATTTAAAGGTTTAGTTTGCAAATTTTGAATGGTGGAGTGGTCGTGAAATATACCACAAACATTGTTAAATGAGGGTGTGTAGAATTATATGCATAAAACAATGATAATAATGAAATGTTTCAAGTCTTAAACAATTTTTAGATACTTAGGAGCCATTATCATCATTAATTTGTTGATCACAGTGGCAGATTCAAGAATATAATTCATATAGTCATTGTTTATAGATGCTCTACCATATAAGAGAACATTAAAAATTTCAAATCATGTCAGGTTAGTCACGTAATACAAACATGATACAAAATATTTGTCGTTGTAATCGATAAAATTAATGATAACAAATAGACCAATGGATAAACAATATGTTTTTGGTTTCCACCATTATTTTGACATGATTACTTACCACATTGATGTTGGCAAGCATTTTACCTTTTTTAACATTAATAATATAGTAAGTATTGGAATTAGAAATTTGTAAGTGAATGGTCATAATCTTCCTATTCTAATAAAAAGGTATCTGGGATGACACGTGTCAACACCATAATCATTCTCATCAAAATTTTCCCGCCTCTCTCTCCTATTAAATAATTACCTTAATTACTAATAATACTATTTAACATTTTTTAGATTTAATAAATTAATAAAGAGATCTATTTATTAATGTTATTTATAAATAAACAATTTTTTATAAAATAATAAATTTATTTAAAGCATAAGACTTTTTTTAAAAATACAAAATATTTAAAATTGGTATTTTTAAAAAGTTATTTTTTTAAAACCAAAAATAATTAAATTTAAGAGTTATAATAAGAAAATTTTTAAAAATGATATTTTTATACGGTTTGTTTTAGAACAAAATATTTATTTATTTTTTTGAAAAAAATAAAGTTTTAAAAAGTTGATATCACTATTTTATAAATTACAGTCATTTCTAATAAATAATTTCAGTGATATTATATCTTAAAATATTATTTTATAATTAATAAATTTTATTATATTAATTTTTATTTATTCAACCCGTGTAACACACGGGTTACTATAACTAGTAATATATATAAAATAAGATAACAGATTAACTAAAACTAGGGGTGATGTCCCGACGCGCGTTGCGCGTCTTGAAAACTGATAAAACCAAATCCCAGACAATCCATCATCACAGGCACAAGTTAATTGTTTCATCACATCACAAACCGACAGGTTAATGTAGGAAACAACAAAGTCGTCAAATCGCCACTCAAAACTAAATATTTCTTAAACGAGGATCAGATAAACGCATATTGTTTGATTGTTACTTTTTGACCATCATAGCCTTTTTTTAGCTGCAATTTAATCTATAAGAACAGACACAACTGTAGGTGGATGAGGGTTGTAACACATGAATATACGTTAATAAAGCAAGTGAGAAAACAAAGCACAAAAACTCAAAACATGAATTATTTGGCTCAGATCTGAGTTTTTGGTTAATATAGCTGCAACTCAGGTTGCAAGTGCAGAACACCACATTTGTCATCGCCAAGTGTGCCACGCCAAAAAACCACCTCCACCACAGTCATCATAGCAAGAGGGAACGAATGAACACTACCATCCACATACCATTGCCACCATCATCAACAAACAAGAAACAGACCCCAACGATTTCAAACAATCAACCAAAAATAACAGAGGTATAAGGGTCTCAGATGATGGATCGTCATCATCATTGACGTATTAAGGTCAGATAAACCCAACAACAGCCGAACGACCACCGCCTCGGCATCCCACCACCACCAAATGAAGAAACAAAGCCGATAACACATACAAAGGCACAACACGAAACCCGACGCTTACTAAAATACCCAAATACCCTTGAGTTACTTTTCATTGCACTGTATTTTGTCTTGATAAACTCATAAACCCAAACAAAACTCCACACGCAATAGGTATAGCCACCGACGGCAGCAAGCGCCACAATCAACGCATGCATGCCATGACTGCGTCGACGACATCTGAAAACCCTAAAAGGGTAACATAGAGATTGTGAAGATCCGACGGTACCTAGAGATCCGACCGAGGGGACCACCGCCTCCACCGCCACCAGCACCACCTTGTTCTTTCTATTAAACATCAGATCCGTAGATCTTAAGCCCCATCGGACGACCTTCAACGACACACAACGGCGAGGGCGCGACAGGGAGGCTGAGACTGGCACCACCTACACCAACACCGTACCGACAACCACCAGCGTTTAAAGAGCACGTACGGCCGACGAAAACGAAACGGCATCAACAGCCGAACGGCCACCGCCTCGGCACCCCACCACCACCAAATGAAGAAACAAAGCGGATAACACATAAAAATGCACAACACGAGACCCGAGGCTCACTGAAATACCAAAAATACCCCTGAATTACTGTTCACCGCATTGCATTTTTAACATATGGGACAATTTAAAGCTAAATAAAAAAATTAAACTAATCAAACAAATGTAATATATTAACTAAATAAAATAAAATTAAAAACAATAAATACTTAAACTAAATTTAATAAACAAATAAAATATAGGTAAATAAAAAAGCCACACTTATAAAATTAATTATTATTTATTATTAAGTATTTCACATATTAAAAGAAAAACGAGTTTGAGCAAAAACCGTAAAATTTTGTATGTTAGACAATTTAGACAGTAAAAGAAAGACATAAACAAAATTAATATAGAGGTAAAATATCAAATATAAATTACCTTCTCTTAGTAAGTCTTTGATAATTGGGGTCGCGATCTTTTGAGGCTTATTTTAAATTTTAATTCTCATTTAAACCCCAATCATTAGGGTTTCAAGTAGACAATTGCCTCCAACCTCTAGAACAAATTTTTAATCTATTTTCAGCTTTTCAAACTCTCTCTAATCATTAATTTATCAAGAATTCATATGCCCAAATTGAAGATTAAAGAGATTATGATGAAGATGAAATGATAAACCACACGTGATCGTCTCTCGATGAATGGTTTATAATTTGATTGTGTTTTTCTTAGTTAAGACATAAACTTTGACTGTTTAAAAACTTTTCTCTATTTATGTGTTTGAATCATGTGTTAATTAAAGATTTATGTTAGTTGATTTGATTATCGCTTCTCAAGTTATCAGTTTTACATTGTTACCCATTGAGTAGTAATTAAGTTATTATCATTAATTGATGATTGCAAATAAAGTTTCTAGATTGTGACATTAGTTAGTTTACTAATTAATTTACATAATTGGATATCGAGTTGGTGATTACCATTCAACATATGTAATAAACAAGTTATGTTTATATGATTTCAAAATTAGATAAAACATAGGTTGCACATTCAATTACACTTCTGAAACCCGATGGTGGTCTCTTTCATCTCATTAATTTCAGTTCAAGTTTTCGTTTTGCTTCGTACAGTAGTCGTTTCTAAGTTCAATTCATTACCCTCTAATTCGTAGTCCAGTGACAATAAGAAGATACGTAATTTGGTTTTAATTAGGTAATTTAGTTAAATAATCAAATGAGTTGTGTAACACCAATCACATGCTTCTTGTGTATATGATATCTGAATTACTCTAGCTAAGTAAGTTAATTAGTTTTTTTGCATGACCCTAACGACATGTATTCAATAATGTGTCTAAATTTTCTCTATCTCAAACCCTTTGATCCAATCTTGTTGATTAGGGTTATTCAAATATATAATCCATTCCTTACAATCAGGTCAAAAGGACATGTTCTAAGTTCGAACACACAACATGCTGCTAACACATGTTATGAGTAATGAAGGGTATTAGGGCCTGTTCAGAAAGATATGGTGTCGCGATAAAACATACGGTGTCATGATGCTATAATAGCGCGTTAGTGTTAACAACTATAGAATCACTTATTATATATATATTAAAAGGCAATGTCGATGGTGTGAGAGGAGGTTACTGTAGCTAACAGTACCTCCTCTCATCCACACAGTACAACTCCTACTGCACAGCCCATCAATTTTTTATTCTGCCACCGCCATAGCCACCGTTAACGCCACCGCCGGAGCCACCACCGAGTGACCGTCACCGGCGCTGCCACCGCCACCACCAACGTCACTACCATCTTCGTGCGTGATGTGTTCATCTTCATCCTGGCGACGTGTCTGGCGGCGGCGTAAATCAGACCCCAAGACTTCATTCGCTGGACCAAACGGCGTCGTCGGAGAAACATTCCACTTTAAAGTGGATTCCGACGAACCAGAGAAAACCCTCTTCTTCTAATAAAATCAAAGAAACAAAAAAACACCCAAAATTACCACAACAAAGAGCGAATAACTCTACACAACAACATTAATCTTTAAAAAAAGAAACCACCTCAACGAGATATGGGATTTTAAGCCGATGTGAGCACCGGTGGCCGTATGTTCGCCGGTGTTTGTTAGCATAGCGGTTCTCAAAGACGACATCACCGACAATAGTGGTTCAGATCTGACCGGCATATTGGTCTGAAACGATTACGAAGCGTATAAATTAAGGGACGAGAGTCGAACTTTGGTGATTAAACGGTGGTTCAACGGCCGTTGGTGACGGTGGCGCCGTTGCTAAAGGTGGAGAAATGGCCAGAGAAATGCGTGTTAAGGTAAGTGGAGTGAGGGTTTAGGGTTTACGTGTGGCCGGAATGTGAAGGGACGAGAGTCAAACTTAACGGTGGTTCAACGGCCGTTGGTGACGGTGGCGCGGGAGGAGTTGTTGCTCCGGAGGGGTGGTCGCCGGAGATTGTTGTTGTGAGGGGGTGAGGGTTGTTGCTCCGGTGGGGAGGTCGCCGGAGATTGTTGTTGTGAGGGGGTGAGGGTTTAGGGTTTACGAAGGGTATGAAGGGACGAGAGTCAAACTTTGTTGATTTAACGGTGGTTCAACGGCCGGTGGTGACGGTGGTGACGCCGGAGGAGTTGTTGCTCCGGTGGGGAGGTCGCCGGAGATTGGTATTGTTAGGGGGGGTGAGGATTTAGGGTTTACGTGTGAAGGTGATATATAAAACGACGGTGGTGAGAAAATCAAATCAAATCTTCGATGATTTGATACAATGTTCAGAAGATCTTTTTTCCATAAACAAATCCACATCATTAATAACTATTATTACTTTGCTTTTTTTTCTTTTTCGTTTGTATATTTTGTTTTTTTTAAGATTAGTTGTTTTACAAAGTTTAATTTATTTTTATTTGTTCTTCAATCTTCGTTTAAAAAAAGAAAAGAAAAACTTTGAGCATCTGTTTATATGTATTAGGGTCTTTTCTATTAAGTGACGGTAGTTTTTACGATAAGGGATGCTTTAAGGTTTTACGTGAGTGTGATAGCTGTCACGGCACGTTTTTATATGTGCATTCTGATATTTCGAGTCATGACGGGATCCCGCCGCAATGCGCGGAGATGAAAATCTAGTTCTGATGAAAAAGCATGTTGAATGATGAAGAAATGACAAATGAAACATGATGGAATGTCATGTGAAAAGAAAGAACATTTTTTGAGGAATGGATGAAGGGCAATGTTACGCATGTGAATATTGTCTGATGATTGATTATTAGTGTGAATACAGAGAGGATTTTCATCGTCTTCCTCTTGTATTGCCCCACCCACCTTTATTTTCAAATGTTGCCGTTATTAACTTTAAACAAAAGTGCTTTTGCTATTTACATTACATATAATCACTTTATTTTGCACCTTGTAACTAATCAAAGTATACATTTGTCTTTATTCGTCATTTCTTTAAGCAATTTCACTCAAGTCCTCGTCAAATCCAGAATAAAAGTGTAGTCACTTTTGTTACTCTTCAATTCACCACTTCTTCCTCACAACCTTTACTAGTAACATCTCAAATTTCAAGATTTATCAAATGTAAATGCTAGAATTACCCAAAGGAATAGAAGTAGTAAATAAGAAAATTTTCAACAACTAACTTGGTATAGAATCTATATTCATTTAGTTGAAGCGTACATCAATTAGATCAGGATATTCCATTTAAGGATTGGCATAAAACTTAATCAAGGAGATAAAAGACTAGACATGAGTACAACTTAAAATGGACATAACTTTCGATCTGTTTAGAATTACTATGCACATAAGTAGTGAACAAAATGTCTTAACGAGAAGGACACTATGACCGCCCACAATACAGTTTGCACTAATAACCAGTAACTCTCAGTTACTTCTCTTTTATATAGAAAAGCATAGATCTTTAAATTTATTAGTTCACGTGTTAACTTATAGATTTAATGTCAATCACAGGCTGTCAATTTCAAATTTCAAGATTTAACAAATTTAGTAAGTAGTTAACTACACGTACCCTCACTTGTAAACATCAAATCAAGCGGATATTATTTGTTTAATAATGTGAAAAAGAGTAATGTAACTCATATGACAAATTGAAGATGAATGCATAACACATAGATCAAGTCATCAAGAGCATATGAGATTATGATATAGTTCCAACACAACCCATTTAAGGTAAACCCAATTTACCATGGTAGGTTTTGTTTGTAGTAAAACCAGGCCCATGCCATAATGCCATAGAAGACAGACTGGACCTGAGTTAAGAGCCAGATCCTAGAAGATCTAGGTCTGGTCACAAGCCACTGGTTCCAGCACACCACCCTTGTGCTCACTCAGTCACACTCCCACTTCTTATACTGCAAAAACCAAACACCTGCTTTCTGCTACTTCCAATCATACCCATTAACCCACACCCCTCACCTCATCTCATCTCATCTCATCTCATCTCATCTTCTTCACCACCATTATCACATCATCAATGGAAGCTTCACATTTCTCTGCATATCTCACCCTCTTCTACATCGGTAATAATCTCTCATTGTATTATACTATCATCACTTATAAGTTATCACCCCCAATTTCATGTTTAATTTCCCCCTTTTTATCACTTGATTGTTTCTTGAAACTTAAAAATCAAATCTTTTTTCTAGGGTTTCTGTTTCCATCAATGGTGGTTTCAGTGGGAATCAACTACGGTCAGATCGCCAACAATCTCCCCACACCGGAGCACGTGGTTCCGCTGGTCAAAGCCATCGGCGCCACCAGAGTCAAGCTCTACGACGCCGACCCCAAAGTCCTCAAAGCTTTCGCCAACACCGGCGTCGAGTTCACCGTCGGCCTCGGTAACGAATACCTCTCAAAGATGACAGATCCATCAAACGCCCAACAATGGGTCAAATCCAACGTTCAAGCCTACTTACCGGCGACCAAAATCACCTCCATTGCCGTCGGCAACGAAGTTTTAACCTTCAACGACACCTCACTCTCCGGCTGCTTACTTCCGGCGATGCAAAGCGTCCACAAAGCTCTCGTGACCCTCAAACTCGACAGTCTAGTCACCGTCACCACCGCACACTCCGTCGCCATTCTCCAAACCTCATACCCACCGTCCGCCGGAGCTTTCCGTCAAGATCTAAAAGGGTGCATATCTCCTATTCTTGACTTCCTATCAAAAACATGTTATCCGTTTTTGATCAACGCGTACCCCTTTTTCGCTTACAAAGCAAGTCCGAAGCAAGTGTCGCTTGATTTCGTTCTGTTTCAGCCCAACGCCGGAGTTTTGGATCCGGCGAACGGTTTGCACTACGACAACATGTTGTTCGCCCAGATCGACGCTGTGTACGCCGCTTTGGGGCGATTGGGGTACAAGAAGACGCCGGTGCAGATATCGGAGACGGGGTGGCCGTCGAAGGGGGATGAAGATGAGATCGGAGCGTCGCCGGAGAATGCGAAGAAGTATAATGGGAACTTGTTGAAGATGATCGGTGAGAAAAGGGGAACTCCGGCGAAGCCTAATGTGGATCTGAACATCTTTGTGTTTGCGATGTTTAATGAGAATTTGAAGCCGGGGCCGACGTCGGAGAGGAATTATGGGTTGTTTAAGCCGGATGGGACGCCGGCGTATGGGCTGGGGTTCACCGGAATTGGGGTCTCCGGCGGGAATTCAACCAGTGGTGGCGGTGGTGGTGGTGGTGGTGGTGGGCCGTCGGTGTATTTGTCGCCGCCGGCGAACTCGTCGAGTGGGTATCTGGCGATTTCTTCGTCGACGGTGAGTTTTTTTTTGTTGAGGTGTGTTTTTGGGGTGGGTTTGTGCTAACGTGCGCGTGTCGTGGGTGGGTGAATGATTAGGTGACACGTAGGCAGGGTAAAAAAAGTAAAAAAAGATATATTTTTTATTTTATAAACGCTATATTCTATAGCTGCAAACGTAAAGTGTAGAAACTAGTCAAGTATAATTCACTTCTATTTATATAGAAACTCTTTGACCTTTGTCCGGCGGTCTAATACGGTGTCGTTTTGCTGATTTCAGCGTCACAACTACTTTATAATAAGTTTATATCGGGATTTTTCTGCGTTATTACTTATTAATAGATTAATAGGGTTTAGTTTATTATACGTTTAAATCTATTTAACAGAAAATAACTATAAAAATAATTAAATTTAAGAGGTTATATTTTATAATTTCTCCTTCTTTGTCCGTGAAAACATATAAATTTTTAGATATGAGATACATGTAGTTAAGCATGTCGTTTTCATATTGTTAATCATGTCATTTCAATTGATTGTTTGAATTCTTGTACTGTCTGAATGACTGCTGAATTTCTTTACGAGCATGAACTAAGTAAATTCATTATAGTTTTAGTTTCTTTATTTTCGAATCGTATTTGTTATTAGACTTTAAGACTTTAACTCCAACAGATTGTGTGAATCAAGCCGTAAGATGATAAAATTCAGAGTCCAATTCTATTAAAGTATACCGATGGTTTTAGAGAGGCCCACATGAAATCCCTTGCGTGTCAATAAATCATTTTTACAAATAGGAAGTAAGGTTGTTATGAAGTATATTTAATCATAGTTATCAACCTCCAAGTGAAGTTAGCATATAAGTTTGTGGCTTGTTTACTTACTAGACTAGAGTAATGCTAATAAATGCTTCAAGTGTGATTATAGGGTTTGATTTAATCATATATTATAAATATGATCCCTATTTTTTGTATTTGCAGGAAAGAATGGTATGGAGCCCCTGGAGAAGATTATGCATGGGATTAACCTTAATGTTTGGGTATTTGATGGCTTAAAGTATGAATGAATTGTGTTAGAAAATTTGAAATGAAGAGACAACATAACATGTTCTGTTTCTTTTGTATTATGGAAAATGTGGTGTTGCTCTTCACTCCTTCCTTGTAGTTTGGAAATTCTTTAATTAAATCTTGTGTCATATGTGCATCATTTCCAACGTATTTTGTTTAGCATGAAATTAATGGTGTTTCCCAGGTTTAATTACCTTGTATTGGGAGTTTCAAACTTTCAATGCACATGACTTCAAGAATATTGTAAGGTTACATTATTTAACCATTAACATTTTCCTTCTCAAAGTAAAAGTAAACAATTTGGTTGCTCACATAAGGTTGGGGAGTGGAAGGAGGGTTTCCTTTAAAATGGTGGGTGAGCTGGGTCATCAGCGCTGTTTGTGTTTGAGGGTGTGGGTGACCTTTCGTCAATGGTTTTACCTGGGCGACCGAGCTTTAGAATTATTCTTTGGCCGTTCAAAAAAAAAGTATCAAGGAAAAACCACCACCCACTAAATGGAACCTTTGCGGCGTGTCCATGCGATTGGTGATAAATACAAAGAAGGAACAACTAGATACGAGATGGAGAAGTTGGATGAATGGCATGACACAACGTCGAACACTATTTCACATCTGGGAAGAGCGGGACTAGCGGCATCCACTCCCTCCGCCTTATCACCTTTAATTAAAGGGAATTCGTGTTGGTGAATGTGTTCAACTGTTATTTTGTCTAATTAGGTTTTTTGTAAAGAAAATTTAACCCTTTAATCTTTAATTGCGTGCTGGTAAAAAGTTACCAAAAAATTAACCCTTAAATAGAACAATGAGATTCTAGCTTTGTCGTCACACCAGCCACATGATATAATCTTTTTCTTCTCATGCAAACCAAAAACGAAATCATAAAAGTTAAAGTTACAATTTCTGTGATTGAGTCGCATGATAAAAATTAAAAAAAAAAAGAAAGACTGTTATGTAGTTGGTGAGTTTTGAAAACTGAAATTGCATGTCTATGTAATTTTACTTATTTATATTTATACTATATTATAATACACGAAGGAGGGATACCAACCAAATGTAAGAGTTTTGAACTTTTTATGCACAATGTACAATTTAAAATAAATAAATTTCAAGGGCAATATTGACTTTATAACCTACCTATAAAGATGGATATTCAAATCTATTTTACAATTTGATCCCTTGATCTATCAATATTGTTGTTTTTATGCTCCGTAAAAATCTACTTGTTTGGTAAATTATTTGTTAATATTTTACAATTCAAATCTACTTGTTTGGTGGGTATTAAAATACTCCGTAAAAACCAGTCACATTACTGTTAAAAAAACTGAAAATAAGGAATTCGTATTTATAAAAAAATGGTTGTACCTGTGACCAAAACCTACATTAACTCACAAAAAAATAACAAATCCATCACAATGTCCATTACAGTCCGGATTACATCCAACCATTTTCATCCTAAAGTCTCAAAAAACATCACAAATACATAAAAGTTGAAGTAATGTACTGAAATATATGTTACTCACCGTGACCCGCAGCTTCTGTTCTTTAACCTGAGATATTCGTAATTGTCAAAAACCTGAAAAATAAAACATCCGTATATTAATTTTTAGTAAATAGGATGAAAATAAGGATTTCGTATTTTTAAAACAATGGCTGTACCTGAGACAAAACCTACATAAACTAACAAAAAAAATACCAAATCCATCAAATAATCCAGAACAGTCCTGAATATATACTACTAGCGACCTAATTACACAAAAAACATCCCAAATACACAAAAGTTGATGTACGGTACATAAATGTATGTTACATTCTGTAACCCGCTGCTTCAGTTGTATAACCTGAAATGTAACATATCTGTATATTAATTTTCAGTCACAAATAAATTCAAGAAATTTAAAAAATAAGTATATACCTAATTTCCCGCAATTGATGCTACTTAAATTAACAAAAATAAAAAATAAATCAGAATAAATGTTAGTATAGATAATAAATATCGGGTACATCTTTTTTACATTATATATACCAAAAAAACAATTACTTACATATGTATAAATTACTTACATATGTATATAAAACCTACAATACAGTATGACCAGAAGATGCTTTATTTAAAAAAATACCACAATTTATTTAAATAAAATCAGTAACAACATGAGCCATTTATGAAAACTGAAATCTTTGTTTATAAATATAGTAATTTATTACAAATTTAAAAATAATAATAATGCCTACAATACATACATATCTCTCATGTCATTATTAAAAAATTTAAAGTAGTAATATATAACATACAAAACTTTTATATAAATCCAAAAAAATATTTTTATTATCCCTGATGGACATTAATTATTATTAAAACCATAATCATCAAAGATAGATGTACCCATTTTATTTTACTTCACATTGGTTAAAATTTCCATCATATGGTTAAAAATGGTAAAATTTTTAACCCGAAGATGCTTTATCAGAAACAACAACCTAACAAACAAAGAGATGTTTATGGCAGGCCTAATTCGGTTGTTCTTCAGGCGCCAATTGAAAATTTAAAAACCCAACAACAACCTATAAATACATACAAGTTCATAACTTTTTAAATGGAGAAAAACTAACCATGTCTTTGGATGCTGCAAAAATTCGTGAATACCAACCATTTAAGGTTGCACCTTTAGAAGTTCTGCATACGGATCTCGGCAATTCAAAGGTACAAACATAAAATGTTATATTTATGATTACAAGTGTATTGAACGTGGTATATGATTTAGTAATTATTTTAATTGTATTTTGTATTTTGTGCAGGTTGTTTCTCATAACAAGGTTGATGTATAGTCAAATGTTAATTTATACATATGATTGTTTTGTGCTTATTTGATATTATTTTTAATTTTTATATTAATCAATAATTGATTTTAAACATCAGGATGTGGATGAACATAAAGTGCAGGGTATGGAGATCTTGATGACGAATTGAATAAACATAAGCCTATCAAGGTAAATGGTTTCCATTTGTTTATGTTTACATTCGGTTTTAAATTTGATGTAAAATGCAATCTGATATATTTGTATACAGGTAGATATTGATCTTGATCTTGATAATAGTGTTGAGATTATTTGTTGTGGTGCCATGTTTAGTCCCTACAAATCTGATCTTCAACGTGAATTTAGTGAGGAGGTATTTTTAATACTATTATATATTTATTTTATAAGCTTTATACTAACTATTTCTTTATTTAAGGATTGGCTGTTTGAAGCAAGATATTTGAAAACCAAAAAAAGAGAAAAAAGACGCTTGACGAATGGAAATGGAGTGAGGTAATTGAGTTGGATGGTCCGGATAACATTGACAAAGACCATGAACTAGAAGACACTGCATGTTCAGCCAAGAAGCATGAAATCAGAATTAAAATTCCTCGTGTGACTGTGCAGAAGCGAACTAGACCTCATCTTGTTTAGACTTAAGTTTAGATGAAAAATATTTTATATTTGTTTCGTATTTTTAATTTATGTTCAATTAGTTTAATAAAAAGTTGTAGTTTGTTTTAAAAGCATATCTCATGCTATGTAATTAAATCATTCTATCATCTTTTAATATTATGATTTTCAGTATGTGGGTTTATTTAAATTGTTTATGTTTATTGATCTTATTATTTATTAAATTCAATACTGCTCTATTGGTTAATTCAAGCATCTAACTCAATAATTAGAAAGTTGAAGATTTTCAACAAAAAAAAGCAGCAAAGTTTAAGGAAAACATTTTCATAATATCAACTTAATCAAGCACAACAACATCAACTAGATAAAGCCACCAGCAAACTCAAACTTATAATTCTGATTCAAGCACAAACCATCATCACAAACAACATAAACAACTAGATAAAACCAATCATAAAACCATAAACAGGTTCACTCTGAACCATTAATCAATAAAATCATGAATCAATCACAAACACTTAAACGAAAATAAACACTAACAATATCAAACTTATATATGAAAGTAAATCAGCAATGTTTTATCAAAATATTTTAATAATATCATCTTAATCATTAAGTTGTTTAGTATATTAAATTCAAACCTAAAATGTGATTAAGATAAACACAACAAGACACCTACAAAAACTAAAAAAATATAATGTAGAAGTATTATCAATGTTTTTACTTCCTGTCAATTAGTAAGTTGTTTGTATATTTCAGGGACAATATACGGGTAGGCAAACTAACAATGCTCAATTTTATTATTCAAGTGCCAACCTTTGCGGATGACAAGATTAGTAAAAAGTGTCCACAGTTCATCTAATAAAAAACAAACATAAATTTTAAAAGTGTCAACCTTTGCGGATGACAAGGATTTTGAATCTGGTATTGTTTCTTAGACTAAAATCACTTTATCCAATTGCAAATTGATTATAGTAGAATATTAGGTGAGTTAGTTAGTTAATGATAATATTTAACACTTTAAATATTTTAAAAGTTTAAGAATTTAAACCATAAAAAATCAACAGAGTTTAAAGAGAACATGTTTTTAGGGCCTGTCAATTATTAGGTTGTTCCTATTTTTAAGGGACAATCTACGGTAATGCTTCACATATATAAACATTAGTCAACAAAAGTATACTTTTGTTTTCAGTTTTTCAGATTCGAATTCTTAGAAATCAACATCCCTCTGCTTAAAGGTGTTTTTCATATTTTATTGATTGCTACTGTGAATAATTTTTTGATTGCATATGCATTATTTGTTTATCTATTTCTTTTTAACACATAAACTCAACAAGCTACATGTTTCAGATTTCAGCTTTTGATTCTTAGCAATCAACATCCGTGTGCTTAAAGGTATCTTTCATATTTTATTGATTGATACTTTGAATAATATTTTGATTTCATAGGCATTATTTGTTTACTTGTTTCTTATTAACACATAAACTCAAAAATCTACATGTTTCAGTTATTTTGATTTCATATGTATTATTAAGAAAACCTTGTATGTAAATTAGTTTTATTATGTTGTGATTACATTATTCTGTGTGACATTTTCAATATTAAATGTTCATGTTAGGTTTAACATGTACTATGCACACACAATAACTCCCATACTAATAACAATTAAACTCTAACTACATATCAACAGTTTTTACAGTTCCTCCTAATGCAGCCAAATATCAAATACAAACACAAAAACAAAGGATATCATCGTATTAGGCTGAATTATATAAACAATCATCATCAAAATAATAAACCAAGCATACTAATTGTTATAACAGAATAATTACAATTACAACTATATTTAGGTTAGGTTGAGACTAATTTTAATGGTTGTATATATTTATCAAGATATAATCCATTAACATACCGTAATAAAATTAACTTATTTGACACATGTAAAAGTACATAAGCACACACAGAAGAACAGAAACACACCCATTATTCTGTGTGACATTTTCAATATTAAATGTTCATGTTAGGTTTAACATGTACTATGCACACACAATAACTCCCATACTAATAACAGTTAAACTCTAACTACATATCAACAGTTTTTACGGTTCCTCCTAATGCAGCCAAATATCAAATACAAACGCAAAAACAAAGGATATCATCGTATTAGGCTGAATTATATAAACAATCATCATCAAAATAATAAACCAAGCATACTAATTGTTATAACAGAATAATTACAATTACAACTACATTTAGGTTAGGTTGAGACTAATTTTAATTGTTGTATATATTTCACTATATAATCCATTAACATACCGTAATAAAATTAACTTATTTGACACATGTAAAAGTACACAAGCACACACAGAAGAACAGAAACACACACATTACACTCACACCAACGATAACACATAACACTAAAAAATGCACGTTTATATCATTTGATGTACAATTACAAGGATATCAAAATACCAAGTACAAATACAGAAACAAAGGCTATCATTGTATTAATTTGTATTAAAGAAACACTCATCCTCAAAATAATAAACCAATCATACTAATAGTTAACGAAGCTTAGACGGAGGCCAGATTCCTAACCTCTCTAATGAAGGTCGGACAAGCACGACTAAGGAGTTAATCATTCAGTATGATTGTTCTCTATAGTACTACTAATATGCACGTAAGACACACACAAATAATCCACCTTAAATCAAAATAAATTAAGGATGTTGTTATAACATAATAAAATAAAAAGTACTAAACTGTACCCGCGTATAGAACAGTTTTAAAATACATGTCACCTTTGGAATTTCCTTGGTTTAAAGTTTTACCGTATATGTCAAATATTTAAACAAAGCACAATAACATGATTAATTATTTCAATGTGAAATCTCAAAAATCAGTAATCAAGCATAACAAAATCAACCAATAAATAATCACCACCAAATTCTAACATATATTTGCAAATCCAAAACTACACCCTGAACCATTAATCAACAAAGTCATGAAAAATATCTTATATATTTAGGTTAGTTTTAGAATAATTGTATTTATTGTATATAATTAACTCATATAACCCAGCAACATACAATTATAAACATAAATATTTAAACACATATAAATGTACACAAGCACACACAGAAGAACATAAACACACACATCAGCAACACACTAACAATAACACATAAAACTACAAAATGCACATTTAAATCATTTGATGTACAATTACAAGTATATCAAAATATCAATTACAAATAAAGAAACTAAGACTATAACCGTATTATGTTGTATTGTAGAAACACTCATCCTCAAAATAATAAACCAATCATACTAATAGTTAACGAAGCTTAGACGGAGGCCAGATTCCTAACCTCTCTAATGAAGGTCGGACAAGCACGTCTAAGGAGTTAATCAATCGGTATGATTGTTCTCTATAGTACTACTAATATGCACACAAGCCACACAAATAATCCATAATAAATCAAAATTCATTAAGCATGTTATTATAACAGAATTAAATAAACAAGTAGTTAAGAGTACCTGCCTATAGACCAAGTATTAACACCGGTGAGGGTACTTGCAAATTGTCAAAGGTTTGGATGCCTTACACAGGATTGGTTACCATTTTAGTTATCTTTCAAGGTTAAACCATACAGAATCTGCATCACACCACCAATCTGTATTTATGAAGTTGATTAGCATTAATGTTGTAGTTCTGTAAAAAAATTATAATATGCTTGAGAAGAAAAATGCAACAAACACAGAAACAAAACAATTGGCTTTCTGAAAACACATTAATCAAGCACAAGAACATCAACTAGATAAAACCACCATCAAACTCAAACTTATAATTCTGATTCAATCACAAACCCTCATCGCAAACAACATCAACAGCTAGATATCACAAACACTTAAAAGAAAATAAACACCAACAATATCAATCTTATATATGACAAATCACAACTAAACCCTGAACCATTAATAACGAAAATCATAAAATGTAATTACTATCTCAGTTGCATAAACATCTAACCCTAAACCCAACACCAACTCAGCGATGTCTAATAACACAGAGAAAGTAGATAAATAAAGAACTTTCATACCTCTAAAATTGTGGATCTAGAAGACCGTCAAATGGTGCAGTGAAGTTGAATCCAGAAACCCTAGGGTCCGAAAACCCTAATCGACTGTCGAATACAACTAAACATGGATGGTTACAAACATCCAAACGATATTGAACAATGTCGATATAGAATACCGTCAAAGGGTTGAGTGTAGGTGAAGCCCCAAACCCTCGGGACCAAGAACCCTAATCGACTGTTGAATACAAAGAATCACAGATGTTGATAATCATCGAGATGATGTTGGGCGCTATGGATGTATAATACTGTCAAAGGGTGGATTCGCATTTGAATCCCGAACCCATCTGGTCCGAAAACCATATTCGACAGTCGATTACAACGAAAGAAAAAGGGTGAAACAATCGGGAAGAACCGTGAGGAACCCTCTACATGCACAAACTATAAACCGATGAAACAACATCAACCGGGATGATTCTTGGATCAGCGGTTGTCGTTTGGGTTTCTTGAAACCCTAAGACAAAATGGATGACATCCGAGATCCCCGATGTGTATCTATACAACCGTCCACCCCACACCTACCCCAATTGAACTATGTTATATAAAATAAATTTACACTTTATACAAATATAATTAGTATAATATTACAATTTTAATTGTAAATTATACAAATAAATTTTGTATAATTTGTATAATATTATACAATTTGTATAATATCACCTACCCCAATATTATACAAATAAAATTTGTATAATATTACAATTTTAATTGTTGCATTTAGAAAAAAAATTAGCTTTTAACAATTTTTCTTTACTTACGATCTATTTTAGAGGTTAATTACCTAAGTATTTTGTGTTTATATATATTATATGCTCTATGTACGCATACCCGAAGACATGTCTATCCGATTCACGGATAAAGAAAACGCAATAAAAGAATTGATAAATGTTGTGTTTCCGTCTGTTCAGAACAATGTACATTCCTCGGAATATATAATATCAAGAGCAATATTATCCATGAAAAACGAGAGTGTAGACGAGATTAACGATCAGATGATTGCAATATTTCAAGGAGAGGAAAAGACATACTACAGTTTCGATGAAGTTGAGGATGACCGCCATAACTTTTACCCGGTAGAGTTCTTAAACTCACTAACAACTCACTAACTATTAGTGGTCTATCGCCTCATAAACTACGATTGAAAATTGGATGCCCCATCATATTGTTACGGAATATCGATCCATCGCATGGTTTATGCAATGGCACAAGGTTGATATGTAAAGGTTTCCAGCGCAATGTTATTGATGCTGAAATAGCTGTTGGTCAACATACCGGGAAAAGAGTTTTTTTGCCAAGAATCCCACTAACTCTTTCTGAAGATGACATGTTCCCGTTCAAGTTGAAAAGAAAACAGTTTCCCATTCGACTTAGCTTTTCCATGACAATCAACAAAGCTCAAGGTCAAACGATTCCAAATGTTGGTGTTTATCTTCCTGATTCTGTATTTTCCCATGGTCAACTTTACGTGGCGTTATCAAGGGGTATATCACGGGATAATACCAAGGTTTTAGTACATCCTGAAAAAATTTTCAAGCAACTAGGGGTATACACTTCGAATGTTGTATATCGGGAAGTGTTTCACGATTTATGAAATGTGTGTTTACAATAATGTAAGAATATGTATTTGTTAAATGTTCTTCCTTAAGTTGTTATACCTATAATGACCTGTTAACACGATTACATGATTGTTTTTTTAATTATTATGACGATTAATGTTTTCCTTTACTGTTTAAATATGATATGTTTGTTAACACTGGATTAATTTATATTCGTTTTAGATAACATAAAAGTCTATTATGGAAGAGTCAAAGATTAACCCGGAAGACGTGCCAGGTATGACTTAATCTTTATAATTTTGTTCGGTTCAAAGTATCTACACATAATTATAATCCAATAACTCTAATTGTAAAATTGCAATAAACAATCTAAAAAATTTTTTTTCTCAGTGACTAACCCTGCTCCAACTACTGAGGTGCCAGTCAAAGTTGAAAAGACTGAGGATATTTGTACGAATAAATCTGAGGTAGAGAAAGACGATGAAGCACAGTATACTCCTGGGTCCCCTATGGATGAAGAATGGTGGTCGAACAATATCGATGAGATCATCAAGCTCTGTGAGGCGTACGATTGATTGTTCTAATCATGCAACTATCTCAACGTTCATGATTTTACGTATTCTGCTTTGGTTATTCAAGACTTGAATTCTCGGATCCGATTGTTACCTTATTTCATTATCGTTTTATTTACCGGTTTCATAACTTATATTTACTTTGTTCTCTAATATTATGAGTAGATTCATCTCAATGATTTCGGAGTAAAAGTTTAAATTTTGTTCCTAAAAAATATTATTCGCATACGGTTCTTACGCACCACTAATATCGTATTTAAAAGCGTCGCACCCGCCGCATCTCGCGGGCACGCTACTAGTTATAAAATATCACTGAATAGTTATCAAGTTTTAAAAGTGTTTTAATTTAGTCACTCGTGCATATTTTCTCAAATTGGACCACTAAACGATCAATTTGAGTCATCACTAAATTTTATTATGTCAAGAAAGCAACGGTGAATAAGACGTTGGGTTCAGAATTTTTAATATATAAAATTATATTAAAAAACATGTTAATTATGAAAAAAATAAAAAAAATTACCTAAAACTTACGTCAACGTTCCATATCAGCATCAAAAGATCGAAAAAAATATTTTTAATTGAAACAAAAAGTAGAACATGCTAAAACATGTTAAGATTTTTAATTTATATAAAATATAAAACTGAGTGAGCTAATTGAAACACTTTTAAAACTTAATTTATTTAATTAGAACACTTTTACAAGTTAATTATTATTTTACAAAGTTACCCCTATTTATACCCTATTTATATCGCTCAACTTTTTATTCCTTAACAAAATTAGAAAAAAGGTTAAAGATTAATTAGACAAGGCTAGTTAAAAGTGAATTTTTTTTGGCATGAGGAGGAACAGGGGAAACATCCCATGTGCAGGAGCCAAGGGGTGGATATTGCAAAATCATATCCAGATTACATCACATGAAAAAGTTGGTGAATAAGATTAATAAAATATTTCCACTTTCCCTAAACTTCCTGAAATTGTATCTTGCATTTTGTCTATTCCTAATTTTAGTTATGGGTTTTGAATGGTATTATTATAATATGAAATCAAGGGCCATCTCTGAGAACTTTAAAAAAATTTAAGCCTGGTCAAGTATAAAAAAACAAGCACTTCTAATATGTAGTAAAATAATCCATATGTGAAATGTACATAATATGACATTAACTATATACCAATAAACAAGACAAAAATATTGTAACAAAAAAATATCATTAGTTGAAGTGAATCGTAGGGCTGCCAAAACCGGTTTTTATCATATTTAACAAGTTAGAGATGACGTGCAAAACTAATGTTTTAAAAATACAAAAAACTTGTTTAACTACTTATATATTATGCCTATAATTTTTTATATGTTTTTATGAACAAAAAATGTGAAATAATAGAGTCTAGCCTTCCGATTTTAATTATTTTCAAAAATATAAAAAATAAAAAATATATTTTTATTAAACAAGTTTAATCGTGTCATAAACAGTTCGTGAATTGCCAGCCCTGCCAAATCGTGAGTCTCACCTAACATTTTGGGAAGCAAAGCTCTCGCTCAAGTTTTTATAATCTATGGTCTCTGATATATCATTGTCAATAGTTATCATTGTTAATCTGTTAAGTCTTTCTTGAAACATTATAAATTGTAAGACTTCAACAACATTAATTTTATAAAGGTTTTTTATGCTAATGCCATTGTTACTGAAAGAGCTAAAAACCTTTATATGCACTTAATGCATTAAGAAAAAAAAAAGCTCCATCAAATTGTTTAAAGCATGAAAAGGGTTGATAACTAGACTAAATGAAAACATGTTAAACAACTTCAACTCAATGTAAAGTTCATTATCATCACTATCTGATTTACTCCATATTTCAGTGCATCTTAAAGTTTTTCTTATTGTTGATATTGTTCAAATTTTGTTTCAAGAGAAGTAATCGTTTGATCAACAATACATAAAAGTAATTGAATTTAAACTTTTTCTTGGATGAACGCCTACGAATCAAACAGCTTTTACAGAGTATCGGATCAAAACCCGTTTCAATGGCAATTTCTCTAGCTTCATCAAATCATTGATCATGTTAGGATTAAATCGATCCCAAGTTCTAGTATAAAAAATTTTAGTACAAAAATTAACAGCAGCAATCATCTTCATCCCCCTTACCGTTAACATCATCTACGTCCACATTAGCTTAATCCATGTTAACTTCACGATCTTATCTATATTTGTTACGTGACAAATAGTGTAGGGTTCCTTTTGTAATTGTTGTATTGTCAAAGGACTATTGTGTAACAATTAGCTAAGTTGTTTGTACTTAAACGAATCTGATTAATGAAGATAGCAGCTATTGATTTTGAGAGTAATCTCCTTCTTCTCTGTGTTTTCTTCTTCTTCTCTATCTTTAGCTCTTGGTTGTTCTTGATTACCAATTGTGTTCGTAACAATGGTATCAGAGCAGTCTTTCCTCTGACTGTGGGTGAGGATGACAACAACATCAACTATTCAACAATTAGGGCAACAATCGGCCCTTCCACCGAACAAGATCAACAGCAGCGGCACTCACCAATTAAGGGCATCAACAACGATAACGATTCAAGAATTAGGGTTTTGATTTCTGCCGCAACAATCTAAAGCATCAATCAAGAACACCAGGCAACTACAACATTTTGAGATTAGTAACAAATCAGATTCAATTCAGCGACTACAATGGAATTAGCAATGGAAAAGCTTATGTCAATAAGCTGTCACACCCCAACCTTGACGGCGGAATCGTCGAGGTGTGAGTGTTACGATTGTTCACAACCACATAACGCTATTGCCTGAAACATGTTAAAAATAAAAGGTCAACATAAAAATGTTGGTGAGCATTCCATAGTTTCCAATACATAAGTATATATAAAAGATGACAATTCAAGTTATAAGTTAGTGAATAAAGTGATTAGGGATGTTATGAACAATGCAACAATCAAACATCGACAATGTTTTACAAGTATCAAACGACGTTAATATTCTATTAACGTTAAAAGTATATACGATCAGCTAAGTGTACTTGGATCAACCAAGCAGGCTTGTCTTACCCATAGATCTATGACTTCGCTGGGCTAGCAATAGTTAATGATTGTACATATAACGCCATAACATGGTAACCACAAAAGCTCAACTAACCACAACTCACAAGTAAATTGCCATAAGTTTACAAGTCTCGAATAAGTTTACAAGTGCAATGATATAAGTTAACATGTTTCACCCCAAAGTGTGAAAATAACAAAAAAGGGTATGGAAATACTCACTTGACGATTAAGTATATATTGGATGATTAATAAGAAATAATAACGCGCGTCGTTTCAACGAATTCCTTTACAAGGTACCTAAAACGTATTTATTACAAGATTAATAATAAGATTAACGGTTTAATGTGAATTAGAGTTTTAGACGAAATTTGGGGTTTTTGATAAGTAATGAAATTAGGTTTAATATCTGATAATGTTTAAATATATTTTGTATATATTCTTTGTATTAAATATCATTACGATAACGTATTATCCGATAATATTTCATTAATAATTGTTAAAGTATATTTTATAATAAATTACGTTTGTAAATAATTGCGAAATTATAAGATGCACAATTTCTACAATTTACAAGACTATTTCATAATTAATCATGATATTAGTGTCCATTTTTATATAAATAATTATTTATAATATTTATAAGTAATATTTTATAAAAATTATTAAGGTTTTTAAACCAAATAAATTTACAGAAAATATTTATGTAACATTTTAAATAAAGAAAGTTTTTAAAACTTATTTTTATAACTTTTAGGGATTTTTATATATTTTATTGAAGCTTGAAAAGCATTAAAAAAATTGTTGAAGGTAGCCGGGTTCGAACCCGGGACCTCCAACTCACACACCCACAAGCTTACCAGTGAACCAAGGCATCCAGCCGCGCTTAAACCCCGCCCCATTTGTTTTTAAACATCATTTGCAATCCATCCCCAATTCACATAAACCCTAGATCGATTATGATCCAAATTAAAGATCAATTCGAGTCTGTTAATGTCTAAATTCATGGGGCTTTTGATCCCCATGTAAAATCGAGTACAATGATGCTCTTAATTACCTGATTCGGTGTTAATTCGATAGAGAACAAGATTAAGAACAGCCGCGGCAGAGGAGATATTGATTCGAGATGATTCTGTTGATGGTATTCCAATTAATTTCACAGAAAGCTTCTAAGGATGATTACAAACGAAAGCCCTTTATCAATTTGGGTTTAGAAGGATCAGAAAGGGGTGTTCGATTAAGTTGCAGGTTCGACAGAGAGTGATGATCGAATTCAGTTGTTTGTGTTTGTTTTTGGTGAAATTGGCACCTGAGTTCGATTAGGTGTTTGTAAATGATCATGTTGGTAGCTTTAATTTGTTTATTATTGGTGTTTGAGTGTATTATTGAGCTGTATCGAATCCGAGATAAAAGTGAAGATTATAGCCGTTTGTTTGACCGATTCAACACGTTTTTATGTTGGAATTCCATTCGAATTGGATCCAAGAAGTTTTCGGTGAGGTTGTGGGGTTCAAAATCGAATAATTTGGTTGATTTGGTCGGGAATTTAGTGGATTTCGATGTAGAAGCTTTGGATTCGAATTTCCCGATGATTAATCGTGTTTAATGGGTGCATTGGGTTCGAATCTTGCCCACGAATGCATTAGAACCGGTTTTGTGAGTTAAAATTGAGTAATTTTATCGATTTGGCCTCGCCGGAGATTGCTGGAGACTCGTCGGAGTCCCGACCGGAAAATCGAGGGAAAGGAGAGAGAGTGCAGTTGGGTTTTTAAAATTTACAAAACTGGTCCCTGCGGTTTCTCATTTATTATTTCATGCTATAACTTTCCTTTTACAGTTTCTAAATTTACAAGAATGACCCCTGGATTATTATTATTATTATTATTATTATTATTATTATTATTATTATTATTATTATTATTATTATTATTATTATTATTATTATTATCATTATTTATTATCATTTTTATTATTATTATTATTATTATTATTATTATTGTTTTTATCATTATTATTTTTATTATTATTATCATTATTATTATTATTATTATTATTATTATTATTATTATTATTATTATTATTATTATTAAAAGATTAAACGCCGTGAAATACGAGATGTTACAGTCTCCCCTACTTTAGGAAATTTCGTCCCAAAATTTGTTTACGAGGAGGCTGAGACGACAAGATGAGGACGCTTGGATTTCATTTGATCCTCACGTTCTCAAGTGAATCAGAAGGTTAACATGAAACCACAGATAGATCATAGTGATTCTCTTTTATTTCTTGATGCAGTCTGTGTTTTCATTTTCTGAGGTACACTTTGAAGAACTTTCAGGTTTTGATAAGGTATCGAAAGACGAAAATTCATCATCGATTAAGCTGACTGCTTTAGGGTTTACTTTATGTGCAATGGCAGAGCCATTAGAGGTAAAAAGAGAGCCTAAAGTATGTGGCTTCTAGTTAACATTATAAGCTTTCACGTTGATTAAGAATGAACATTAATACAAGATGTAACCGTCTCCCCTACTTTAAAGAATTTCGTTTCGAAATTAAGAATGAGCAAAAGAGTTAAAATGAAAGATAAGTGTTCAATATAACAGTGATTGACGTTTAATTACAGATGAAACGCTTCACTTGATAGAATCTTACAAGATTCTTGGCATAATGCATGCCAATTTGAACCCTATCAGTGAAATGTGAGACGTTTTGAGATGAAATGTTGGAAAGCGATGCCGAGTTACCATCGTATATTAGACTGATAAATCACAACTTCCAGAATATAATTTCGTGGTAAGGTGTATAAAAGACCAACAATGGTAAGCAAGGTTAACCGTCGGAATTTAAGAATCCCAAACGTCATCATATGAAACGACCTTAACGCATTTATTGTGAATATGTATTTCTCCTTTAACCAACCATTGGTCTAAGAATAATACGCTATGCGAAGATCTTGGAATAAGTTCACAACGATGATTCAGAAAAATAGAAAAATGAATCAATCGTTCAAAATAACGCTCGATGTTTTAACGTCATACCATGGTATACGAATATTTGAAACAGATACAGGTCAATTTCTCGACGTTATGAGATAATGGGTCAAATTGAATTTTTAGCCAATCGGTCTATAATGCACCAATTGTCATCATGACATTTAAAATAAGAGGCACCTAGTGGATGAAAAGTTAAACAGGAGATCTACGGGAACACGGAGGTTAGGTTTTGTCATAAATGAAGGTGAAACACTTGGACACATACCAAGTTACGTCTTTTCCTTTATGCCAAACCCATGACTACAAGTTACGAAGGTTTATGAACCATTATATCCACATCGCAGTGAGGATAATAACGAGTCTTGTTGTTCAAAACCAAGTTAGAATTTCAATGATTTCCAAGGTTAAAGATGCAAAAACGATTCAAGAAATGACACAAACAATAAGTAAGGTATTTGTAACCATGTCTTGCAAGGTAACAAATTTCCAAATGCAGATCGCATACGAAATTCATCAAACAATAAGAGAGGTATTCGATAATATCTTTATTTGACAAAGGATTGTTTAGAAGGATTATACTTATGGGTTTGATGATATCTCAAGATGAAAGTTGATAAGTGAGGAATAAATGGTTCCATATAGCTACATCAAATCAATAAAAATAAGGGGAAGAAATCGATTTAAGAATTTAAGTGCTCCAAGGTTGGAGTCAAAATCAACCTAAAACGATCAGGTCTAGTTCAGAGATCATGCTTTGGCTTGATCGGTCGAAACACTAATCATTGTTTCACCCTTCAAGTTACTACATGTTTCTCGTCACTTGATTACAACCTTGGTAAGTTGAAGATCAAGAAATGAAAATAGTCATTAAGGTGTGGTTTTCACTCCTAACTTGATGGTGTATTCCCAAGATATGACCACTACTTACCAATCAAAAAGTTCGATCCCAACTCATTGCTGAGGATCCACATAAATAAGACGAGGTAACGCACCATTAAGGTAAGGGAAATCACTCCTATCTTAACGATGAAGTTTTACAAAAACAAAATATAACAAGATGAACTTCTTCATCAAAATCCAGAATTCACTCCTACTTTGATGAGATCGTTTCATTTGAGAGAATACAATCCATAAAAATGAAATTATCATCAAGGTATGGAATTCACGTCTATCTTGATGATTGAGTTCCATAATAATAAGAAAACAATTGAGGATTGACATTTGTCACCAAAGTACGGGTTTCAATCCTATTTTGGTGAGGTCACGTCATTCGTGAAGTGCAAGTTCCAAGGAAATAATTTAAGTCGGTTTTCAAGATCAAGAAATCACCCCGAATTAGAGGATGAAATTTCATAGAACACACAATTGGAAACCATTTATTGAAACGAATGAAGAATCATCATCAAAGTAAGGGAATCACCCCTGTTTTGATGAGTTAGAATTATTTAGGAGATACGAGTGTTCTTAATCATAGGTTGACTTACAAACTCTTGCATCTCCCACGATGCAAGCGGTACGAAGTTTGACTTAACGACGAAAGGAAAAGGATATCACTTAGAATTTCAGAAAGTTACATCCATGTAACAAAAGGAAAATCATGCTTATAAAATTTAAGGTCAAAGTTTGAGGTAACAGGATTTGTTATGATGGTGTTCAATTCTTGGATAATTTAAACCAGGGAGACAAAATCAAGGACAAAAATGATTTGACATCACAATGAGATATGAACATTCGATTCGCAATCGATGGGATTACATGGACTTCTTAAGATATGAGGTCAGCCATAGCCTTATTGAAGGCACGCGTACTTATAAGTGATCAATTATCTCAAGGGTTTCGAGTCAAGTAAATGGATTCAATGATCGAGTCAATTCACTATTTACATTTTGCCTAGACAAAGCATCCTGAGATGTAGGAATTCCACCTACAGCATTGCATGTTCTTAGTTATGGGACACATCCTTAAGAGGATTTTGGAATTATAAGTAACGGTTTAAAGTTTTAAAGACCATACGGTTTAGATTCTCAATATCTTTGGGTATATTGAAATCCATTTTCACGTTGGTCAAGATAAGAAGATAGTTACATGAAACGCTGAGTTCAATACCGTTACACGTTACACGTTGAGCGTAAGAGTTGAAATGTAGGACGAATTCAATATTAACAGGAACATTATTTAGGTTAAGAATGAGAAGATATTAAAACTTTGGTGATAAACCCGTTCAAGGATTCAAGGATTTTTAGAATGCAAAAAGGATGGTTCCATTTGGTAACGTATTACCATTTGGAATCTTTGACACGTCAAGGTAATTTGACCCATTTGCCTTAGAGACGTGTGTTGACCATAGTTTATCACTCATCCCAGAAATCCCCAGGTAAGCATAACTGGTCTCGCAATGAGATTTATACGATATGCTTGCCTTAGCCCAAAGGCCTTTTGCCAGGAAATCCAGAATACATGTGTCTATGTGCCACACAAATTTCTTTGGTTTATGAAATCAAAACCTTGATTCAGATGAGTTAGGAGAGTTGATATGACTGCAGCAACCACCCGGGCTACAAGAGTAGAAATCTTACAGACAGAGTTTCTAGACCGTAAACGGATTTGACGAGAAGAGATTCTGGAATATCATTAAGATATTTTATGAGAATTGGATAATAGAAGTTATACCACATGAAAACAACAATCGGGAATTTGGCATAATAACAATGAGATGTTCCGAGTGTAATCGTTTGATTCGTAAATCAAAGCGAGTACGTTGACTAATCAAAGTATTATGTCAACCACAACTTTGTTGAAAACATGCGTACCTATAAGCAGATACTCATCCCAAGGGTTCCCAGGTAAGGTAGACAGATCCATCGGCTGATTTGGATTTATACGAATACCTTGCCTAGACAGAACACCTCGAGATACAGGCATTTTACTCTTCCAGTATTGCATGTATTCAGTGGTGGGGCACAGACTTTGACGAGATTTTCATAAATTATACATAGAGTCTAAGGAATTGATCCCACGACGATAAGTGTAGTCTCCACATGTCGTTGAGAATAAGTTTAGGAAGTTCATTTATCGGGGAGAGTCAAAGAGTCGAAGTTAAGTTTAGGGAGTCTAAGTTTTAAGCATACATAAGGCAATCCTATGCTAAGGCATCAAATTGCACAAAAGGCATAGCATTATGTAGCATGCAAACCATAAGAATATAATACTATAAGGTTCATGCATACGCTATAGTCTAGGTCACCATTTCTAATAACCTAAATCCCTATAGTTATGGGCTCTGATACCAATCTGTCACACCCCAACCTTGACGGCGGAATCGTCGAGGCGTGAGAGTTACGATTGTTCACAGCCACATAACGCTATTGCCTGAAACATGTTAAAAATAAAAGGTCAACATAAAAATGTTGGTGAGCATTCCATAGTTTCCAATACATAAGTATATATAAAAGATGGCAATTCAAGTAATAAGTTAGTGAATAAAGTGATTAGGGATGTTATGAACAATGCAACAATCAAACCTCGACAATATTTTACAAGTATCAAACAACGTTAATATTCTATTAACGTTAAAAGTATATACGATCAGCTAAGTGTACTTGGATCAACCAAGCAGGCTTGTCTTACCCATAGATCTATGACTTCGCTGGGCTATCAATAGTTAATGATTGTACATATAACGCCATAACATGGTAACCACAAAAGTTCAACTAACCACAACTCACAAGTAAATTGCCATAAGTTTACAAGTCTCGAATAAGTTTACAAGTGCAATGATATAAGTTAACATGTTTCACCCCAAAGTGTGAAAATAAGAAAAAAGGGTATGGAAATACTCACTTGGCGATTAAGTATATATTGGATGATTAATAAGAAATAATAACGCGCGTCGTTTCAACGAATTCCTTTACAAGGTACCTAAAACGTATTTATTACAAGATTAATAATAAGATTAACGGTTTAATGTGAATTAGAGTTTTAGACGGAATTTGGGGTTTTTGATAAGTAATGAAATTAGGTTTAATATCTGATAATGTTTAAATATATTTTGTATATATTTTTTGTATTAAATATCATTACGATAATGTATTATCCGATAATATTTCATTAATAATTGTTAAAGTATATTTTATAATAAATTACGTTTGTAAATAATTGCGAAATTATAAGATGTACAATTTCTACAATTTACAAGACTATTTCATAATTAATTATGATATAGTGTCTATTTTTATATAAATAATTATTTATAATATTTATAAGTAATATTTTATAAAAATTATTAAGGTTTTTAAACCAAATAAATTTACAGAAAATATTTATGTAACATTTTAAATAAAGAAAGTTTTTAAAACTTATTTTTATAACTTTTAGGGATTTTTATATATTTTATTGAAGCTTGAAAAGCATTAAAAAAAATAGTTGAAGGTAGCCGGGTTCGAACCCGGGACCTCCAACTCACACACCCTAAAGCTTACCAGTGAACCAAGGCATCCAGCCACGCTTAAACCCCGCCCCATTTGTTTTTAAACATCATTTGCAATCCATCCCCAATTCACATAAACCCTAGATCGATTATGATCCAAATTAAAGATCAATTCGAGTCTGTTAATGTCTAAATTCATGGGGCTTTTGATCCCCATGTAAAATCGAGTACAATGATGCTCTTAATTACCTGATTCGGTGTTAATTCGATAGAGAACAAGATTAAGAACAGCCGCGGCAGAGGAGATATTGATTCGAGATGATTCTGTTGATGGTATTCCAATTAATTTCACAGAAAGCTTCTAAGGATGATTACAAACGAAAGCCCTTTATCAATTTGGGTTTAGAAGGATCAGAAAGGGGTGTTCGATTAAGTTGCAGGTTCGACAGAGAGTGATGATCGAATTCAGTTGTTTGTGTTTGTTTTTGGTGAAATTGGCACCTGAGTTCGATTAGGTGTTTGTAAATGATCGTGTTGGTAGCTTTAATTTGTTTATTATTGGTGTTTGAGTGTATTATTGAGCTGTATCGAATCCGAGATAAAAGTGAAGATTATAGCCGTTTGTTTGACCGATTCAACACGTTTTTATGTTGGAATTCCATTCGAATTGGATCCAAGAAGTTTTCGGTGAGGTTGTGGGGTTCAAAATCGAATAATTTGGTTGATTTGGTCGGGAATTTAGTGGATTTCGATGTAGAAGCTTTGGATTCGAATTTCCCGATGATTAATCGTGTTTAATGGGTGCATTGGGAAAGGAGAGAGAGTGCAGTTGGGTTTTTAAAATTTACAAAACTGGTCCCTGCGGTTTCTCATTTATTATTTCATACTATAACTTTCCTTTTACAGTTTCTAAATTTACAAGAATGACCCCTGGATTATTATTATTATTATTATTATTATTATTATTATTATTATTATTATTGTTTTTATCATTATTATTATTAATATTATTATTATTATTATTATTATTATTATTATTATAAATATTATTATTATTATTATTATTATTATTATTATTATTATTATAAAAGATTAAACGTCGTGAAATACGAGATGTTACATAAGCCAAGAAGGTACTGTTCACGACTATTGCAATGCATTTCAAATTCTGTTCAATCAGGTTAAGTGTTCTGAAGAACTTAGTGAATATTATGCCATATACCTCTTTATGGATGGTCTTGAACCAAAAATTAGAGATGTTTTCATAACATGGCATCAGTATAGTTTTCATACATTGAATGACGCCATTTCCTTGGCTTTGAAATTGGTTGCAAATAAGTTGAAGGATTCGTTTTCTCCTTATGATCCAAATTCTTCTCTATACGAGTCCCACAAGGTGTTTGATATAATGCCTAAGAATGATAATGGTGAAACAAGTGAAGATATGGGTGATGATTTAGGTAAATATTCAAAGTTATATGACCAACATAAAATAGGTTCTTCATCTCAAGATAAGGTTACTGAGATTCAAGATTTTCTTGAGGATGATGTGTTAAAAAACCAAAAAGAAATTGATGATGAATTGCCTGACGGGTTTAGTAATGAAACAAATGTTTGTGTGGGTTTAAAATCACTCTCTTCTCTTCAATACAATCAGTTTATAACTTGTGAGTCTATTGTAATATACAAATCTAGTTTGTATGAGGTTTTTGAATCATTGCCTGTTTGTGTTCCTATGGGTGTTGGCGTTGGATTTCTACATTATGGGAAGCAATTTAAGGGGATAGATACTGGTTGGTTCTGTCAACTGGAATATAAAGATGGTGAGATTATGGAGCTCAAACTTGTTAAAGAACTAATGGATAAAAATAAGGTTTGGGAAGTGGGATTAATTGTTGAGAGAGGGGTTAATTTGCACCAGAAGATGCTAGAGATTTGGGATGGTTTAAAGCCATCAATACATCAAGCATTGGTTCTGATTTTTGAGTACTACTGCAATAGTTTAACTAACATTTACTCTATGTGGAAGACAAGCAGTTACATAAATGATGCATCTAGTCGACAAACTATTGGGAATTTCCTTCTTGATGATTATGATTTGCCACCTAGAGTAACATATAAACTCTCAAGTAGTGCTAAAAGATTTAATTCAATGCTTAAATGGTGTTCAAATGAATCTGCCTATCATAAGTGTTTTGAAAGTTGCACTGAGGAAAATAAGGATCTGGAATGTGCTAATCGTGTTGGGGGTGTCAAGATTAAAGGAAGCAAAGCCAAAAAATAAAAACTGCAGCTCCTTTTACTAACAAACCTTGGGAACGTATACATCACATGATGATGAATTTGCCTATTTTTGTTCTACAGTCCCTTGTAAAATTCAAATATTATTCTAATACTAGAGATATAGTGCAAATATGGGATATGAGCTTTTATGTTGAACGTTGTTGGAACATGTTGTCCATTTGGGGGGCATGGCTTAGTGCTGTTGATGTTGTCACAAATCAACTTAATGTTGTGATCATGAATTTTGAGGTTGATATTCTTGAAACTAGCATGGAAATAAAAGTTAGTTCAGGTTACCAAATTGGTAATAATGGTTCTAATGATTGCATGTTGATGGTTAATATGGTATTAGTCTTCTGGGGGTTGGTTTGTATTCATGGAACCTGGTATATAAAGATGGATGATGGATTGAAAAGGTTATATGAAGAATACTACTGTTGTTCAAAGGTTTCCAAGTTCAAGGAGATTGTTAACTTCAAAGACCCTATTATACAAGAAATACTATGCTACCGTTCTATTCGACCAACTAAGTGTTAAGAATTAGTTTGGCATAAATGGAAAACAAAATAGGTGTGATAATTTCTTTTAGCAAGTCATGCTTGAAGAGTTGCTCAACAGATAGACTATAAAGATGGATATTCATGGCAATTTTGATAGTATAATGAGTAGTAATTTTGATACTCCTACATCAACAGGAAGAAAAAGGCAGCGGGTTATTGCAAAGGATAATCCTTCATAATTACCAAAAGGAAAGTCTTGCAGTGATGACATATTAAGTGAAATAAAATCAAGTGTTGTTTTTCAAGCACTTATAACAGAATCCATTGCAGCTCAACTATCAAGATTTGATGAAGCACAAGAAATTTTACAGATTGGTTTTGATAGTTTTGATTTGTATTTTTTTTTGCCACTTGGTTGTAATAGTTGACTGAATTTGTTTTTCCTGATTTCTTTGTTTCTTGGGGTCAAGAATCTTTTATGGGGGAAGTATTGTTACGTGACAAATAGTGTAGGGTTCCTTTTCTAATTGTTGTATTGTCAAATGGCTATTGTGTAACAATTAGCTAAGTTGTTTGTACTTAAACGAATCTGATTAATAAAGATGGCAGCTATTGATTTTGAGAGTAATCTCCTTCTTCTCTGTGTTTTCTTCTTCTTCTCTATCTTTAGCTCTTGGTTGTTCTTGATTACCAATTGTGTTCGTAACAATATTGCATCAAAATCATCTTCATCCACATTAGCATTAACATCATCTTCATTCACATTAGCATCAATATTTACCACATTATTCTTCATCAGCATTACAACTTTGAGGTTGTTTTGAAAAAAAAAATCATGTTTATCTTCTTCTTCAGACTTTTTTTTCTTTCTCTATTTTCCTTCTTTACGTTTTTTACTACTTGATATTTATATTTATTTAGGAGATAATTTCTAAACATGTAAAGTTTCAAACATTCAATTACAAAGATTTAACTATGTAAAATTCGTCCAATCATCTTGATTCAAGCATATAGAATTTAAGCATGCCAATGAGTCCTAGATCAACTGGTTTAGGAGGAGGCACTCTATGACTTTCCAAAGTGGAGGTCATGGGTTGGAGTCTCACTAGGTGCAATATGCTCCAAGTGGGTCAAGAGTTTTACCACAGCGGGCTTTTAGGTGGTAGGTTTCCCTTGGAATGGCGGGCGAGCCGGGTCATCAGCGTCTGTGTTCGCGGGCGTGGGTGGCCTTTCGTCAATGGGTTTACCCGGGTGACCGGGCTTAAAAATTATTCGTTGGCCGTTAAAAAAAAAGAATTTAAGCACTATAGTGTCAATCAATGAAAAAACAAAATTATTAAATCAAATATGGAATTTTTATCAAAGAATAAAACATTTAATTTCCAACATATAAAAGCATCAAAAGTCAAAAACCAAAATCATATAATCAATTTCACACCTTATCGACTTTTTTCTTCACTTTGACTATTAGATTAGATAAATTGTAGTGAGCTAAACTAATTAGTATTTGTTAATGGGTTCTAAGGTTTAATATATTGGAAATATTAAAATGTTATCGTATCTGTTAATTGTTTGTTAGAGGCCTATAGTGTTGTTTAATATACATACATATATAATATATATATATATATATTTTTTAAAAAAATTCAATGCCTCACGAAGATAGGTCCTAGGCAATCACCCACCCAGTCCTCTTAAGACGGCCAGTTAATTAGATAGTTGGTTGACACTGTATTTTTAAAACTTTAATTGCTTAAAGCATGTAATAGAAATGCTTAATTAAGAGTATGCTGCAGATTTATCTATCAATATATTAAAATCAATATTAATTAATATCTTTTTATATATAGTTTGTTTAAAATAGTAACCCTAGCCTCCTCCAACATCAAACCTCAAGGGGCCTGATTTCAACTCTTCTTGGTAGCCTGTACTAGCAATAGAGACACATGGTCCTCACATCCACAAGGAAAAGCAGGATTTTACCACTTTTGTTCACTACCAACTTTTAAATGATATCTTAGTTGAAATCAATTATAAACAAATATAAGTAGAAAACCATTTACTCAAGATATATAACATTACAATCCATACTTTCTAAAGTTTAAATCTTACTTGTATAACATATCATGTTATAAACCTTTCATTGCACCTCGTCCACGTTCACTCGATCCAAGATTCATGTAATTATCACTCTTACGACTTTGGCTTGATGTCACATCGTATTGCAAGGATAAAATGTGATATCATTTGAAGTTAATATCAGTTTTGGGGGTGTTTTTGCGAGATTTTATTAAGGTCGAAGGTCGTATTTGATCGAGTTGGTGACTCACATTCACTAAGCCATGGTCCATGGACCATTGCACTCCCAACCCCCTAGCTACTTTTTGTAAAAGACCCAAATTATATGGCCTTGTGTTAGATCAGTAGGTGATTAGTTGTTTTCTAAACCTCATGACCCTACAATCAAAAGGTTAAAGGTTGCCACAAATTTCCAAAGTCTAGTGCCTCATTATGAACCTTCTATTCCATTTTCATGTTTTCTTTAGCCAACTACATTGTGGTAAAGGGTAGTTCATACACATTGATTCATCTCTACGCCTTTAATCATTCATATAAATCATCATATTGTGCCTCTTGCTATCTCAAAAGACGAAATGAGTTTATCGGTGAACGTAAATGGACAATCTAAGGTTCCGCCAGGGTTCAGGTTCCACCCCACAGAAGAAGAGCTTCTTCATTACTACTTAAGAAAGAAAGTTGCTTATGAAAAGATCGATCTTGATGTTATTCGTGATATTGATCTTAACAAGCTCGAACCTTGGGACATCAAAGGTGAGTGATAACATAATTTCTTAAGCATGTAACTTAATAAGTCCTAAGCTATTGTTGAGTCATGAGATTTTACTAGATATGTTTGTACTTTTATAGAAAAATGCAGAATTGGATCAACCCCACAAAACGATTGGTACTTCTTTAGCCACAAAGACAAGAAATACCCCACTGGAACGCGCACAAATCGCGCAACTGCTGCAGGTTTTTGGAAAGCCACGGGTCGTGATAAGGTCATTTACAGTAGCTCGAGAAGAATCGGTATGAGGAAGACATTAGTGTTCTATACAGGAAGAGCACCTCATGGACAAAAGTCAGATTGGATTATGCACGAATATAGACTTGATGACAACACGATTACCTCTCAAGATTATGGCTCGGTAAGCTACTTTCGCGTAAATTTAATGGCTCATTCGCTTGCTTACGTTCAAATTATCTAATGACAGGGTTCTAACTTGGGTGATTCGAGTCAAGAAGACGGGTGGGTCGTGTGTCGTGTGTTTAAAAAGAAGAACTACCATAAAGTGGTTGAGAGCCCCCAAAGATCATCATCTGCACCTTCAATAGATTCAACAGCTCATATGCAATCTTCAAACAAAAATGCAAGTGTTCATGATGATCAGTTTGTTGTGTGCATCAATGGTAAATCCTGCAAGCAAGAAACCGATTCACTCGCGAATAACACCACCATCACCCATGACTATAATCCTTTGCAACAATTCATTAGCCCAATACATGACACACTTGATCAAGATTCAATTTTTCAGGCCCATAACTCCATGACACACTTGCTAACAGAAGTAGAACACTGTAGAGATCATGAACATCTTGAAAATTGGTCTGATGTTGATCGACTCGTGGCCTCACAGCTTGATGGACGTTTCACACTAGACCATGATGATCAAACACCACCACAAGGTCCACAACCATCATCTATGGCTAAATTGAATGAAGCCGTGTATACGAGTGAAATGGATATATGGAGCTTTGCACAATCTTCATCACAGTCATCTTCTCCGGATCCATTTTACCATTTGTCCGTATAGACTATACTTTGTAGTTCACATAGTTTTATTCAAGCTTTCTTGATAGTTACTTTCTAGAGGTAAAAATGGAATAAACCGTTATACATAGTTGGATGTATAATGGTGAACCTTGAAGTAATGATGAGGTTGCTTGTGGGTCATAAGTTTGAGTTTTGGAAACATACTCTTGCAGTTATAGAAATACAGGATAAAGATATGCGTGCATCAGGCGCAAGTGGCTTGATCGACAACCACCCGACCTGTGCGTATATACATGGATGTATATAGATATGAATTGAAGCAATTGGTTTGAAATAGTGTGTTTAGCTAGGTAGAAGGTTGTTAACCTTAATGTCATAGGTTGTCGGTTTGTTATGTTTGATGGATACATATATATGTAGCACAAACATTCTTCATCCTTATCATACCCCTACAAGAAAATGTCACATACTCTTTGATTCATTGAATGTTTTGTTTTTGAAGTGACATTTGTCATTTTAAACATGTTTTAGTTACAAATTTTAAAGTGTCTTTCAATTTTTTTGGATCATTCGACACGATATAAAGATATAACGTTATTTTCTTGTTTACGGTCGTCACCATCGTCCATCGGTAACTCCTTTAGTTTGTTCATATTGGATCATCATTTGATGGTTAGATAGGTCTAAATACAATACCAATCGTGTATAAAATGGACAAAAAATTAATGCATCCTTTTATAATGCATACAAACAAACAAACAAACAAACATACCTAGTATATTCCACTCATAGAGTAGGGTCTGGGAGGGGTAGGTGGTGACGAGTCTTTCCTCTACCTTGAGAGGTAGAGAGACCGCTTCCAAAGAGACATCCGACTCGATAACAAAAGCAATAGCCATATCAAACACAGGCAAGCATATTATTAGCATACAATATATAGTTATATAACACAAAGAAATAGAGAAATGCATACATCACAATAAGCGGCAAGTTGCACCTATAGAGGATAGATGAGTCTTCATTTACCTTTCTTACCCCCAAATCCCTCTAAAAGTCCTTAATTTTAATTCTGCGCCTCCACGCACTCCTATCATCGATCATGTGCTCAGAGAGGTGCAAGTCTACCATATATCGCCTAATTATCTCATCTCAAGTCAACCTAGGTCTTCCTCTACTCCTCCTACCCTCTACGATAATGTTCTCTACTACTCTAACAGGTGCTGTCGTCGGTCTCCTCTTCGCGTGCCCGAACCATCTTAATCTTCCCTCGATTATTTTATCCGTGATACAAGCACCTCTAGCCTTTGTCGAAACACATAGTTTCTTATCTGATCCAGTCTTGTGTGTACACACATCCACCTCAGAATTCGTATTTCCGCAACCTCTATTTTTCGCTTGTGCTATTTTCTTATGGCCCAGCAGTCTGTTCCGTATAATATAGCTGGACGTACTGCTACTCTATATAGTCTTCCCTTTAGTTTTTCTGGAAATCTCTTATCACACAAAATCCCTGATGCTGCTCTCCACTTGCACCATCCTGATTGAACACGGTGAGCTACATCGCTGTGTATCTCTCCGTCTTCACGTATGTACGAGTCCAGGTATTTGGGTGTCCATGCCCTGAATACTAATTTGGGTGTCCTTTTCAGCCTCATCACTAAAGTTACAGTGCATGTATTCCGTCTTAGAACGACTTATCCTTAATCATCTGCGCTCTAGTGCTGCTCTCCACTGTTCTAGCCTCTCGTTAAGCACCCTTTTAGATTCTGATATTAAGATAATATTATCCACAAACAACATGCACCACGGGACTGGCTCTTGTATAGACTTGGTCATCTCATCCAACATTACTGTGAAGAGAAATGGGCTTAATGCCGAACCCTGATGGAATCCTACTTCCACCGGGAAGAAGTCTGTGTCTCCAACTGGTGCTTGCACACACTTTTTGCCCCGTCATACATATCATTGATTATTTTGATATACCTCTCTGGTACCATTCTACGTCGTAGACTTTCTCAAATAAGTTGACACGGAACACTGTCATAAGCTTTTTCTAAATCAATGAATACCATATGGAGGTCTCTTTTCTTTTCTCTATATTTCTCCATTATCCTCCTTATGACGTGTATGGCTTCTGTTGTAGAGCGTCCTGGCATAAATCCAAATTGCTTTATCGCAATCTTAGTTTCGCGTCTAATTCTCGTGTCAATAACTCTTTCCCATAGTTTTATCGTGTGACTCAATAGCTTTATTCCCCTGTAGTTTGCGTAACATTGGACATCTCCTTTTATATAGGACTATGACACTGCTTCTCCAATGTATAAAAGGGTTAATAAGGGTACATTGTTGTTTGAATTTGTCCCAGGAATAAATATATTCATAACAAATTGGGTTATTATTATAAAGTCATATTTCTTTGAAATGGATACATGAATTATAAATAGTTACATATCTGTCACACTTTCTCTCTCCCACCATTTTAATTAACTACTCTACATCACGCCCGAGGAGACCGGGTTCGGGTCACGGATGCCGGGTCTTCGGTACTGGTTCGATCACGGTAAGTCCTACGGGCACACCCACACCCAGTGGGGATCCTGGGGCTCGAACCCGCGAGGATTGTGGTGTGACTTCGGGTCACTACCGTTGCGACGTTCTCCTTTCAAAAAAAAAAACATATGTTGGTTCTGATTAATATGCATGATAATTAAATGTGTTGGGTCGGTCCCCTTTAAAAAAAGTGATAGACAATGATTATGATGTTCCAACCAGTGACTTACCATCTAGATAATGCATGAAGATGGACTATTGAAAAAAGTTGTGTATTGAGAGATAGAAAACATAACACCTTTTAACATAACAAAAAACACGTCAAATAAAATCATCCCTTTACAGTCAAGCATATGATAAAACGAGTGCTCAAAGTACATAAATATTCTAAATAATTAATGTTAAAATGCTCAAAATCAGAATTTAAAGAAGGGAAAATGAGCTCATTGAAATGTTGATCACATGCAATTTGTTGTAGGCAGGTCCTACAGACATGAAATGATGAAACTTTAACAAGCGTTAATAATGTTCATTGATTATGAAAAAGGTGCAATATGTTTCGTTATTGTAGTTATTATCAACTTACTGTTGCAATGGCCGTTTGAGGTTGTCGTAAGGTTCACCCCCATCTCACCTTCTCAACTCTATTTCATGAGTAAGATATTACTGGATACGTTTGTGCGCTATTTTGACAGCAACACAATCTTCCATAGTGTTACTGATTTAATAGCAAGAAATGGTTAAACTACTTCAAAATCTTATGAAAAAGATGAAGACCACCAGAATGACAGTTGAAACAGTCCATATCATAAGTTATATCAACAAAATCAAGCTTCTAACACTACTGCAGATGCTGCAAATTACACAACTCATAGCTCGCAAATATTAATATGTGCATTTATAGATTTTCATCCTAAAAAGAACGATTTTAACTATAAACATACCGTAGAACAATCAATTATGAATCGGGCAACGATCGAACGAGATGGAACCGAAACCGATTCTGGTTTGGTTAGTCATGTTCAGGCATCGACCTGGTTTTTTTGTGCACCACTATTTGTAAGTTTACATGTTTTACCTTATATACATGTTAGACTTTAATTTAATGTTTAACTATAGCATTGGACAATATGTTGGTACACGAGTTTTGTTTCAAAGAGTTTTAAAACGTTATCTATTATTGAAGGGTTTGTCATTTCCTTATTCTTGGATGTTGAGGTTACATTGGACTATGTCACTATTACGGTTATACAGTGTTGTCGATGTGTCACATTTATACGCGATACTCTTGGTATAAAAGAATAAAGATTCACGCCTTTGGGTCAAGTTCCGTATAACGGTGTTGAAACGAATATAGTTATGGACCGCTTACCCTCAGAATATTTAAAAATTACATATGTAATCAACGTCATTAAGATCATATAAGACTCACAAATCAAAATTCTGTGCCCCTGCAAAAGAAATATCATACGAATGGCACAAAATATAATCAATACACAGTTCTGTTTCATGGGAATTATGCAATCAACATCATTTGGAAACAAACTAACAACAGATTACAACACAACAACGATCATGTTTAATAAACCAATATGTGCTTCAAGAAATGAATAATTGTATTATGAATAGAACAGCACACAACTACTTACAAAACTGTATCATCATTACAGGTACCCCACACACAAGAATAGTATAGAAATGGATTGAACAATCAATTAAAATCTTCATTTGTATGACTCCTATCTCAAAACAGACCTGCAACAAAGATATATTACAGTTCAAATTCATCTTCAAGCTTCAACTGCTCAGATGCAGCTTCTTCTTCATCATCATCAATCGCGAAATAAGGATTGTGCGCCTCTGGCTTGAAATTATACCCAGTAAACACATAGAACGCTAGAGTCGCCAACTCAGCAGCCACCACACTAGTCCAAAGATACTTGTACGAAGTAATCGTCTCCAATGCATAAACCACAACTCTTGTGAAGTAAATATAGCATATAACCACAACATAATACTGTCTAAAGAGTGTCAATTTCATCAAATTAACAGCAGCTTTCCCATCTGTTCTAGCCGCCTCCCTCAAATTCTTAATTGACCACACAATAGGGAATAAGATCGCGCAACAGCATATCACATCAACCAACAGAAACACCTGTTTCCAAGTGACCCAATCTTGCCCATACGGCCCTGATTCATCGATAACCACCTGAGCAATGTTGGCAATCACTTGAAGTGGGATCACAATCATCAACACCTTCTTTTCTTTATCTTGAAGATACGGTTTCAAGAACGACCACCCGGTCCCAATCAACACAATCAAAGTAAACAATGTAATCCCTTTCAAGAAGCTAAAGATATAGAACAATACATCCCACCCATGAGCACTACCAGTACGCTTAATATACGACTTATCTTCCGCTTCACACAGCAAGTTCAAAGCTTTAAGAACCACAACAGCAAGCATAAAGAAATGAATCCCAAACACCGTCAATCGCTTTTTATACAACAAGTAAACCCAAGCTGCAGCTAAAGTAAAGTAAACAAGAGAGAACAAGAAATAAACCCTAGGAAGAATCGTGATTCCAGCTGAAAGATAATCACGAGTTTTCGATCTCCCATCAAGATTATACATTGCAGATCGAACATCCATTGAGACCTTAAGCTGAGGGACACAATTAGCAAACACAAGGGTATACTGATCGGCATCCGATTGGGGGTAAAAGTGATCAAAAGCATTAGCCCCTTTTGGTAAAGAATCGAAATTGAAAACTTCTTTGATGATTTTGGATTGAAGCGCACACCCGATCTCACCATCTTCGATCTGTTGCAGCACCTGGAGCCATGAATCACGGGTGCAGAGAAAAAACCCTAATTTGGAGAGATCAGGTTCTGTAGATGAGAATGATAGTTTTGATACGTTGAGTTCGAGCCTGCCGTTGTGTGTGAACCCGAATTCGTCAAATGGGATGATTTGACGCGGGTCGGATCGGATCTCGGTGAAGCGGATCTCTGCGGTAGTGGTGGAGATGACGGTGAGGAGGAGGAGTAGGGCGGCGGAGGAAGCGGTGGCGGATGACGTCATTGGTCGGAGATCTGAATGGAGACGATGGGATCTGTGAGAGTTGTGGTTCCTTTGAAGGTAAGAATGGGATCGAAGGTTGTGAGTTGAAATAGTGATGGGGATGGTTTAACTAATAATATTATTATTATATTAATTATTATTATTATATTATTTGGTTTTGAATCTGAGAGGGGACGTCGGTGGTGTAGGTGATGCAACTCTCCTGCGGTTTTATTTGTTTAGTTTTATAAAAAAGATATTTGTAATTCAGGTCGGAAATAAACCGAACGAACACGAACAAATATATTTGTTAAGAAATACATTTGTTTATTAACTGTTTGCAAACATTTATCGAATCATATTTTTTGTTTGTGTTCGTTTATTAAGTAAATGAAAATTTTTATGAATTGTTCACGAACACTTATCGAACGTAAACAACCACAAACAAATATGCATGATCATGACGAACAAAAAAAATTTCATGAACACAAATAAATAAAAATGATGATATATATTTATTTTAAAATAAAAGTTGCATTTTCATATCCGACATTAAAAATAAGTACTTCACATAAGTATCAAAAAATACTTGATATAAATATTATAAAAACAACTGACACAAAAATTAAAAACATAAACGAACACAAATAAACACATTGAACGTTCTCGGACGGACATTAATAAACAATATCGAACGTTCATGAACATAAATAAACGAATGTGGCTCGTGCTCATGTTCGTGTTCGTTCATTTACTAAACGAATGAACATAAATGAACTTCCCGTCGAGCGGTTCACGAACTGTTCGTCAAACGCTCGATTCGTTTCCATCCCAGTGGTCTCGTTTTTCTTCTTATGTTCAAAATGTCATATTAGTAGCTTTTTTTCTCGTTGTTTATATTTCACTGGTAATTGTTACTCGCTTTTTCATGATTTTGAGTTCTCATTGATTTTTGCCCTAATATTTTTCATTAAAATCGAAGACCGGTGTTTCCAGCGAGGGACTTTAATCATAGGTTTGAGATCTCTTTTTCCGGAGTCGATTACAAATGTCCTAATAATTAGAGACTTAATGTTATATAACCCTCACTATGTTCTTTAGAGGAAAGTGTTTGTTTATTTAATTATTTATTGTCTGGACGTCAAAGAAATATGAAAAAGATTATGAAGATAGGTGATGTTTGATATCTCTAAATTAACGGTTCAACAGTCTAACAATTGACAACTAGAATAAGCCAATAGTCGGGGAAAAAAGTTAGAGCTTTCATCGCTCATACATCCTTATGGCTTATATGAAAAGCAAGGAACGATTGGATATTCTCAAGGCTAAAAGAAACCGGTGGATAAAATTATGGAAGATGTTAAAACTGAAGTGTACAGTTGGTGCGACTAGATTACACTGGAAAGTTTCCATATGATGTCTTTGGCAAATTGTAAGTTTGATGTTCTTGCTTTGATGTAATGTTAGTTCCCCGGTAGCATTATTAGTGAATAAATGAGGCTTTGATGTAACTTTAGTGAATAAATTCCGTAAACCCTCGTTTCATTTTTTTGATATAGAGATTCAAGTAACAAGTAACACAAAAATATTAAACATATATTAGTAACTAGCTATAGTAAACCCGTGTATTACACGGGTTGAATAAATAAAAATTTAATATAATAAATTTTAGAGTAAATTACACTTTTCGTCCTTTAGCTATATAGCAAATTTCAGGTTTCGTCCTTAAACTAAAGAAATTACAGTAAACATCCTTTACGTTTAAAAAAACTTGCACTTTTCGTCCTTTACTCTAACGGACGTTAATTTTGTCTGTTAAATCAGATCATGTGCAAGTCACATGAGGGCAATTTAGTCATTTCAATCCATATAATTATCAAAACAATAAAATAAAACTAAACCCACTTAATCCACATCATCATCATCTTCACCATCCACCATCCACCACCACCACCCCTTCATCATCATCTACCACCGCCCTCAACCTTTAAAACCCTCCACACCATCGTCACCCCTATCAAACCCTAACCCACAACCACTCGACCACCACAACCATCCATCCACCGCCACCGATTAAACTCTCATCCTTAGATCAAGAAACACACAAGCATTCATCCGTTCGACTTGTATCTTCTTCTAATTTGAATTCTCAACTCTTACTCCTCGTTTCTAGGGTTTTTACCCTCTGGGTTTGCTTAATTTCAGTCGAAATAGGGTTCAAGATGAAAGGGTGTGGTTGATGTTGGTGATTTTGTGTATTCTGAGCTAAATTGGGGATTTGTGTGGAAGAATTGAGTTGCAAGTCAGGTATCATTTCAATCCACTCAATTTGTTGTTTGTAAATTGTAGTTAAATTGAAGTTACTTTGTGGGGTTGCATTTATGGGTTTTGATGTTTTGATTGGGTGTGATTTTGGTTGGTATGAAGTTTGGTTCTTGGTGGGAAGATGGGTGTGGTGGATTAGACAATGTTTGTGGTGGTCGGGTGCTCGGGAAGATGTGTTTTGATGTTTTGATTGGGTGCAGTGGCGGTGGACGGATGGTTGTGGTGGTCGGGTGGTTGTGGGTTGGGGTTTGATGGGGGTGACGATGGTGGTGGAGGGTTTTTGAAGGTTGAGATGGTGGTGGTGGTAGATGATGATAAAGGGGGGGGTGGTGGTGGTGGCGGTGGTGGTGGTGGATGGTGGATGGTGAAGATGGTGAATGGTGAAGATGATGATGATGTGGATTAAGTAGGTTTAGTTTTATTTTATTGTTTTAATATTCATATGGATTGAAATGACTAAATTGCCCTCATGTGACTTGCACATGACCTGATTTAACAACAAAATTAACGTCCGTTAGAGTAAAGGACGAAACGTGCAAGTTTTTTTAAACGTAAAAGATGTTTACTGTAATTTCTTTAGTTTAAGGACGAAACCTGAAATTTGCTATATAGCTAAAGGACGAAAAGTGTAATTTACTCTAAATTTTATTAATTATAAAATAATATTTTAAGATATGATATGACTGAAATTATGTATTAGAAATGACTATAAGTAATAAAACAGTGATTTCAACTTTTTAAAATTTTGTTTTTAAATTTTTTTAAAAAGAAATAAATATTTTATCCTAAAACAAACTGTATAAAAATGTCATTTTTAAAAATTTTCTATTATAACTTCCATATTTAATTATTTTTGATTTTAAAAAATTAACCTTTTAAAAATATCGATTTTAAAATATTTCGTATTTTTAGAAAAGTCTTATGCTTTAATAAATTTATTATTTTATAAAAATATTTATTTAGAAATAACATTAATAAATAGATCTCTCTATTAATTTATTAAATCTGAAAAAATATTAAATAATATTATTACTAATTAAGGTAATTATTTAATAAGAGAGAGAGACGGGAAAGTTTTTGTGAGAATAATTGTGGTGATGCCACGTGTCATCTCAATATACCTTTTTATTAGAGTAGGAAGATATTAGGAGTAGAAAAAAAATGTATCACAAATCATCTAAAAAATAACTATCGCTAACGCGTAGAAATAAAAAAGATAAACAAAAGTGTAGGACAAAGCGACAAGCTAAAAAAATAATTTGATTTCAAAATCAAAATCAGTTTTCAACAAACCACTAGTTAAGTAATGTGATTCCAAATTGTAACAGTCACTTTATACTAAATTCCAAAACACCCTTGGATTTGTTAATTAATCATAAAACCGTTATATCTTACAAAATGTTTATCCACGACATTTAAAACATTCATTATTTATGATGTCCATCGACAAAAGAGTTATAAAAACCTCAATTGTCCTGATACAACTAATGCTTAAATGTTTATACTCGTAACACAAACCAATTTGAGCAAATTATAATGTCCATGGGGAAAAAAATGTAGAAGCCTATATATCTCCGATAATATATTTGTTTATTTCATTTTCACCTATAAAGATTGTAGCTATAAAAATAAAGAAAGTGTATGGTTTGTGTCAATATACATGAAAACCGTATTAGACTTGTAGTTTGGGACAAATGCTGGAGTTGGGATTTGCAACAGAACCTGTACACAAACAACACAAGAACAAATAAAACTACTACATATAATAATTTTTCTAGGTTTCAACCTATGGTAAATGAACTTACAAACATCGGCAAAACATGGTTGTTTGGCCACCGGATCCTCTTCAAATGGCGGTGGAGATTGGCCGTACACCATATCACAACTCATATCTTCAAAATCTGTACAAAAATAAAAACGTGGTTAGGAGTTAAGGTTAATAAAACCGTTAGAAGCGTGTAAGCTTTTGATATACGAAAATATACTTGGAATCATAGTCAAGGGAAGACCGAACTCGTTGGTGAAGAAGTCTTGTGTAGGAATTTTACACATATTCACACACATTCCTACGCATCCGCTGTTCTCCAAGTACCTACACACAAAGAATAGAAAACATTCAAATATGATTACGAAAGTTATATTATTTTAATAACTTTAACTCTCTAAATAAAACATGTTGAGTAGGTTTTATGCATCGCAAATACATTTTGGAATTTAGACGTGAGAATTCCAGACATAATCAGATTTTTATTAATCAATCTAGTTAGTTTTATTAAATAAGTCATGTTTTGATTGATCTTTTTAACATGTTTAACAAACAAGCATGTAGTATTTAGGTTGGATTAAAATTTAATTGGGATTAACCCATACAAACTAGAAATTAATACAAAAACCAACTAAAAATATTGTTATTGTTTTAACCCACCAGCCTCTTTATAACTTGTTTCCAACTTTATTCAAATCAATCAACCGATTTACAACGCTATTACAAGTTAACAACTCATTTCAAATCATCGACTCGTTTGACTCATTTAGATAAAAGCTAAATGAGTCGTGTTTGGGTTGTAGTGTTGCACAAATGAAGCCATCCCACACAATAGATCATTCGACCACCTTACTTTCTATGACTTTTGAGTTTTGTCGGTTTGTCACGTGTTATTTTTCCTAACGTATAACGTAAATCAACTCAACTTACCTGCATTTCTTGATACGAACTCCGCTCCTTTGCTTTACTCCATTTACTTCTACTTCTATAACCTATGAACATGACCAACAGTCCAACAAAACAACGTACCAAAACGAATTAAACTTAATTTCACCATCAAGCTAGTATACCAATAAGCATTTAAAATTGTGATGATATATATATGCAAAAATCACTCTATTTAATACCTCAGAAGGACCAACTAACCAATGGAAAAATGGGACTGTTAATGCAGCATTGAACTCTGCTGCCCATTTTGTAGGTGGAAACAATTTCCTAAACTGGGAAAAAAATAGACCAAAACAACAAACACATTAGCCAATAAGAGCATGACACGTGTATATTATTTAAAACTAGAGTTACAGTTTTAAAAATGAACCTGTTCAGGGGCACCAGGAGGAAGCATGGATAACAAAACCTCCCTAACGACTTCTTGCTGTTGTATACGGTTTCTTCCTTGCATCACACGCCTCGAAACATCGACAAAACTATCATAGTCATAGTCTAGCAATCCTTTTTTCTTACCCTCGGTTCCTTTCTCGGGTTTGCCCGAAAACTTTTCCATTTTTCGGGCGAATAAACTCATGAACACCTTCTCGAACACTCCATCATTGTACTTTGTCTTCTGGCCCATTGGGGCCGGTTGTCCTGACGGCTCTGCTATCCCACACCGGATAGTAGAGCCGCCAGGGTGCAGGTGGTTGTGGGGTTTCAGTGGCGGACATCGATGTAGATTGGTGTTCGGAAACCGAACAACTTGGTAGCTTAGAACCACCATGGGTTTGATGATCTATGGTTCAAGAAAATCATCAATTTGATAGCAGTCTTTCGGATATTGTGAAAGATTGTTTCAATTTTGGCCACACGTATATTGTATCATGAACCGTTATCCTTTTATGTAGTGTGAATGACAAAGTGCCCCTGATTGTTTAGGTTCAAAAGCAGAAACTCGTGGTCCATACGAGGGTTAAACTGACATTTTGTAGGAGTAAAGTGTGGTGGACACACGTGTGAAACTCTTGAGGAACTGAGACAATTAGTAATTGGGAGGCTGAAAGATATGCCACGCATGAATCAACATGTGACTCAAACAACATCTATGATAAGGTATGTAATAATAATCTCAAAACCCATGAAAGGACTTTAATCCAATGGTATTCACATGTGTTTTATGTTCTTACGAACTTGGGTGATGTTAAAAAATAATAATAAGAAGCCCATAATCTCCTCGTGTGTGATTTATTGGTTGATTTCATTCTCATTTCTTAAAACAAAACACTCTTTACCGTTACATTTTGAGAAAATTTAATGATGTTCGACCTAGTATAATGAAAAAGTTGTAAATAATTGTGTAATATTGATATCAATTAAGTTATTTAGAGGAGTGTAATAAACGTAATTATAAAGGAAATCTAATCGTGTATTCTAATTTAGTGAAGATCATTTCAATAAATCTAAATCATATATTATTTTTAATACTCCTCTACAGTCGAAGCAGGTTGAAATTAGACTTGAGCAAAAAAGAACATTAACGACAATGATGGAATAACTACAAGGCTATGATGACAAGAGCTAAAACTACGACTGTATTTTCAACTACGGGCTTTGGGATAGAGACTGGGAAAAGAAAGCAGTAAATGGGCTTGGGCTGCCATGTACAAATAAAGAGTAAAATAAACATATTGATGCTAAAATATTAAGCCTATTATATGGGTTTGTGTAAGTCTTTAAAAGGCAAAGGCCCAAATTAAAATGAAACGTAACTAATGGGCATATGCGTATGATGGGCTGGGTGTTTAAAAGTCCATGGCCCAAAATGGAAGTTTGGCTATGCGGCTATGCCCCATGAAAATGACGTCGGCTGGAATATTTACAGGGGATTACAATTTCGAATGTGGGCTGGTCATTTAGTTGGGCTTGAAAGTGGGCTAAATGTAAAAAAGCAAGACTATGGATTGGCCAAGAAGATTTGCTTTACAAAGGAAAGGATGGTGGGCTATGTGCCTATAAAGGAAAAAAACATGTTGGCAATGGGCTCAGAGTATGTATAGTATAGCATCTCTAACTCTCTAAGGGTTGGTGAATGGTGATTTCGTGATGTGCAAAGAGAGAGGAAAAAAAAAACAGTTCGTGATGTATAGTATAGTTTTAAATTTTATCAAATACAAAACTATGTTCATTTTATAATTGTTAACTTTATAATTATTTCTCACTTTTTCAAAATTTTGCAGTATAATGACATCCGGGAGAATCACATTGTTTAACGACCTAAGTGTTTTACAGGAAGAGTATACCATAAAGGTTCAAATTATCAGAATTTGAACTAGACAACTATTCAAGGATCTAAGAAAAGTTTTCTATTTTAAAATGATAATAATCGATGAAAATTTATTCCCACGATCTCACTCTTTCTACTTTTAATTTTTCGTATTAAAAACAATTCACCATTTATATGTTTAAAAATTTCTCTTCATTTCATCTTATTCATCAGGTTCAAGATTGGAGGCTACTGTTGCTGTTATAGATCCAAACACTGATCCTGGCCAACAAAACGGTAAAGAAGAAATAAAATAATACTATGATTGTAGATATATTTCAGCTTGTGAGGCTTCATGAAGAATTTTCGGTTTTGATGTACATTATTGTTATCCATCGGTTATCAGGTTGTCTTTCCATTTGGCAAACTAATAACAAATCATTTATGGTGTTGATGATGATATAAACAACGTACTAAGTAAACCGTATGTTGCCTCTATAATGTTTTTATCTTAGATGTTTTATTTATAGTTATTTAATTATAATAATTATATTTATTTCATAAAACATTTTTACCATTTCTTAAATTTATTGAATGTGAAACTAATTACTCACAATTTCTATGTATAAATTCCAGCTTTGTCTCTTACAAACAACCAAAAAATTTTAACATTGTATGAGATTGAAAAGTATTTATTACGGAATAGTTCAACACTTAAGTCATTTACAAGTATGCCTTACCCGGATAATGATTGTTTGTCTTCTTCAAATAATCGTTTAATTAGCAAGGAGTTATTGTATGATATAGCAAACGAGATGTCTGAATTTGAAAATCTTTGGAATTCTTTAACGGATGAACAACACTTAGTTTTTAGTGAAATCATGACTGCTGTTAAGTTAATAAAGGAGTTTTTTTTTCATTTATGGATATGACGAAACTGGTAAAATTTTTCTATGGAAGACATTGACAACAATAATAAGGTCTAAAGGTGAGATTGTATTAAATGTAGCATTCAGTGGAATAGGATCTTTGTTGCTTACCGGAGGTCGTACTCCACACTCACGTTCCATATTCCATTAAATGTAAACAAAGATTCTGTTTGTTATATAAAACCAAACAGTGAAGTTGCTCATTTATTAAATCAAACAAAATTGATTATTTGGGATGAAACACCCATGACTCATAAGTTGACAATGAATGATGTATTAACTATAAATATTTCCGTACTTTTAGATATGCCATTTGGTGGTAAAGTATTGATTTTTGTGGCTTTTTTCAATAAATTTTACATGTGGTTCCAAATGGTAGTCGTCAAGAAATTGTTAATACAACATTAAGCTCATCATATATTTTGAATAAATGCAAGTTACTTTAACAAAAAATGTGCGACTAAAAGCTAAGGGACAAGGTGTTGACACTAAAGGTGTTGACACTAAAGGAATTGAACAATTTGCTACATGGCTTCTTGATATAGGAGAGGGTAATGTTGATAGTTATAACGATGGTGATGCAACTATTACTATACCTCATGAACTCCTCATCAACGAATCGATCGATCTTTTAACAAGTATGATTCAATTTGTTTACCCATTCATGTTAGAGAACTATAAAGATAAAGAGTACTTTCGTGAGAGAGCAATTTTTGCACCAGAAAATAAGGTCGTTCATAAAATTAACGATCATCTGCTTTCACTTTTCCCTGGTGATGAGATAAAGTATCTACATCGGATAACATACGTCAAATGGAACATTTTAATATCCCGGGTTAGAAGAAAATTTGCACTCTCCTTATTTTCTAAATGGCCTTAAAATATCCGAATTGCCAAATCAAAGTTAGTATTGAAAGTTGGAGTTCCCGTTATGCTTCTATGTAGCATTGACCAACAAAATGGTCTTTGCAATGGTACTCGCCTACAAATTTCTATTTGGGAAACGAGTTATTAAAGTTGAGAAAATATATAGAAGTAATATTGGATGCCAAACATTTATTGCAAGAATTAATCTCGTGCCATCCAATAAATAATCCCTTTCAAATTCAAAAGAAGGCAGTTTTCATTAACTGTTTATTTTACAATGACGATTAACAAGAGTCAGGGATAATTATTGTTAAAAGTTGAGTTATTTTTAAAAGAACCACTTTTCACTCATGGACAGTTATATGCGGCTATGTTAAATGTGAAGATTACAGACAGTGTAAAATTACTCATTTTAGATCAAATTGGTAACATTACTAGCGAGACACAAAACGTTGTATACAAACAGGTGTTTAGACATCCATGAGAAAGTTTTAAGAGTATGAATGTTATTTTAATTCTATTTTCATACTTTAAATTTTCATAATGTTTATTATGTAATCAATGTTTAATGAAAGTCTGATTTTTTAAATCACCCATGTATCACACGGGCTCTAACCTAGTTTCTGTTGATAATCGAAACCCAACCCCGCTTAATTCTTATAACCACTAATTGAAAACGCCAATTAAACATCCAAAAAGCTTTATTTGTATCTGTATTTGTATTTTTATTATTTGAATTATTGTAATTTTTATTTTTTAATAAAAGTTATTTTTCTTTTGAACTCTTTTAATATTAAAATAAAAGTTTGGTTTTGATTGTCTGTTTTGACGTGGGTGTACGTTTTTAGCCCTCAAAAACACCAAATCATCCGTTTTTTGGACCAAGACTTACAAGCCTTATTCATACCTATGAACATGAAAAAAAGTCATTTTTTGGGGGGAAGTGGTACAAGGGTGGGGCCGAATGGGTTGGTAAGTAGAAATAATTATAAGAAATAATGATGATGTGATGATGTTTTTTGATGTTTTTAAAACAGCTTATTGGAGAGATTTTTAAGAATTTTTAGAAATAAGTGTTTCTTGATGTGGCGGTGACTAGACATGTTTTTAGTGTTTTTAGGGTCTCTCATTGGTGATGCTTTTAAATTTCAAGAATTATTTGGTTGTCTGAACACATTTGTTACTTTAGATTATATAAAAAATAATTTAGACATCAGTAAGCAAGGGTGTATATGATTGCTTATCTCAAAACAATTATCTTTCTGTAACTTAATTAGTTGAATACACGTATGAATGCACGTATGAATACAACTATAAATAAAACTAAATTCTTGCTGTTACTCAAGCATACGCATAAAAAGTGTTTTTTAGGGTTTTGGTTGCAGCAGTATATCGATATTTACCCTCAGTTGCCTCTTTTTCCTTATATGTGCCTACTAGATTTAGTAAACATGTGTATTACACGAGTTGAATAAAAAAAAATAAATTGAATGATAATTTATTAATTATAAATTTATATTTTAAAATAAGATATGATTAAAATCTTTTTTATAATAAATAAAATACAATTTTATTTTAAAACAAACGTTTTAAAAATGTCATACTTAAAAACTTTGTTCTATAACTCTCAATTTTAACTATTTTTTATAAACGTTTTACTTTTTATAAACACCATTATAAAATATTTTATATTTTTTAGAAAGTTTGATGTTCTAAAAAGTTTTCTAAATTTATAAAAAAATATTTCCTTAGAAATAACAGTAGTAAAAATATCTCTTGCTTAATTTATTAAAAACTAATTTGATAAAAAATTAAATAATATTATTAGTAATTAATGTTATTATTAAATAGAGTAAATCTCGCTTTTGGTCCCTGTGTTTTGCAAATTGACTCTACTTGAGTACTAACGTTTATTTTGTCTCCATTTGAGTACCAAACTTTAAAAAAGTTGTCTGTTTCAGTCCTTTTGACTAACAGTGTTAACATTTTCTGTTAGATTTTTTTAAAAAGACCAAAATACCCCTAAGTCTCCCTCACACCACCACACACCACCGCCACAAAATCCAAGCTTGGTACCAAATCAAATCTATTTCTATTTTCTCTCAACATATTCAGTGCTGTTATTGCTTGATTTGTGATTGTAACTGTGAAAGAAAAACAATCGACTATCAACACATAAGCATGATCTTTAATCCAAAAGAATTAAAACCCAGAAAACTCAAAATCATATCAGCTATCTGAGACACATAATTCAGTTAACATCAAGCCATGAATTTTTTTTGACCATGATTCCAAATGGATACAAAATGTTCAAAGAATTGCCCTGAAATTGAAACCCTCATTCTGACTTTGCAGAAATAGAATGAACAAACAACATTCCTCCACTGGCATCTTTTTTCATATAATTTCAAAAGGATTTAAGATGACAAAACAGAGCAAACAAAGAACAAGAATCAAGAAAGACACAAGACTCAGAAAGTTTGGAACTTTATTTCACTTTCTTGAACACAAACAAAACAAACACAGAAAAGAAGAACAAACTCAAAGATCTTAGAGAGAGAAAGTGAATCTTAGAGAGAGAAAGCTGTATGGTGACTTGGAGCTCACAGTCTCCGGCGCCACCAACTCCGTCTCCGCCACCGCCGACGACTCCCTCCGCTTCTTTTCCGGTGAATATCTCGTCGCTGAATCTTCCCAATTCGTCGAGATTGAAATCGGTTTCTTAACAGCCGAACCCGAGCCCAACCCGCTCTCAAGGTCCTCATTTTCGCCTTTTTCTGAACCGCCACCGCCGACGACTCCCTCCGTTTTTTGTTTCTGTTTTAGGGTTGATTGGGATGAGATGGAGCAGAGGTTGCGAGTGAATGGGTGACGCCGGAGATGGTGGTGGTGAAGGGATCCGATGACGGTGAGGTGCGGTGGTGTGTGGTGGCGGTGGTGTGTGGTGGCGGTGGTGTGTGGTGGCGGTGGTGTGTGGTGGCGGTGGTGTGTGGTGGCGGTGGTGTGTGGTGGCGGTGGTGTGTGGTGGTGGTGGTGGTATGTGGTGTGTGGTGGAGATGGTGATATTTTTATAACTCTTAGGGGTATTTTGGTCTTTTTTAAAAAAATTTAACAGAAAATGTTAACACCGTTAGTCAAAAGGACTGAAACAGACAACTTTTTTAAAATTTGGTACTGAAACAGACAACTTTTTTAAAGTTTGGTACTCAAATGGAGACAAAATAAACGTTGGTACTCAAGTGGAGTCAATTTGCACAACACAGGGACCAAAACCGAGATTTACTCTATTAAATATAAGAAAGAAGCGGGAAAAAATTGTTGAGAAGCACTATGGTGTTGACATGTGTCCTCCTAAATACCTTTTTATTAGAGTAGGGTGATGGTTTTTGTTCTTTCAAAGCTACATTAGTTTTCAAGGTTCTTTTTTAGGTAGGTATTTGTTTCGTTTGGGAACTTCGGTTACCTAATATTTGGTTTGCTTTTGATAAAGATGCTAGAAAAAAGAGGCTCAACTCCTGTGTATAGCGCAAAACTTTACATAAAAAAGACTAGCGCAACGCGCTGGTGGACCACAACTAGTTTTTATTAATGTGAAAGGGTTATACATCATCAGTAATCAACGAAATCTTGATTACAAATTCTCCAGAATCATAGTTTGCAGCACACCCTCGTCTTTAGGAAATCCTTCAGGAATCTGAGCTACAACATTTTGAATCATCATGTTACTAATGTTGGCTGCACTTGCATGATGAACCCAAATCTCTAAGTTTTTCATAGCATCCATCAATCTTGCTGTCGGATAGTCAGCATCCGGAGATTGCACCCGAATCACAGCTTGTGATCCAACTATTTTAACCTCCACTTGACTTTTAGTAGACATACGGTTGGTTGACAAGTGGTTTCGGGTCGTCATGGGTGCACCATCGTCCACAATCAAGTGCAAGCTCTCGGCTTTCTTAGTTAAAGTTTCGATCTTGGACTTTAGTTCACCGATGTAGGCAACTGCATCAGCCAATAACGAAGCCTTGTCCATCTTTGTAACGAATGGAACCACACTTCTAAGCTCGTAGAATCGTTGGTTTAGCTTGCCCCTTCGCGCTCTCTCTATGTCTTTGTATTTAGGGTTTATGTGATTTGATATCGCTATATCGTTCTTTCTCTTTTTACTCGTCTTCCTTATTGGTGTGTCTTCCTTAGTTGAAGTGCAAGGGCTCTGGAGGTCTAGTAACGATGATTCTGTTGACAGAATGTTAATATAAAAGTTGTTAATAAAATAGGAGGAAATTTATACGTACATAATTAGCTCATTTCTTCTCGGAAAATTATTGGAAAATGTTATTATGCAAGATGATATATGTGAAGGTGCGGGGAGCGTCTAAGAACCACAACAACAGGCTTATTGACAAACTGCAACAATTATATATATGTGTATTTCTACAACCTAATATCCGACTAGAGTTTTTTTTCCTTTTGGAACTTTTTAAGAAAAGTATCATAATTTTTAAACAAATTGTGAGTTTATTCTACAAAGTGTATTTTTGCTAAAAAGTGTGAGAAAACACAATGAGTCCAAAAAAGTCACAAAAAAATTATATCTCACAATTTAAATCGAATTTCAAAAAAGTACTTCTGAGTCTCTGTTCCTCTCGTTGTCCTCTTTCAGAAGAAAAATAAAAAAAAATTCCGTTGTGTCTTTCATAAATGACACAATAAAAAAACGTTAATTTTTTTATTTTTTTTATTTTTCGTTTATTTTTTCTTAGTGATGACGGTTAGGGAATAAAAACTTGGAATTACTTTTTTGAAATTTAATTTACATTGTGAGATATAATATTTTTTATCTTTTTTAACTCATTGTGTCTTATTACACGTTTATAGCAAAAATACGATTTGTATTTGAAGCTTTTTCTTAAAAATATTCCAGAAAAAAAAACATAAATTAAATAATATTTTTATATAACATTATTTACCAAGTAGCGACTAAAGACAAACTCATCCAGAAGGGTTCGTCATTTCAACAAATATTTTTTAGATAATAATATTTGGGTGAGATTATTCTACAAAGTGTAATTTTGCTACAAAGTGTATTTTTGTTACAAAGTGTGAGAAGACATAATGAGGCTAAAAAAGTCATAAAAAATTAATATCTCACAATCAAAATCGAATTTTAGAAAAGTACTTCGGAGTCTTTGTTCCTCTCGATGTCCTCTTTCAGAAAAAAATAAAAAAAATAATTTTTTTTCATTATGTCTTTATATGACACAATGACGTCATTGTGTCTTTCATAATGACACAACGACGTCATTGTGTCTTTCATAATGACACATTGAAGTCATTGTGTCTTTCATAAATGACACAATAAAAAAGTTATTTTTTTATTTTTTTTAATTTTTCATTTATATTTTTCTTAGTGAGGACAACTTGAGGAACAAAAGCTCTGAATTACTTTTTTGAAATTCGATTTAGATTGTGAGATATAATTTTTTTGTGTATTTTTTAACTCATTGTATCTTCTCACACTTTGTAGCAAAAATACACTTTGTATTTAAACTTTTTTATAATATTTTACTATTCTGAAAATTTCGCACACGTAACATTTATAATTATTCTTATTCTTATTATTTTATTAATGTAACTATTACAAAAATAACAATTACAAGTAGTCCACCTGGCCTAAGCTTTTGGGTTTATTTATTAATTTTTTTTTCTGTTTTTAGCCAAGGCGTTTGGGTTTATTCTTTTTTGTTTTAACACTAACTTCTTTAGAATTCGCCATTTAATTAGCATTCCACTAATTGATTTGGTTACCTAGTATCTATTTATATTTGAATTAGAACGTACACATGATCACCTAAATATTTTCTTTTGTTTTTATTGTTTAATTCTAATTATTTTCAGATCTTATATGTGTTTTATTATTTTATATTTTGTTATAATCTTATACTCAATATTCAAGGAGATTTATAGTATAAACCTTGATTGTTTGTTTTTAGATTAGCTTTCGTGTTCGTCAAAGCATATTTTTCAACAGTGCGATGGTTCTTTTTACATTTCGAAAATTCTCTTGCAATCCATTTATTTTTATCTATGTTTATAGATCGTACTCATTGCTTTTAAACTAGCCTTCTTGTATAACACTTATTTCACATGTAATGTTCCTTGAGGTTTTGAACTTTTCTTTTTGACGTACTAATTTTAACATATAATCAACCCGCTGCAAAGCGCGAGCAATCACCCGCTAGTTATTATACTTATATAATAAATAAATATATTATTATTTTTAATATACTAATAATTATGATAATATATACTAATACTTATTAATATTATTATTTTTAACATACTAATAATTATAATAATAGTAGATTTAGTATCGTATTTTAGTTATGTTTTAATAATAGTTTTTTTTTAATTCGTTTATTATTAATATAACAATGATCAAAACATTCCACACTAAAATACTAGGTTTTTAACATAAAGTAAAAAAAATGCAAGTTAATTTAGATATTTACCTTTGGCTTGATGAATTTACCTAGCTTTTGTTTGAAAGAGAACATGATATATATTTTATTATTATAACTAAGAACATATATTTTTTTCTTAAATATAACTTTTTTTTTATTTCGAATATATTCTCATGTCGTATTTATTTTTATTTGCGTTCTGGTGTAAGTTTTGTTCGAAATCAAAGCAACTCAAATTAAAATTTAAAAATTATTTTTTTTCACAACAACATGATGTTTTCCTGGACTCGAAATATACCGTGCGAAATGATTTTTCTATGCATGTTTCGATTTAATTTTTGTTAAAAACCAAGCACCGCAACCGTGCGACCAAAACCTGTGAGTCTATATAATATATGCTTAGTTATTTTCACGACAACTTATGGTTTTTAATATTTTAAATATGCTCTAATTGGGACACGTTTATTTCCACCCATAGTAAATTTTAGTTAAAATTGCATTGGTATTTGTGAGTATGTAAGAAACATCATTCACATATGCACAAGTCAAGCATGCTAATTAAATATAAACACACCCCTTTTTTTTAGTTTTTTGTAGTTCCAATATTCAAGCCAATTATAAACGCATAACGTAGTATGCATAAATCATAATATCATACATGCACGTACATATACATATGCATGTACCTTGTTGAGCCAATGGTTGGACTTGATGAAGATGGTTTTCATCGATAGTTGCATCACTTTCAGGCGTAAATAGAGACTTTGTTAGACGGACCAGACCCCAGTCCTCTTTCAACATGTCAAAAGAACCAAACTCAACCACACCCGAAGAAGTCGCGACACATACTAACGTTCTGAAACCATGCAAAAGAACCTCTTTAGCCCTCTGGCTACCATTCATCCGCAACGCGTTCTCACCAACTAACCACATGAACGAACCATTACCAAATGTGCCACCAACGACGTCTTCTCCTATAATAAACGACTGCGCAGCCGATGCTATCATCAATTCGGAATCTTGATGATTGTTCAAAAGTTCCGACTCTTGAAAGTTTTCAAGACCTCTGAAGTAGCAGTCTCCAAAGGAAAGATAAATGTGTTGATAGTGGTCTTTGAAAGCTTTCCAAAAGATGGCGTAAATCCACCATTCTTGACGGCTTTCGACAAGGTATTTTAGACGTTGTTGAAGTAAAGATGGAGTTTGTTGCATCGACAAAGGTGTTGAAGTACCGAAAGATGCGGTTTTCTCCATTACAACGACTTTGTGATACACGAATATGTTTGTGTGATTATATATTGTCATATTAGGAGTGTGCTGTGTGCGTAAGATAATATATAATATATATACGTACACGAACGATTATATTATTACATGTACCGAAAGAGGGTCTGGAATATAGCAGCATCAATGTGTTGAAACTGTGCTCTTCATCACGTGGATGTGTAACAAAATACGTAAATTTATACTAATAAATAATTACATGTCGTCATCAGATTTCATCTCATAAAAACTTTCTCACCTAAATTTCCTTAAACAAATTTTCCACAAATCATGCTATATTTTTTACTTGATGTTTTTGTTTTATTTTTAACTTTTTCTTGAACGATAAGTGTGAAGTTTTTATTTTTTTAACTAACTCAATCACAACCAACCATTCTAGAGATTTTGAATCTATGATATCAATAATATCAAACCGTATTTAACCCTTTAAACCTTATGATCACACGTCATTATTTTTATGTTATCGATTTAAAATAAAAACGATAGAGTTTTTTATATTTTTGTTTACATATTTGAATTATATATTTTTAACTTTTAACCCGTGTAATACACGGGCTAATAACCTAGTTTAGTAATAAAATTAGAGAAGACATGATTTATTTATCCTGTGTAATATATATTTATAGAGGAAAATCTAGGCATATCATATTTTTTACAAGAACAACGGAAACAAATAAAACCACTCATTTTTTTTCAGTCTTAAAATGTTTTAACACGTAAGAAAATAATCGAAGTGAAATATTTATTCAGTTATCTTTGAATTCAAAATAAATATGAGCAAATTTTATTTATATAGTAAATTAACCTATATATGTAGGTAAATTACCTACACATAATCTATACATGTGTAGGTAACGCTTAAAAGTTTAAAAATCACACTCAAAAGTTATTTTAGTGGTTTTATTATCATTTTATGTATATATTATACACATTTGTTTGTAAAAATTATTTTTTTAGAAAAAATAGAACCATTAATTAAATAATTAATCTATTTAGGTTTATTCTCATTTATAATATATATAACCTATAATAAAATATAAAATATGTGTATACATGGCCTTTTTCTAGTCCGCTCATCTAAACATCATCTGCATTGCCACATGTCGATACATCCTTCAATATAAAATTATAATAAATTTAAAAACTATTAACTCATATTAATACAATGAATATTATATTTATGATCACTTATTACTTTATATATATATATATATATAACTATGAATACATATGAATTTATTTAACCATGTGTTATTTTAAGTATTTAGTGGGTTTTGTGGGTGGTAAGGGTATACGGTGACATATGGCCGTACCCCACACGTTAGGTGTAGTTTTCCTCATCTATCCTTTTTGGGTGTTACATGCACATTATCTAATTCTTCTTGTGATATATATCATTGTGTTATATGCTTCGTATTATGATGGTTATTGCCGTTGTTATGCTTTGTTATATGCTTTGTTATGCTTTGTTATATTCTTTGTTATATGCTTTGTTATATGCTTTGTTATATGCTTTGTTATATGCTTTGTATATGCGTTGTATTATGATTGTTATTGTTATTGCATGTGTTAACGAGTCGGGGGTCTCTTCGGAAGCGGTCTCTCTATCTTTCTAGATAGAGGAAAGACTTGTCACCATATACCCCTCCCAGACCCTGCTCTCAGCGGGAGACACTGGGTATGTTTGTTTGTTTGTTTGTTTTATTTTAAGTATTTTTTAACCTATATAACACATATATTACTGACCTAATTGTTTTGTAATAAAATAGTATTCTTGCAATAATTTTGGGGTAATCACTACGTGCATGGTTGAAATTAAAATTCAGGATTAACCAAATTCTAAAACCGTGACACCAAAATTTTGGATATATAAAACAAAGTGCTAGGTATTAAATTGAGGAAAAATCGTAAATAGCCACGTTTACCTATAAAATATAATAAAACTAACTATTTAATTCTTTAAATGAAGACTTTTTAAAAGTTCTATTTTTTTAATAAAACCAATGGTGACTCGAGACGCGTCTGGGAGTCACATCCGAGGGTGTCATTTCTTGTGGGCAAACTCATTCCTTTATGGTCCCCAAACTCACCTGCCCAATCTGCCATGGTACTTGATCTATAGCGAACACTATCAACATTGTAAGATCAAACATGTGGATTACACTATAGTTTAGAGATGAACAACTTGGAGTACGTGTGTTTACATGCCTGCTGAAAATGAAGTGTGCGAAGAAGACAACTGCATGCATTTTCGCATGCGAAAATGAGACAATTCGCATGCATGCGAAAATACATGCATGCGAAAGGCAGGCAGGCAGGCGAGTCGCATATGCACGCGAAGGCAGACGATTCGCACAACCAAGCGAAATGGTGATGCGAATCGCATGCGAATTCTCCATGCGAAAACTCGCAGACTTGTATATATTTGTACATATGATTTCAGTTTTAGGTGTGCTTCAATTTACTAAAAGTTAGTCTAGATAGTTTTGTGTTTTCTCTGTTTATTTCGCTCATGTTTGAGCAGATCACCGTTGTGTGATTTTCCACCCGAGGGTGAGATCGATCTTGTATCGATTATCATTGTAATCGTTCGACACATGAATAAACATTTCAATTACAATGATTTTGTTGTAAACACTGAAAACACCTTGTTATCTAGAATTGCTTTGAAGTTGATTGTTCACCCGTCCTCGCGAGTTATCAAGTGCAACAAGCAAACGAAGCGAGATCGATCGGATCCAGGACTTTACAATTGGTATCAGAGCATTAGGCTCTTGAACCACGATTTGGAGAAGAATTGGATTGAGTTCTACCTGATTTTTTGAAGAATTCATCATCGATTACCTTAGATTCTGAAATGGCAAAGTTATGCTGCTCGATTGTGGAGGATTTGGACTGATTAGAACCGAATTGAACTGAATTAGTGGACTTTAAGCTTAATCTTGATTAAAATTGACTTAAAATTCATTAAAATTGGATTAAAATGGGTTCGATCAAACTTAATCAGTGAATTGGAGGTGAAATTCGCAAGAACAAACAGTTGGTAATCTGTTTCAGCACAAAATCGACGTTTTCGCTTGATCTGCAAGTTCTCGCACGCGAAAAGGTGTTGTTTTCGCAAAGACAGTTATTTCACCTTTTTGTGCGATTCGCATAAAAAGGTATCTTTGGAATTTCGCACGAAGCGCTACTTCGCGCGAAAAATCTTTCCACGCGAAACCTGATTTCGCACAAGTTTGTATTTCGCACGAAAATTCTGATTTTAAACTTTCTGCTCATCATGGCTTCAACTACACCGAATTTGAAGCATCTTACTGCTTCACTTCATCTAGACACTGAGATTGGAACTGGTAACAAGCCACCGAGGCTTTTATGTGAAGATGATTATACCGATTGGGCGTTTCGATTTGAGAGATATGTCATTTACACGGAACCTAAAATGTGGAGATCCATTCAGTATGGCCCTTACATTCCGTTGTACAAAAATGACAAAGGAGAAATGGTTCAGAAACCTGAACATTTGTGGGATGAAGACGACATCAAGAGACTGGAATTGGATGATAAGGCGTATGCTGCAATTACTATGGCTCTTACTACTGAGATCTCACAAAAGTTTCAAGAGTTCAGGGGTGCTAAAGTGCTATGGGATGCTCTGGAATCTCAGATAATGGGCAACAAAGACATGAGAGAGAGCAAGAAGGATATGTTGAATCAAGAATTCAACATGTTCAATCACATTGTTGGTGAGGAATTGGAAGCTCAAATGGCCAGGTTTGTTAGACTGGTCACAAAAATGAAGAGTGCTGGTATTACTATGGAACCCATTACTGTGAACAAGAAGTTACTCAACTCACTTCCTTACAGTTGGAATAACAACTGTACTTTGATAAAGAGAACCAAAGACTTGTATACTCTTCAGTTGACCGATCTCATCTCAACTATCAAGTCTTATGCTATGGATGATAAGCAGCGAGCTGCTAATCATCTCAGTTCTCTAGGTGCTGAAGGAACTGCTCTCTACGCAAAGATGGCTAGTAATCCAAATTACTATGTCAGCTATACACAAATGTGTCAGCAACAACAATCGGGAAGTGCAGCATCTTCATATATGCAACCAGCAGTAACTCATCAAGTTCATGTTCCAGCAGCTCAACATTATTCCCCCATCATCCACCAACAAGTCTCTCAACCTCAAGATTCTCATAGTGGTCAACATGCTTATGTTGCTACCACTAATCCATCCAAACAGACTGTCCAAATCGCTGAGGAGCATCTTGCTCTTTTCACTACTTTCATGACAAGTTATGAAGCTTTTATGGCCGGAAGACTTTCTGCTCCTAATATTCTTGTTGATGATCTTCAACAAGTTAATCCGGATGATGTTGAAGAAAACGACATCAAATATCAGATGGCCATGGTAGTTTACAGGGCGAAGAATTTTGCTAGAAGAACTGGAAGGAAAATGTTTGGTGTTAATAATTCTAGCAAAATCGGTTTCGACAAATCCAACCTGAGGTGTTACAACTGTAACAAACCAGGTCATTTCGCCAGAGAGTGTACTGAACCAAAAACAGTTCAAAATGAAGCCCCAAAGAAGATGGTGACTGTGGAGATAGAGCAGAAGAAAGACAAAGCTGGTACTTCTAGTGGCAATAAAGCATTAGTTTCTCAAACAAATGCTGAATACGATTGGTCTGATCAAATGGAGGCCCTTGATCTGACTTTGTCTCATGCACTCATTGCAAAGATTGTGCCAGAACCAGAAGAGGAAGAAAACTTGTTTGCTGAATTCGTGTCTGATGATTTGTTGGAGGGCTTGTTTGCTACAGAAGAAGAAGAGAAGGAGAGAATTGAAGAGGAGAAAGAGAAAGCTGAGAAGAAAGAACAGGTTGAGAAGGTTGATGAAGAAAAGATTGTGTTTAAAGATGACACTGTTGAGCTCACAGTCAAAAGCACATGTATTGATCAAAAGACTGTTGTTAGTGCTCCAGAGGAAGAACCAACTGATAACATGAAAGCATTCATGGTCAAGAATGCAGAGGAAACAGAAGGGGAAACTTCAGAACCCAAGGTATATGATGACTTATGTAAAAATGCATGTGTTGAGAAAGTTCAAAGATACAGAGCTCACAATGAAAGCCTGATAATGGAAGTTGAAAAACTTCAGTATCAAGCTAGTAAACACAAGTCAAATGAAAGGATTTTTAAAGAAAAACTTGAAGGTTTAAACAAAACAATTTATAATTTGAAATTAAATCTTCATGATAAAGAATGTACTAATAATGACTTGACAAATAGAAATAATGAACTCGCTCTAGAAATTAACAGACTCAACAGTGAATTAGCCACGGTTAAATTGACTGTTGAGAAATTTGAACTTTCATCAACGATGGTTGAGGGCATAATCAAGTCACAAATGACTCAGAAAATTAAAGGAGGAAAATGTGGTGTTGGATTTTCTAACATTGCTCCTCCAATTAATCATGATTATTCATGTTTACCTTCATCTGAGAACATCTGTGATTCTGATATGGTCTATGGGATTGGATTTTCTCCATCTCAAAATTTAAAATCTTCTGTTAAGATAAACTTATCAGTTGATCCTATCATAGCACCCAAAACTAAACAATCATCTGAAAATCTTTTTGCAGATAAAATGAAGGTGGATGGGTTGGTTGAAGATTGGGAAAGTGAGAGTGAGGATGAGAATGAGAATGAATGTTTAAATAATAAGAATGTAAAAGTTTCACAATCTGCATGTACTCAAAATTTGTCTGGAAATGAAAAGAAGGTTGATTTGAATGAGTTGCAATCTAATAGTAAAAATCATTTGAATGCAAATCAAAGGGCTAATCAAAAGGAAAGAATTGAAAAGGCTTTTAAGAGTCGATTCATTTCTAAGGGTGTAATTGAAAATGAAGAACATATTTTTAAAGAAACGAATTCTCGATTCTTTAAAAATAAGCTTCATTATAATGCTAACCTTGTGAATCAAGATGTTTGTAGCCCAGATTTGCAAGTGAATAATTCTTCTGCATGCAATCTCACAATTCAAAAGCCTGGTCCTTCTCCAGCACCAATCCGTATATCTAAGCCTGGTCCTTCTCCAGCACATTCAAAGTCTGGTCCTACTCCAGCAAAGACAAAGACTGTTCATATTCCAGCACCAACAATTTCACAAGTCAAAATTGCCAAATCTCCGCATCAAAGTAGTCATAATTTTTCGTTTTCCTCGAATCTGCAAAAGATGAACTTGCAATTGTCTAACGAGGCAAAGATTCGAGAGACTGTGGAGAAAGTTAAACCTAGTCACTCTGACTTTGGTTTTTATGACAATTTTCATAATTGTCATCCACAGTTTGTTTTCCACACACAACAAAACCGATGTTATCAGTGTGGAAACATAAATCATTTGGCAAATAATTATCCTTTTCGACAAAAATCATTACGCAAACAACGATTTCATAATTCTATTGCTCACAATAGAAAAATGTTTTTCACTCGTGGAAATTTTTCTAAACAAATGAAATCAAAAGTTGACAATGTTAAAAATGTCGAAAAGCACAAGAATTTGAAAAATGATTTAAATGATAATGTCAAATTGAGAAGTGTAAATAAAAGGACTGATGTGCAAAGCAAATACAACAATGTCAAATCATTTTGTCTAATTGCAACACAGAATGTGCTCAAGTCTTGTTTGATTTGGGTACCAAAGACTAAGTAATTCTTTTACTTATGCAGGAACAACCGCAAAAGATCATTGAAAGCTTATGGCATGTAGACAGCGGTAGTTCAAAGACATATGACAGGAAACTTACAATTGCTTCAACATGTTTAGTCATATAACGGAGAAACTTGACAATACAATTTGAAAAATATTTTTGGTCTTAGGGGGAGTCAAGATTGGATCAATAAAAATGAATTTTCATGTTTAAATGAGAAATGATTTTACAAAGTTCAAAAAAAGTCTAAGTACTTTCAAAAGCTTAAATACGAATAGACTTGGATTATGTTTGTTGTGTCAATAGGCTTTGATTTCAGAAATGAAAAGATCATAATTGAGTGATTAAACTTAAATTAAAGTGATATGATTTAGTGGGGAACATATCATGAGTCTGAGCCAAAAATGTTTTAACACAGACTGAGAGATATAATCTTGTCATACTCAAGCCTGTATTTGATTGATTCAGTGATTATCATAACTATATATATATATATATATAAAGGATAAAATACAAAAAGAAACAAAAAGAGAAAAACACAAAAAGAAAATAGTTGAGCAAATAATTGAGCAAAAAGATGCCAAAAGGCCATATAGGATATAAGATGCCAAGAAGCACAACAAATCAAAAAGATATGTCTAAAAGACATACATACTATATGGTATATATTTTCTATTTTGAGAATAGTTTTTAACTTTGGAAGGCAAAATCGAAAGATGGGGCATGTAAGTCCGGATGGCTTGTAAGTCCTAAACATCTTGAGAGGGCAGACGTAAGTCCGGATGGCTGTCAGTAAGTCCTTAAACTTGTTAATATTCCGGGTTAAGAAATATTTCTCAGGCTAGTTATGCTCAAATATTTATATTTAGGAATACAATAAATGGTATCACTGATCATCAATGCATGGTTTAAGTCAAATTGGGGTGACTTGAAAATCTCGATAGTGTCTTGAAGGATAATAATTACTTTACAGAAGTTCTGATTGTGGGATCCACTGACTTATATTAAATAAACACAAAACATGATATATATCACTCATTATGTTTCTAAGTAAAACCTGAAGTATAAGTTTAAAAGGACAAATTATATTGACAATCAACTTAACCAGTTTATTTTAAATAAAGCTGGACAGAGTCTTGACTTGATAAAGAACTATATGATCTCATTTTGAAAATTCTTTCAAGAAAAGGAAGATTCCAGTCCATGCTCCTGTTCCTCCAAATTCTCTGAAGCAATTAATTTCTTGGAGATATGAAAATGATTCAGGTCATGCTGAGATCAGATATACTTACAAGAGAGCATATGTTGATTTGATTTTGATTGAAGATGTTTCACCGAGCCTAGGGGGAGATTGTAGAAGATAAATCAAGGCTCGGCAAAACATCTTGTGCGAAATCCAGATCCACGCGAAAAGCAGTAGTCACGCGAGAAGCAGACAGTGCGAAGAGCAAGCTTCCATGCGAGAACAGCTTCCACGCGAAAGACAAAGCAGCGCGAAAAGCCTTTCGCGCGAGAACTCAATGTTTAGTATAAATAGCTTGTTTTCGTTTTTGTAATCAAGCTTTTCGTTCATTATCATACTTATCTGTGCGAATTCGCACAAGACCTGTAATAGGTTGTTTGTTCTAATTGAAGAAGCATTTCTTGTTCAATCCATTCTTCATTTCTATTCCAATCTTGTTTATATTCCGCGTTCACAGGATTGAGATCGTGTGTTACTGTTCTTTGGGAGTTTTCAGAGGTTTTACAAACATGGTACTTGATCTATAACGAACACTATCAACATGGTACTTGATCTATAACGAACACTATCAACATGGTACTTGATCTATACGAACACTATCAACATGGTACTTGATCTATAACGAACACTATCAACATGGTACTTGATCTATACGAACACTATCAACATGGTACTTGATCTATACGAACACTATCAATTATAATTTGAGTAAATTCGGGGGACGTTATAAAAATCCGAAAATTCTGGAGAAATAGTAGAAATTTTGGAGAAAATCCAACCTAACTATCACGGTTTGGGCTAACCATCACGGTTTGGGCTAACCATCACGGTTTGGGCTAACCATGACGGTTAGGTGCGGTGTTGAAACTATCCCTCACAGTGAGGACTAACTGTTACGATTAGAATTCAAAGAATGTCCATATCTCGGGATCGGGTTAAAAAAACGGTGACGTTTGGCCAAACCGTCATATATGTGGGTAGGGTAGGGGCACTAATTGAGACGAAATCATTTTCAAATGAATATTCTAAATGTCACGGTTTGGTCGAACCGTGACCTTTTGTTACTATTATTATTATTATTATTATTATTATTATTATTATTTATTATTATTATTATTATTATTATTATTATTATTATTATTATTATTATTATTATTATTATAATATAGATGATCGTAATCCGTTTAGAGATGGTTTAGGATAGTTTTAAAACGTCACAGTTTGTACACGTACGGATCCGTTACGTGTTATCTTCTTTTTACACGATATAATTAGAAGTTTATTATTTTTAGTATAAAAATATTATTATTATTATTATTATTATTATTATTATTATTATTATTATTATTATTATTATTATTATTATTATTATTATTATTATTATTATTATTATTATTATTATTATTATTATTATTATTATTATTATTATTATTATTATCAGATGTTTATTATTTTAGAATTTTTTTTTTTGAGCCAAATCAAATCAAGACGGAATCAGAACCCATACAAGGCATATGGTAAAACATTTATTGAGTCTGTGTTTGATTTTTGTTATTCTAGACTCGATTTATATTACTCTTCTTATTTTATACTTCTTATTTTGTACGTGTTACCTGAATGTATATCCATACCACATATTAGCTTTATTAAATGTGAGGACATTCACAATCTACATATCACGTAATCTCATGATGATATACTCTCAATCAACACATATGACTTGGCATTGAGCTGTGGAACTTTTATCCGAGCCCAATACTTACCTTCACAATGAAACTCACATGCAGCCCAGTATTAAATAAGAAAACTCTCATCTGAATCCCGACACTCAATTGATCGCAAAGCTCACATGCAATTTTGTAATGAATTAAGAAACTCAACTGAATTCAATACTTCTCACACATACTGTCATTAAGTACTAAACCTGAAAACTTCATTCCGAGTTTAATACTTCTCATACATATCAATATTAGTTGCTCGTTAATCGTGCCAAACCGTTACAATCATGTTTTCTCATTTCATATCTCTTGCACACATTACACACGTTGTACATATTCTGCATTTTTTGCATATACTTTCAAGAAGTATGTAACACTCGCATGAAAAATTAGCATTCACTTGTCCTCTTAGCTTTCTTCCTTTCTAGGATCACATATATTATAAAGATTATCATATCATATATTAGTTGGGTATCAATATTGGGTCTTAAACCCGTCCTCATAGGGTCGCCACCGTATTTTATCCCTAGTGATTAACCCTTATCCCTAAGGGTATCTTACCCATTCAGTGTGGCTGGCTATCTCATGCATGCACCTTGGGTTTTTCACTCATATCCCCTGAGTAATTAACCCGTATACTCTTTGAGCATGATTGCAGACTGTAAGCTCAAATGGTTACAATTCGTAACCCTTGTTGTCAACCTATTCTCAACCACCTCAATGTTATGGACCGTAAGATCTATGGCTATTGTCTATAATATTTTATCCGCAAAATCCCCCATGTTGCAAACGCAGATATCACGTTCCTCACAATGTTACGGGCTATAAGGTTCCCACAGTTACTGGTCATAACCTTCACTTTTACATAATATTTTTTTTTGTTTTTAGAGTATTACAACATGAACCTAACACGAAATTTGCGGGTTCATGTTCAGTATAAACAGGTTTAGGTCTGTTCCGAGTTGAACGTTCTAATCCGTTTAGCTAAACAGGCGATGTCCGTGTTATCCTTGCGAGTTTACATGTTAACCTTTTTATCCCGTTTATATTTCATTGTTTATGGTTTGTAGACAAGAAAAATAATTTTCACCAATTTATATGTTAGAGAATGTTTCGACATGACTTTCCATGTTTTCATATGATGACCCACGAAAAGATTGTCTCACACTCTAACTGTGCACAAGTATACATCTTTTTTTCTTGTTTATAACAACCATACACACATATATACATTTAATTTTACTTTTAAATATATATTATTGTTTACTATAAGACTAGAACACTTAACCTAATAAGATTGGAATTACTGTATATGCACTAGATATTATTAAATCACAAGCCCTTTGACGTGAGACAATATATATTTTTGGTGCTCATGTGTCATTTGACGCACAACCATGAATCTCATTTCTGCTGGTTGGCTTAAAGTGAGAAACATTTACTTTTTTTGAGTCTGATTTTCTTTACATAAAAAATATTTATTCTATTAAGCCCTATTTAGGGAAAGTTATGAATTATGTAAACACTAGATAAATAATCTTTATAAGTGTTTGAGAAGTAGCCTAGAGTAGGATTAAGAAAAAAGGAAAAACAAAGAAATATAGTTTAATAAAAAGTTGTGATAAATTTGTATAAATACGCGTGGACTATTTTATTGTACACGATTGAATATGCAAACTGCAAAACAAATAACCTAGATGGAATAAAGATAATCTACTGAACATGATTTTAAACATTCGACTTTCTGAAAATTAACTTATGAAATATAAGAGGAGAGGTTGTATCTATTCAAAAGTAAGACACATGAATCATAAGGGAAAGGAGACTCATCCCGTGCTCCACAAAAGTTTTTTCTAAGTTGTCGTATTAGAATTTTTTTTAATTTTTCTAGTTTTTTCTTGTTTTGTAGTATGTTACGTTTTTCTTTACATTTTTCTTATGTGTGGTGAATTGGTACGATACAACTTCCAACTCACAAAATTATCTGGTGGAGTCCAGTGAATATTCACCAATTAAGTCGGGATTAATAATTAATGCTTGGACCGAAGAGTACGGGAATTCTGCACACACCGCAGTTTCCTGTAAAAAACCGATTCAAACGGTCACGGTTAGGCCTTCCCGTGACCGTTCAATCAGGTGTGAGACCTAAGTGTCACGGTGAGGCCTAACCGTGACAGTTAGCTCTGGGGATCCGTTAACAATGATTGGCTATGTAATTAACGGGGAATTGATTGTGTGCAGTTAGGGTTTTGGGGGCTATATGTCACGGTTTGGCCAAACCGTGACATATTGCCTATATTTTTTATATTTTTTTTATCATATCACTTTGTTTTTATTTTAATTTTATCACTCGTTTAACCTAATCGTAACTCACAAGTTTGTGTTTTGTGTTTATTAATAATTTATCTTATTACAAGTATTTATTTATTATTAATGTGACGGTTTTGTGTTTAATTTGTTTACGAGTTTGTAAAAATCGGTTGTCATTATACAGACATATTGTATATATTTTCTAAATTTGAGTAGTCACACTAGTTTGTTTTTATTTTTATTTTATCACACGGTTAACCTAATCGTAACATACGTGTTTGTGTTTTGTGTTTATTATTAAATTATCATATTACAAGTAATTTTTGTGTTTAATTATTTATTAAACAAGTTGGTTGTTATTTTATCACATGGTTAACCTAATCGTAAAAATCAGTTGTTATCAAACATATACAATTAACATTATCAACATTACAAATATAAAACAAACAAACAAAGAAACACAACCAAACAAACACAACCAAATATACAAGTTATCATAACTGAAACTGCACACATATATATATATATACAACGAGTTTTTACATACAAAAAGAAATAAAATACGAACAAAATACCTATCTAATCCATCATCCCCGGATCGCTGCCCTGACCAGACCCGCCCGCGCCGGATGGGCCAGCACCGTCATGGCCTAACCGCCTCGGTGGCTGTGACAACAACGGCGTACCGGAGGCGGCATAGTCGGCGACCATGTGCTGGATGACCCAGTCCAGCATATCCTCCAGCCTCGTGACCCTGTCTCGTGTGTCCTGAAGCATATCAAGAACACAAGCAGGCAATCGCACGACATGGTACACGCGCTGAGGATGCTGGGGCGGGTCCTGGTCGTGCGGCGGGGGAATGGGCTGATCCTCCCCGCCGCCAAGGGGCTCGTGGGCATCATAAAGGTGGACCTCAGCCCCCGCCAGCTCGGGGGGGGGGGGGGGGTCCACCAACGGCTCGGGCACCCATGGCACTAGCTCATGGTATCTACTGAGCAGGTGCCACGTGCCGTCGGGGAACCTTCGAACGATCCTCATCCCATTGGCGGTGGTCCGGGCGGCCACGCGCACAGGAGTCGGAGGTACGGGGAGCTGGGACATGGCGTGCGCGTACCCCAAGCCCCGAGCGATCCGGGAAACGATGTTCCCGCCCACTAACGCCATCGTTTCCCGCCCACTAACGCCCCTCGCGACAGCCGATGATAATAACTAGCAAAATAATCAGCGAGAGCATGCGCGAGGTGGCAGTGTCGGTGTGTGAGTACACACCGAAGAAAAAAAAGGTTGGCGGTGTTGACCCTGTCGGTCCCCGCCCCACGACCGGCGATGGACGTGGCGATGAGTCGGTGAATGTATCTATACAGAGGGTCTCGTATATGAGATGACCTCGTATCACCATCGTACGGTCCATCGCCAATGGCAGGCCACCAGACCTGATCGGAGTCGTCGGCCCCGCGGATCAAGGCCGTGGTGTACATCGGCTGTCCGACCTCAACCTCTGTGTAGAGGCCGCTGACGACAGCGAACCGCCGAAGTGACATGCGGTGGAGGTGCCCGAACAACCGGAAAGAAACCTCCACGGGCGCACGACCGTCCGCTATGTCGTCCTCGTCCAGCTCCGCAAGTCCCTGCTCACGTGGACGAAATGTGAAGGTGCAGTAGAACTCCACGGTCAGCTCTCGATGGGCATCGTCGCTCATCTAGAACAGCTGCTCCCACGGGCTGTCCTCGCCGATAATCTCAAAAAAACGGTCCCGCTCTCCAACGAGCTGTAAGAAGTCCTCCGACAGGACAGTCCCCGGTGCCGGCACTCGTGCTCTCAGGGTCCTGAACCGCTTATACGGTGTAGTCCCCTGCTCGAACTGTAAAAACTGGCAGTCATCAATGCTGGGGATAAAAGCATCGTCGGCATCCATATCTGCGAAAAAAACGTATTTATCATTATTTACAATGTTTATAAAATTAATGGTTGACGGTTAATTATTATTATTATATTATTGGTATTATTACTATTATTATTATTATTATACTATTATTATTATTGGTATTATTATTATTATGTATACTATTATTATTATTAGTATTATTATTACTATTATTATAATTATTATTATTATTATTATTATTATTATTATTATTATTATTATTATTATTATTATTATTACTACTACTAGTATTATTATTATTACTATTACTATTATTATTATTACTATTACTACTATTATTATTACTATTATTATTACTATTATTATTATTATTATTACTATTACTATTATTATTATTATTATTATTATTATTATTATTATTATTATTATTATTACTATTAGTATTATTACTATTATTATTATTATTATTATTATTATTCTTATTATTAGTACTAATATTACTACTACTACTACTACTATTATTATTATTATTACTACTACTATTACTATTATACTATTATTATTATTAATATTTAACTATTATTATTATTATTATTTATTATTACTATTACTATTATAACTATTATTATTATTATTATTTACTATTACTATTATTATTATTACTATTACTATTATGATTACTATTATTATTATTTACTATTTTTATTATTATTACTATTATTGCTATTATTATTACTATTAGTATTATTAATATTACTATTACTATTATTATTATAACTATTATTATTACTATTATTTATTATTATTTCTAATAATAATAATAAACCGTCGACAAACTACGCTACACATACGGGAAAACCTATCAAATCTATAAGGGAAAACCTATTAAATCTATTTGGGAAAACCTATCAAATCTATAAGGGAAAACCTATCAAATCTATTTGGGAAAACCAATCAAATCTATTTGGGAAAACCTATCAAATCTATTTAGGAAAACCTATCAAATCTATTTAGGAAAACCTATCAAATCTATTTAGGAAACCTATCAAATCTATGTTTACCTCTATGGATTAAAGCGGAAAATTACGTACCGAAAACGATAATGTAGCGGCAGTGGTGGTGCGACGGCGGTGTTGCAGCGGTGGTGGTGCGACTGCGGTGTTGCAGCGGCGGTGGTGCAGCGGCGGCGGTGGTGCGCAGATGGTGAGTGGCGGTGGTGGTGGAAGATGGTGAGCGGCGTTGGTGGTGGAAGATGGTGAGCGGTGGTGGTGGTGGTGGAAGATGGTGAGCGGCGGTGGTGGTGGTAGAAGATGGTGGATTCACGGCGGTGGTGGTGGAAGATGGTTGAGCGGCGGTGGTGGAAGATGGTTGAGCGGCGGTGGTGGTGGTGGTGGAAGGTGGTGGTGAGCGGTGGCGGTGTCACGGGGAGGGCTCGCGGTGACGGTTTGGAGGCGGTGGAGGTGAAACGTTGGGAGGATTGTGGTGGTGAAATGGTTGTGGTTGTGTGGTGAAATGGGGGTGTGCGAACGGTTGAAGATGAAATCAGTAACCACGAGGTCACGGTTTGGCCTCCACGTGACCTCTTACAGACAGGAGGTCACGGTTTGGCCTCCACGTGACCTCTTACACACACGATGCTCGAGGGCTAGGTGCACTAATCGAGGGGAAATCAGATTCAAAAAAATATCTCAAGAGGTCACGGTTTGGCCTCCACGTGACCTCTTCCCTTTTTTTTGTATAATTGTTATTATTATTATTGTTATTATTATTATTATTATTATTATTACTATTATTAATAATAATAATAATAATAATAATATTATTATTATTATTATCATCATCATCATCATTAACCGAAACCTTTTAGTTTCTGAATACACAAAATAATACTATTAATATTATTATTATTATTAACTTTAAAATTATTACTATTAAACTTTTTATTTATATTAGAGTATATTATTATTATTATTATTGTTATTATTATTATTTATCATTATTGTTATTATTATTATTAGAGTTTATTATGTAGTTTCTGGATATATACAAAATATTATTATTATTAATATTATTATTATTATTAACTTTAAAATTATTACTATTAAACTTTTTATTTATATTAGAGTATATTATTATTATTATTGTTATTATTATTATTTATCATTATTGTTATTATTATTAGAGTTTATTTTGTAGTTTCTGGATATACAAAATAATACTATTATAATTATTATTATCAACTTTAAAATTATTACTATTAAATTTTATTATTATTATTATTATTGTTATTATTATTATTTATCATTATTATTATTATTATTAGAATTTATTATGTATGTTTGAACATTGGTTTACAAAATATAAGGTGCATATATGTCGATATGTTCCCGATAAGATTGTTTAGATTAACATTAAAACGTCACGGTTTGTTCACGTACGCATGTTTGTATGTACGTTTACGAAGTGTATTTGTTCTTATTATATATATATGTTGATGTGTGTGTATGTTCATGAAAAAATATCCGATTCGATATACGTAAATGATCATAAACGGTTAATGTGTAGGATTAGGGAACTCCAAAAGGTCATGGTTAGACCTAACCGTGACCTCTTTTGTCAACAAGCTGTGACGGTTCGCCCACCACGTGACACTTTGTGTCAACAAGCTGTGACAGCTTCATTCCACAATGCCACATGTGAACAAAGGGGTCACGGTTTGACCAAACCGTGATCTTTTGGTCCAGATTATTTTAAAAGAATAAGTTTTCTTCACCTATCAGCGAACCACTCCCGTCCCGACCGGTTAAGACGGTAGGGCAGCAGGGGAGTGGTGTGGGCTCGAAACCCACTACCACCGGTTCAAGTGGGTATTTTTTAAAAAATTATTTAATTAGTAAAATATTAAAAAATTAGGCAAACGGTCACGGTTTGCCCTAACCGTGACCTTTTGCCCTAACCCTAACCGTGACCTTTTACAAGTGCCACGCGCCCGAACAGGTGCCATGCGCCCGAAAAGAGGTCACGGTTAGACCTAACCGTGACCGTTGCCAAACCCTAAACGTCACTGTTTGATCAAACCGTGACAGTTTATCTTCCTGTTTGATTTAGTGTTTTATTATTATTACTATTATTATTAATATTATTAATATTATTATTATTATTACTATTATTATTAATATTATTAATATTATTATTATTATTATTATTATTATTTTATTTTTATTATTATTATTATTAGCTTTAAATTTATTACTATTATTATTTCTTCTATTATTATTATTATTTCTATTATTACTATTATGTTATTATTATTATTATTATTATTATTAACTTTAAAATTATTACTATTATTATTTCTTCTATTATTATTATTATTTCTATTATTACTATTATTATTATTATTATTACTATTATTATTTCTATAATTATTATTATTATTATTTCTATTATTACTATTACTATTATTATTATTTTTATTATTATTATTATTATTATTATTATTATTATTATTATTATTATTATTATTATTATTTATTATTATTATTTGTCACACCCTCAAATTCCGGGTCTGGAATCTATCACGGAGGGGTGAGCAAACAGGATCGAACACAGTAGTTACACATGAGATGCAGTTTTCTATATGATAAGTTTTAGATAATCAATCCATTATTATTCAGAGCATTAGATATTATACGCAACGGAAATAAATATATAGATCGTTTCTTAACAATACGTCTAGTCATATCTCAGATAATAAGCAATATGTATCTTGAGCTCTTATATGATCCTACGTGCAGGTCCATAAGCTCCTAGTAGATACCTGAGAATACATGTAAATCAAGTGTCAACACAGGGTTGGTGAGTTCATAGGTGAGTAAAACATATTTGATAAATCATCAATTATCATTCAAAGAAGGGTTTATTGTAAAAGTGTGAGTTTAAATTACTCACCGGTATATGAATAGCCTGTCGGAACCCTTTTTAATAAGGTGAACCCGCTATCCCACATACCCACTATGTACAAGCCCAACAATTCCTTCACATAGGATTTGCCCATGTATCATAGTTTATTATTTCTATGTACAAGCCCAACAAATCCTTCACCTAGGATTTGCCCATGTAACATAGTTTAATATCTTTTTCATGTGTATATTATGTTATTTATAATAATTCAAATCAAAGGGCGCGAATCCTCTCTTTACATTTATCCTCATATAGGTTGTAAGTGGAACTATAATGGCAAAACTTATATAGCGCACAATCTGCCTTCTCACACCAGAATAGTCATCCCGAATGACAGCGAGATCTTTATGCATCTGATAAGGACCATATGTCCAAACCTTTGTGGGGGTCAGTCACTCCCCGATAGTACTATCCAAAAGATCCCTGCCTTGTTAATAGTCCAGTTTACAGAGAAGGATTTTCAATATAACCATATGTAATCATAAATGTGATTCAATTATTATTTAACATAATACACAAAAATAATTTGTAATTTCAATTACAACATGTATTCCAGCCCCAAAATATTTAAATGATTAAAAAAGGGAACAGTTAAGTATGAACTCACCTCGGTCCTTGTGTGGTGTTGACAAGCTAGTAAATTCCTCCTAAGGAATTATAATTCACATAAGCAAACAAATACAAATCCATAACCTAATTAAGTTAGATCTTGAACCTGGCTTTCAATTGATCTAAGATTTGATTTTCTGGGATTTGCTATAAACATATAATTAAATCATTTAGTTATTTGTTAATTCTTTAATAACTAAATATTTACATTTCATAATATTTAATTAGTTTAATAATGATTTTTAACATATCATTATGTTTTAAATAAATCTTAGATGTTATTTAAATATGTAAATTTATATTTAATTTTATAAGATTTTATAGACACAAATTATCTAGACATTATATTCTAAATAAATTGCAAACATTATTTAACTATGTAAGTTTATATTTAATTTTGTAAGATTTATAAATATTTAAATTTATAAAATCTAATTTGTGTTTATTTTATCATAATTAATCCATAACTAATAATATAATGTCTATTAATAATTTGATGATTTAAATCATTATTTAGAATCCATTTTTATAAAAATAATAATTTATAACCTTTGTAACAAATTTATAAATAAATAAATAAGTAAATAAATAAATAAATAATAAGGTTTTTAATGAAATAATTTTCCAGAATATAATTAAATAACTTATAAAATTAACAAAGTTTATAAAAATTATTTTTATAATTTTTAATAATTTTTCTGTATTTTTAAAATGGCTCAAAAGGCTTCAAAAAATAATTGTTGAGGGCAGGGTTCGAACCCATGACCTCAAGTTGGGCAAATGAGTAGGGAACCGGTGAACCAAGGCATTCAGCCGCGAGAGTTCTCGGTTTCCTTTTCTTTTAAACACAACCCAAGCCTTTCCCCCAAATCAATAAGAACCCTAATTCGATCGAAGCCAAATTGAACACCAAATTGATGTTGTTAATCGAATTAAGTTTAGGGCTATGATTCCTTATGTAAAACCGAATGTATGGGTGTAATCAATTACCTGTTTTGAAGTTCAATTGATGATGAACATGTAAGGGAACATGTCGCGACAGTGAGGACTTCGATTGTTATCCAAACAACAATGATAATCGAATTGGTTGTACTGTAAGCTTCTAAGAGATCCAATGAGCAAAAGCCCTATGTTAATTTCGTGTTTGGAAGCTCTAAGCATGGATCCCCATTAAGTTGCAGGTCGACACAGAGGTTTTGATCAATGGTGTGATTTCTGTGTTTTCCAAGTACAATTGAACTCGAAGGAACGTTTTAAATAGTCACACGACTGTTAGTGTTTCATTATTTTGATTATTGTTTAGGTTAGTGCACGATTATGGAGTTGGTCGGCCGAAGTGGGTTAGGTGGATAAATCACACTCCATTCATTTGCAATATTCAAATTGAGGTAGGGTATAGTGTTCGAATCATTCACTAGAAGATGTCGGGACGATTAAATCGAGTTAAAAACGAGTAATTTGGATGTTTGGGGGTCGCCGGAGCCGCGCCGGATCTTCGCCGGCCGGCGACCGGAAAATCGAGGGGATAGTTGGGCGGGTGGTTTGGGTTTTAAGAATTACACAAATGGTCCCTATACTTCCAAGTTTTTATTATTTCATGTAAAAAGTTTTAAAACAAGTTTTAAAATTAACATTTTTAACCCAAAACTTTTGGGGTTTAATTAATAATATTAAATCTTATTATTAGTATTATTATTATTATTAATGTTATTATTAATAATAGTAATAATAATATCATTATTATTATTATAATATAAATATATATATACATATATATATATATATATATATATATATTTTACGAAATTTTTCCGGGTTGTCACATTATTATTACTATTACTATTATTATTATTTGTACTATTATTTTTATCATCATCATCATCATCATCAAATATAGGGATCTTCATTAATATGATAAAGTATCAGAAAATGATAACTTACAAGAGTCATTGGTGCCTCTATGACGATCCGTTATTCTAACGTAATTATTTATACGATCCTCATACATATTTTGCCATTCTAGTGCATGTTGATATGCAAATCTCAGCCAATGATAGCTCACACTGGGCATTGGGTAATCCCCTTCCAATTGTATGCAAATAAAGTGACATTGGTTAACATGAGCAAGTGCGACAAATGGATAGGTGAATAATGGCTCTGGGGCTGTTCTCAGCGGGAACCATGTCTGGCTACCAAATGAAGAAATAAGATGCACAATACAAGTGAATGTTTCTGTAATTATGAGTCCGTGGGCCGGAAAAGTTAGCCAATGGGTATCGGGTGCGGGTTGAGTCGTGCCAAACCAATTTAAGCTATTACGAACAGAATCATAATAGCCAGGCAACTCGCGGTTCAAATTGCTCCGCCAATACCACATGTTTCTGTCCATCTCCGATAACATTTGACACCTAACCCATTCCCATTCATTTTGCTTTTTCCCTAAAGCCACCGCGATCGGCCGAAAACCACAGTTACCATCAGGCCGCACATCTTTTATAGTCGAAACGTACCGGTGAATCCATTGGGAGACGAACACAAGGTCTTCCACCAGTATGGAAAATCCTTCCACATGCCAGTTTTGAATATCATATTCCACCGTCTTTTGATATTCTCCCTAACGTGCCACCTGCATAGGTTTTTAGTAGCACTCGGGAACACGGTGTCACATGCGCTCATCAGGGCCAGGTCCCTGTCTGTGACAATAACCCGGGGCTCCACACACCCATCGAGCATATCTCTGATCCTCTCCAGTACCCATGTGAAGTTGTCCTGCCGTTCCCTTGATATAAATGCATGCGCAATACAAAACGACTTCGACGTCGACGTAACGCCAATAACCTGAACAAACGGAATGTTGTACATGTTGGTCTTGTACGTCGTGTCTATCAACATCACTTGCGGGAATGCGCGCCACATTTTATACGAAGTAGGATGACAAAAGAAAACATCTTCCATGACCTTAGTAGTTGCATTCGTTCGTGTTTCATACACGAACTCTTTAGATTGTAGCAGGTTTTCAAGTTCATGCATTGGTGTCATGCCTTTTCTCCCCTCAGCCCTAAACTTCGACGTCAGATTGTATATGTCTTGAACAACACAGACGCTGTGGGGAAAGTGCTCCCTTACGGCTAAATGGATATGTCGTGGCCGCACGTGTTGCCTGTGTAACTTCTCGACAAGATCAATTTCTTTGTAAGGATCAAATATTTGGATTACACTATAGTTTAGAGATGAACAACTTGGAGTACGTGTGTTTACATGTCTGCTGAAAAAGAAGTGTGCGAAGAAGACAACTGCATGCATTTTCGCATGCGAAAATGAGACAATTCGCATGCATGTGAAAATACATACATGCGAAAGGCAGGCAGGCAGGCGAGTCGCATATGCACGCGAAAGGCATGCGAGTCGCACAACCAAGCGAAATGGTGATGCGAATCGCATGCGAATTCTCCATGCGAAAACTCGCAGACTTGTATATATTTGTACATATGATTTCAGTTTTAGGTGTGCTTCAATTTACAAAAAGTTAGTCTAGATAGTTTAGTGTTTTCTCTGTTTATTTCGCTCATTTGAGCAGATCACCGATGTGTGATTTTCCACCCGAGGGTGAGATCGATCCTGTATCGATTATCATTGTAATCGTTCAACACATGAATAAACATTTCAATTACAATGATTTTGTTGTAAACACTGAAAACACCTTGTTATCTAGATTGCTTTGAAGTTGATTGTTCACCCGTCCTCGCGAGATATCAAGTGCAACCATCAAACGAAGCGAGATCGATCGGTTTCAGGACTTTACATTTGGTATCAGAGCAAGGTGTTGCTCTTGATACAACGGATCATTATTCCGCGATCTTCCGTTCGAGGACGTTAAACAAGCTGCAAGTTATCCGGTTTCATCAAGGAATGCGAAACCGAGAACACACACAAAACAGATTCAGATTGCAAGATCTTATGAAGTTTTGAAGCTCCACAGTTGTTTCAACGAGCCGCTGATGCGAGAACCTTCAATAGAAAGGTTTTGTTGAAGTTTGAAGACCTCAAAACTATAGCATAATCCAAGGGGGAGATTGTAAGGATCAAACATTTGGATTACACTATAGTTTAGAGATGAACAACTTAGAGTACGTGTGTTTACATGTCTGCTGAAAAAGAAGTGTGCGAAGAAGACAACTGCATGCATTTTCGCATGCGAAAATGAGACAATTCGCATGCATGTGAAAATACATACATGCGAAAGGCAGGCAGGCAGGCGAGTCGCATATGCACGCGAAAGGCATGCGAGTCGCACAACCAAGCGAAATGGTGATGCGAATCGCATGCGAATTCTCCATGCGAAAACTCGCAGACTTGTATATATTTGTACATATGATTTCAGTTTTAGGTGTGCTTCAATTTACAAAAAGTTAGTCTAGATAGTTTAGTGTTTTCTCTGTTTATTTCGCTCATTTGAGCAGATCACCGATGTGTGATTTTCCACCCGAGGGTGAGATCGATCTTGTATCGATTATCATTGTAATCGTTCAACACATGAATAAACATTTCAATTACAATGATTTTGTTGTAAACACTGAAAACACCTTGTTATCTAGATTGCTTTGAAGTTGATTGTTCACCCGTCCTCGCGAGATATCAAGTGCAACCATCAAACGAAGCGAGATCGATCGGTTTCAGGACTTTACATTCTTCGGCAGTCATCTTCCTAAGATGCGCGTGGCCCTCCTCGTACACAACAGAATCGTGGTTATGCGTCTCGTTTCTCACCTCTAACATCCAACTGTCACTCTTTCCTACGTACTTCCCTACGAGTTTAAAGGGACATCCCTTCTTTATGCTCCCAGTACGCCTACTTGTGCCAGTGAATTTAGGTTCACCACTACAATTGCATAATAGTTCCACATCCTTTTTTCGTGACCGACCTACCACAATGACGCACCCATGCTCGCGTCCTCTCATTTTAGCCCAGCTCTCCAAGTCCTCACGAGAATCAAAATACTGAAAAAATGATAAAGCTAGACATAAAAAACAATATATAAAACAAATAAAAAATAAAATAAACAAAAGAATAAAAACTCTTCGTACTTTATCGGTTTATAAGAAACCGTAGCCTTTCGAATCCGATCCTCATCCTCATCATACTCCGCGGTGTCCCCATGGTTTTCTTTGAGGTGAACCGAACCGTCACTCTCATCTGTGTTATTCCCATTAAAAGTATCCGACACATGTGTAATTTCTAGTTCTGACTGGTACGGGAGATGTCCGTAATCAAGCTCTGTTTATGAATGGTACGTGTTCGGGGCATGCCCGTAAGAATTGCAAGGGGGATATTTGTACCCTTCACCGTAACCTGTCTGTCCAAATAAAGAGTTGTACGCCTCTTGAGCAAATGTGTTTGACGGGTTGGTTTCCTCCTCCCCCCAGGAAGGGTGACTCCCGTATACGTAATATTCCTAAAAAAGATAATGGTTAGATATTTCAAATAATAAGTTATAATAAAACATATACTAGTTCAACCTGGTTCGAATCTTCGATATGTGGCACCTCATTCAAATCTGGAAGCTTCGGCTTTTGATAATGATCTCCCGAACCCGACATTGTTTTCGAATTAACGTGCTTTTAGAATGACGAAGGCTGAAAAATCTCGAGTGTTGGATGAATGAAAGCTCAAATGAAAAAAATTCGAATGAGATGTGTAGAGGAAAAAAAATTAGGGGAAAGGATTTTAAGGTGAAAATCTGGTGCACAAACCGTCACGGTTTGGCCTCCAAGTGACGGTTCGTGGCGCGATTCCCGGCCTTCTGTCAAAATCACGTCTACCTCGTACCTTAAACTGAGACCTCGTACCCTAGAGGTCACGGTTAGGCCAAACCGTGACGGTTTGGTGACCGCTTTTCAACTTTATCCGGCCATTTTGTCGTTTTGTTGTCACGAGGTCACGGGTAGTACCACCATAAACCGTGACAGCAAGGCATTGCGGTCACGGTTAGGGGCCAAAATATGACCGCAAGCCCTAACCGTGACCGTTTGAACCGGCCTACCACCAAAAACCCCAACGGTGTCCCCAGCACAACCCGAAGAGTAATGTTCCCAGCCGACTCCGGAACATCCCTACATATTCCTAGTTGTCATTTCACATGGCATAATGAAAAAAAATATGGCTTCTCTTTCTTCTTTTGCGAAGTTGTTAATTTAATATTTATTTTCTTGTTGTGTGTCTTTATTAATTAATAAACTATTCCATCTATTTAATGTTATATAAAAAATTTCTAGTAACTTCACATTAAATTATTACGAGAACATGAATGGTAAATTTTATACCATGCAGTTATATATATCAAAATTTGATAAATGTGCCTTAAAATATTAGTTATATATAAATATTACTCTTATCTATTGATGTATATATATAAAGAATGGTTAATTTGTAGAGAAAGGTTCAAACAAAAAAGCTTCTAAAATTAAAAAAAAACTAAAGAAGTAATCTCAATCATCAATATCTTTAATCAATGGTTGACATCAATTTGTAGAAAAATATTTGTTAGAGGTTTATTTTAGAAATAACCACTTTTGTTGATTTTTTTGCGAGTTCCCCTATTTTTTTAAACGTTCATAACTTTTAAGTACAACATCATTTTTATAAAAATTACACTATAAAAATGAGCATTCTTATCCTTAAAATAAGTACAATATTATTATTTAAAAAGATTATTAACTTTTTTTATTGGTTTTAAGCCCACGTCTCATCATTGTGTCTTTACTACATTTCGTTGTGTCTTTTTGTTAGTTATTTAGTTTTTCTGAATACTATTGTTTAAAGTGATAAATTTTAAGATTATATAATGGTAAATTAATATTGTTGTGTATCTCTAATATATAAAATACAATAATAAAGTAACACCTAATTAATCTAATACATCAAAAACAATAACAAAATAACACAATGTCTCATTGTGTTTTTTTATTATTATTATGTTATTTTAAACACTATAAGTTTTAAAAATATATTGGTAAAATACTATCACTTATGTACTTTTAATTATAAAACACAATAATAGATACCATGGTTTATATAACTATATATAAAGAACAATAACAAAAATAACACATTATGTTATCTTCAACTCCATGAGTTTTAAGCAAAAATATATTATTGTGTATTTTTAATTGTAAAACAAAATATAGATAATAAGTTTATATAATCTATAGAAACAATGACAAAAATAATATAAAATGATCTAAAACATAAACAAAATGATAAATACATATAACAAATGATATAAAATATATGAAATAATATACTGATATTTGACATAATGAATGTATAAGATATAATAAGCTTATTTATATGACACAATAACAAAAATATCCTACTCTTTAAAACAATTGAAGTATACGTGTTAAACCCACAAACCTTATTAGACTTTTAGATTAAACACACTTTTTAATATAACCCTATCCTAATTTATAATACTATGAACAGATGTTATATAAAATTAAATGATAGAAAAGCAGTATTAATTTATCTATATTAGTATAAAAAAATATTAATTGATCTTGTTTATGTATATGACCTATAGGCTATACATGTGTAAGTTATGTGTATATTATCATAGTTACAAACGAATTACACATGTAGATGCACGGTTAACAAGTAGAAAAACATTTTAGGATATTAGTTTGATGATATTTCTATTCATAAACATACTCATTCGTATTTAAAAAATATAAAATTCAAAAACTATGAACTATAAGTAAAAGAAATTAAACGATTTAAGTTCGTTTTTTCCTGGTATTAATTTATTGTTCTGTACCAAATTTGTTTTAAAACTTTATCAGTGGTTTACATTTTTAAATTTTACATTTCTTATGTTCAAGTGTACTTTTTTATTTTGTAAAAAGGGTCAACCAACTAATAATTTCATATGACTTAAAATATTTAAGGGTTATCGACACATGTGTAAGTAATGTATATTAAAACATGAATATCTATATGTAAGAAGTGCAAATGTTAAAAACATGAATCGTTGATAAACAAATTTACATACATTTAAATTTTCATATTGACTATTTGCCTAGGTGTAAATTTTATTTTAATCATTCATTTTTTAAATCACACACTATTTACATATATGTAAATCCTCAAACGAACTATCTATCTACACAGACATATGCATATGAAAATACATATCTTGATTTGCCCCTTTTTATATATACTTAAGTTGTTGTTTTGCGTATATCTATTTAAAAATATGTGAATCATTAATTACCTCCATGTCTTGATTTGCTTAATTTCACTTCCATCTTTTGAAAAATATGTCTTCATTTATTTCAAATAAATGCATATTAATCTTTACGCTTTGAGTTATAAGCAAACTTTATTTGCCTCTTAACTGTTAATACTCCATTTCCTTCATCGGGCTAGTTTATGAAATCAGATGAACATATATTTTTATCAATGAATAGAGAATTAGTAAATAATAAAATAATCTCCTATCAATTTTCAGAAGAACATCAAAAAATCAAAAAGTGGAACAAATAAGACAAAAAATATATATGAAAAAGGACTAGCCACCTCTTTATTTAGATTTTTATATAAAACACTAGGTTAATATCATGTGTATTAGGGAGGAGGGGGTGTTCCTCTTAATACCCTGAAATCCATCAATCACACAGTGTCATATTACAAGTATCTGAACTATCTTGAAACACCCAAAAAGGTGAAAATGCTACCCTGAACTATCCTCGAACTTTTATTTTAATATTAAAATAATTCAAAAGATAATTAACTTTTATTAAAAGATAAAAATTACAATAAATCAAAAGATAATTAACTTTTATTAAAAAACTAAACATCACAAGGCCAATTATATTTCTCGGCTATTTTTCGTTTCCGTCCACGAGTTGATTGTAATGATCAAGAACCGAGTTCCAAAAACTATATCGTTTTTGTTGATTTCCGACGGTTCTGTTTTGGAACATTGAACCCAAGCTTTACACAAAGCTTCTTCTTGTAGTTCGGTTCATTGTTGGCGTTCAACTCATTGTTGGCGTTCAGCTCATCCTTGAAACCTTCGTTGCGGTTGTTGCTCGATCGGGCCTTCATCTTCGTCATCATCTTCATACTCTTGTTGAGTGTCCGGAACAAATTCTTCTTCATCATCGTCCGGTACGTTTTGGGTTGGCAAATGGATCGAACATCGGTGGTTCATCAATCGAGAAGTCGGGTTGACTAAAATTTGGATTTTGGTATGAAAATGGATCAAACATCGGTGGAGGTTACGGTGAATACCCTTGTGCTGGGTAGCCGTATTGTGGTGGTGATGGTGAATACCCTCGGGACGCGCCATCACCACCTCGGGAACTCGAACTACCACTTCGGGATTTTTTACTACTAGTTTTTTTGACCTTCGGGGATCCATGACAGTTTATTGTGATTGTGTTTGTGTTTGTGTTTGTATATGTGTTTGTGTAGATTAATATTGTGTATGTGCGTGAGTATTTATAGTGTAACTTTTTTTCTCTTGGCCTCAACGGCTCGCCAACGGTAACATATAACGGCTATAAATCCGTTGAAGTCGGGTTGTGTATCGGCTAGTGGAACCGAGCCACTATACTCGGTGGCCTACCCGAGAGGGTGGAGGCGGTGTTACCGCCCGGGTAGGTGCTACCCGAAGCCCCCTTCGGATATTTGGGGAAGAGTAACCCTAATAATTGTTTTAATTTGTTTGAAAGTTGTTGTGAGTGGCTGAGATATAAAAGCTAATGATAAATATATAAAAATATATAATTTAATTGAAAATAAAAAATAATATTTTTACTATAAATATGATAATGGGGATGAAGATGGAAAAATTAGTATGAATGCTCTAAACTTTCGTTTTCTTTCTTTGAACTTTATCCCTAGAAATGAATTACTTTTGAATTTCGAATTGATTAGTGACTAAAAAACAAAGAACACTAAATTAAATGATCAAAAAACAACAAAAATGATTTGTATTTTTAAAGAAAAGGAACGAAGAGCTCTAGGATGAGGGAATCTAGTGTTGTAAACGTGATGGAAATTTGAATTTTGGAATGATTTGATTGACATGTTGTAGGGAGGAATGATTTGAATTTTTATTTTTTGATTTCTCTAAATTACTCATCTAGATATTAAATTATCTTAATAGTTTTAAATTATTATTAAAATATCATAATGTGTATATACAATTGATTTAATGATTTAAGGTTATGTGTAAACGATATAGCCTGCTTTTGTTTGCTATTACTATTGCTTTTGTTTCTCGAGTCGGGGGTCTCTTTGGAAGCGGTCTCTCTACATCCCAAGATAGAGGAAAGATTCGTCATCACCTACCCCTCACAGACCCTATTTCTGAGTGGGATATACTGGGTATGTTTGTTTGTTTGTTTTGTAAACGATATAGCCTACACATGAGCTACACATGTATAGTGTAACAAGTGGTAAATCGCACCGCATATTGTCCGATACCTAGGGAGAATACCCCCATCACGGGTTTAAAACGCGTTCGATAGGGGAAGTTATCTAGAACCTTATAAAAAGACTTTCATTTCCCTTTTCAACCGATGTGGAATGTTATATATCCTCCCCAACTTAGGAGACCAGCGTCCTTGCTGGCGCACCGGCCTGACCCTGGCTCCGATACCAACTGTAACAAGTAAGAAACCACACTGGATACCCCCATCACGGGTTTAACACGTGTCCGATAGAGGAATGTATCTATCCCTTATAAAGAAACTTTTGTTCTCGTTCACGAACGAGGTGAGATGTTACATATAGATCATTTATATAATCATAGTTTTTTCGTATAATTTTTTATATTTACAATAGATGAATAAACCATGTATCTCAATCATTTTCTTATATTTGAAATTTGATAGATAGATAAACATTGTATAATTCATTTTGTTTTTGTGTTCTAACTATATATAATATTATGTATCTGTAAACACGCATGACCCTGTAAATACCGCTTGCCAAAGACATAAACTTTACCTGTTTTATGGTTGAACCATCCATGATTAATTAGTTTGGATTGTTGATGAGTTTCATTGTTAATTGAACCAAGGATAAAATGTGTTCATATTAGTCACTAGTGAGTGTGACCATCGCGTATTATAAAAGTTAATAGATTTCATTCTAATTATTTATACGTTAATACTAACTATCCGAAAAAATTACGTGCAAACCGTTGATTAAAAAGTGTAATAGAAAGTAATATAAAAAATAGATGCATCAAAACAGAGAAAAAAATAGCAAATACGTAAATGGTATTTTGTTATAATTAACGAGCTATATTGTAAATTGGTTAAAAAATTACATAACCTGAAGGGTTAAGTATAATATTTTAAAAAAAATCAAGTGATTAAGTGTGAATTTAACCTAAATCGAAAGATTAAGTATAAAATTAAAAAAAATCAGGTGATTAAATATAAATTTGACATAACTCGGAAGCTTAAGTATAAAATTATGAAAAATACAAAATAAGTAGATGTCAATTTAGAAAAAAAACAAATAGAGAGAAAGTGTTATGTTAGTTTCAAAAGTTCCTTAAAGGTTTAAATGTAAAATTGTAACAAAGTAGGTTTTTTATTAGTTTGGAGAAAAATAAAATTATTATGTTAACATTGAGAAAACCTACACACTCATTATTCATACTTTTTAAATCTTTATATATAATAAAAGAAAAGGGTTTTGCCACTTGTAATCATATTAAACACCCTTTGACACATGTCAAATTCTTAAACAAAAATTGCCACTTGTCATCATATTAAACACTCATTTAAACTCCAAAAATTTCTCTTAATTTGTTTCCCTAAAATAAAAAGTTTTTAAAGTTTGAATTAATATCATTTTTATTTTATATTCAAATAAATGTTAAAATGGAAACCATTATTTGTATTCCTCATAATTTATTTTGAGAAAATAAAAAGCCATTTTGTAATATATGTACAATGATTTTAAACCAAAATAAACAGAATCTAAATTTTCAAACATAATATTAAGAGATTAGTTTTTCATAATTTAATTTTATATACAATCACAATACAACTTAAGTTGGCATGTTTCTTCACATTTGCAGCTAAGTTTGTTATAACATTTTATCAATTTTATGTTTTAATAAATTATTGGCTTTTAAGTTATATGTTATCACATGACACACTCTCAAGAAGTTATTGTCACGTGTCATTCATATAGCGAAAAGTTGTTCTAATGGAAATTTTGCATCCCTTAAATTTCACATCCTTATATATCATTCTTATATATTATTCTTATATATTATTTTTATATACTAGAAGATTATTAATATTAGTTCTTAATTTCTAATTGTAAATATTCGTTATTTTTAGTTTTTTCAATCCGTGTAACACACGGGACGTTAGGCTAGTTTGTTATATATAATGAAGTGGCGGGTGTTATCGAGCCTCTTTTCTGATATGTCTTAAACGTAGATATATTTAGATATTATTATTAGGGTAGGGTTATGGTAAAAAAATGTATTTAGTCTAAAAAGTGTAAGAAGGATTGCGAGCTTGAGATGTATTCTTTTATTGTTTAAAGAGGAAGTCATTTTGGTAATTGTGTCAAATAAATCAGCTCATTGTGTTATATATGTTTATTATGTCATATATTTTACATCATTTGTTATATGTATTATTATTGTATTTTACGTTTTAGATCACTTTGTGTTATTAATGTCATTGTTTCTATATATTATATAAACTCGTTATCTATCATCATGTTTTATAATTAAAAGTGTAAAATAATATACTTTACCAATGTATTTATCAAAACTCATAGTATTAAAAATGACACGGTGTGTTATTTTTGTCTTTGTTTTTTATACATTATATAAACTTATTATTTATCATTGTATTTATCATTAAAAGTACATAATAATTTTATTTTCAACAACGTATTTTTCAAAACTCATAGTATTTAAGATTACGCATTACGCAATGACGATCAAAAAACATAATAGGACATTTTGTTATTTTGTCATTCTTTTTAATGTATTAGATTAATTATTTGTTAATTTAGTATTGTGTTTTACATATTAGAGATACAAAATAATATTATTCCATCATTATACTTTTGAAGTATTCATCATTTTATAAAAACACAATAGTATTTATAAAAATACAATAACTAATAAAAAGATACAATTAACTGTACTAAAAGACATAGTGACGAGATATAAGCTTAGAAACACAAAAAATATATTAAAAGTTTATATAACAATAGTATACTCGTTTTGAATATTAAAAATGCTCGTGTTTAAGGTGTAATTTTTATAAAAAGTAATGTCATACATAAAAGTTATAAACATTTAAAAAAATAAAAGAACTTGTAAAAATTCAACAAAAGTGGCTATTACTAAAATACTCATATAGCAAAAAAAATTACAAATTGATCTCAACTATTGATTAAGGAGATGGATGATTGAGGTTACTTATTACACTTTTTAGTTTTAGAGTTCTTTTTATTTGAACATTTCCATTATTATTATTATTATTATTATTATTATTATTATTATTATTATCATTATTATTATTTATTATTATTATTATTATTATTATTAATATTATTATTATTATTTTAATTACTATTATTATTATTATTACTGTTATTATTAGTATTATTATTACTATTGTTGTTAATGTTATTCTTATTATCGCTATCGTTATCGATATTGCTATCGCTATCGCTATGTAAATATTTAATGATTATATACTTAAGTGTTTAAATAAAGAACACTTAAATCAAATAGTAAATAGTATAAAAATATAAATAATAAATGTATATATTTTAATATTGATTAAAATTACCATGAATAAAATAATACTTAAAAAACAATATTAAATAATATATTAATTGGGAGAAATTTATTACAAATGGGAGAATTAATAGCTATTGTATATAACACTTCTACTTTATGTTTAAAAACTAATATTAGGTGTCTTAAATATTAAATAAAATAATAAGTGTGTACTCATTAAGTCTTACCACTATAATAGAAAATAGATCCAAAGGTAGGAGGCACAGTGAGAAAGGTAAGAACTCTTTTCAGAATTCATATCTATAAAGTCAAGCTTGTCTATACAATATAAAAAAGTGAGGTAAAATCATTAGTTAGGATTATGGGAAAAAATGACTCTGTTTCCGTCTTTTGAAAGAAGTAAGGTGTTCTTCCTTCATCCTTCATCCACACTATGAGTGTCGGGCGGAGTATGTTTGGCTGTTCAATAGCCGATTCCATTTGGGTTCATTTTGGTATGTTGGGAAGATGAAGAGATGAACCTTGGAATTCAGTTATAGAGAAATTAAGCTTATATACTAGTATAAATAATATTAATATAGACTTTTACTAAGAAAAGATTCAAAATAAAAAGTGTTCTAAACTAAAAAGTATAAAAACTAATCTCAACCATCTATCTATTTAATCAATGGTTGAGATCCATTTATAAAAGAAAGTTTGTTAGATGGTTATTTTAGCAATAGCCATTTTTGTTGAATTTTTGTCAGTCCCCCCGTGTTTTTAAACATTCATAACTTTTAAGTATGATAATATTTTTTTATGAAAATTACACTATAAAAACGAGAACTTTTAATCTTTAAAGCGAGTATAATATTGGTATTTAACATTTTAATAAATTATTTTTATGTATTTAAACTCATATTTCGTCATTGTGTCTTTTAGTGTAGTTAATTGTGTCTTGTTGTTAATTATTGTGTTTTTAAATAATATCGTGTTTTTTAAAAAAACTATAATGATGGAATAACATTCTTGTGTATCTCTTATATGTGAAATACAATAAAAAGATAACTACTAATTAATCTAGTATATTAAAAACAATAACAAAATAACACAATGTCTTGTTGTGTTTTTTGATCGTCATTGTGTAATTTTACACATAATCAGTTTTGAAAAATACATTGGTGCAACAACATAATTACGCACTTATAATTATAAAATACAATGATAAATAACAACAAGCTTATATAATGTATAAAAATAATAACAAAAATAACACATTCAACACCATAATTTTGATAAATACATTGATGAAGGTATATTATTATGTGTTTATAATTGTAAAATATAATGATAGATAACAAGTTTACATAATCTATAAAACAATGACAATTTAACACAAAATGATTTAAAATATAATATACAATGACAAAAAAATATATAACAAATGATATAAAATATACGACACAATAAAACGTATATAACATAATGAGCTGATATATTTGAGATAACGAGTTTATATATTTGAAATATTAACTAAAATGTCCTCCACTTTAAAACAGTAGAAAGATATGTGTCAAGCGTATAATAATTTTTAAACTTTTTAAATTAAATATAATTTTTACTATAACGGTACCTTTATTATTATCATCATTATGATAAAAGTATTTAGTAATTATATAGTTAAGTATTCAAATAAGATAACATTTGTTTATAAATTTATTATTATTATTGTTATTGGTATTATTATAAAAGTATTTAGTAATTATATAGTTAAGTATTCAAATAAGATAATATTTATTAAAATTTAAATATTGATTTAAAGTATTATAAATAGTATAGTATATAATGTAGTGAATTAATAAACTATATTATTAAATAATGTATTAATAATGTGCATTAATTAATGTATTAATTAGAAGAAGTTTATTAAATGTGGGGTAAAATATGAATGATTGCATTGAACCCTTATACATAATGCTTAAAAAGTTGCATTAGATGTATAATTTTTTATAAAATTATATTTGTGTCCCAAAGTTTTGTTTTTATAGTAGGATAGATTCTTATAATAAAAATATTTAGTAATTATATAGTTAAGTATTAAATTATGATAATACTTATCAATAAGTTTAAATATTAATTTAAAGTATTATAAATAGTGTAATAGATAATGTAATAAATTAAATAATCATACATTATTAAATAATATATTAAGAATATACATTATTTAATGTATTAATTTAAACTAGCAAGTGCATCGCGCGTTGCCGCGAGCCTTGTAGTTTATTTTTTGATGTAATAATTGAAACGATCAGATTTTATATTGAAAAAAGATATGGTTTGGTTTCTCCCTAACTAATGAACTTGTATCCATGTTATGCCAATAGCTTTTAAAGATTTACCTCCTTAATTTGGTTGCCATTCTCTCTGTCTTCTCTGCCTTCTCTCCATGTTAGGGTTTTCCCCCTATAAAAGTGAAGAAGATAGTCGATGTTTGTAAGATACTGAAAACCTAAAGCATATTTGGTAAAATTAAAATGAATAAAAGTAACAAAAAATCAAAGATTATTATAACCACTATATGCAGAGTTATACATACCATTCCCGATACTTGGTTGAGCCTAGTCACCCGTGTTTGAAATTACAACACCCTGCGAGAATAAAAATAAATTAAAATTTGAAAGATAACTCTTAAATGACACACACGCAAACACACACACTTGCTTTCGAGCTCGCTGGACCTCCTGCTCTAGTTGAGCTAGCTTCAGTCGACTATTCTCCAATTGTTGCACATATGCCTACAATAAAGTGGAAATGAAAATATTTAAGTTCAACTTAATTTATTCTTTTTCTTCTTAGTAATACTCAAACCAAGAGTGGGTTGGATAACGGGTCAAAATGGGTCGGGTTGCACGATCCACAGTCATTTCTCTTCTTTTAATTTCTGAGTTCTAAATATGTTAAATATGATAGAAGAAAAAGAAAACTATAATTTTATTTTTGAAAAAAATAATGTAGGAGGTTTTAGTTCTATATGAGCTAGTTGTTTTTAATATTTACCCATTTCATGCATTAGAGACAAAAGTATAACCTAAATCAACAATGTACAAACAATACTTACAATAACAAAAAAATCAAGAAACAAAGTCAGAGGTACATACATCGATAAGAGTATGCAAATTAAACGTTTCACCCAAATTTCGTAACTCTTCTAACCCCGATCTCAGTTGACCTACATAAACAGGCAAAAGTAATCAAAATTAAAAAATGAGCTTGTAACCCAGAACCAGAGAATGGAAAGAACACACAGAAGTAAATAAGAAAATCAAAATCACTTACTTTGTAGCATCAGCCAGTAAACAAAACATATCTAAAATTATACAGTAAGCCACTGAAAAGGAAACTTGCAACTAACAACTATAAATAATGATGCAAGTAATTGTCAGGCCATTTATTAAACATACATGCTATTAGGAAAAAAAACTAAGGCCACTTATTAAATATACCTCCTGTTAGGGAAAAAAAAGTAACTCAATAAACATATCTGCTCCAAAAAAACTTATTAAATAAACATTAAATCTAAAAATTCGCCATTGTCGTATGCGACATAACTAAATACAATCTCTAATTGTCCCAACTCATTTTCAAAGGGGGACTGAAGAAGAAAATACAACAAAAAGTATGGTCATTTCCGCTACCACACTATCCCTTCCTTTAATACTTACGGACATATGTTTCAGAATATTACCCACACATAATACAGACTACATACACATGTAATGCTCACATAATGCTCTATATATATAGTCTTATATAATGTACGTAATACACATACATAGTATCACATGCACCCACCTACAAAAATTAACACATTCCCACTAAGTTAAATGTTTATCTATAAGAATATACACCGGAAAATGGGTTTATATCAAGCCAGCAATTTTAAATACGAAACCATTACATGCAAGTTCCAATGGAGGTAGGAAGAGGCAAGATTGATGCAAACGCACTCGATGCATAAAAACATGAGTCAAAATCAAACCCAAAATAAGAAAACACTTGGTATTTTATCAAGTGCAGTTGTTGCACAAAAAGCAAACCTGGTTTTCTATGAATTTGACATAAAAGCTATCACTACCATAAAAAGGTTTGCAGGTAAAATTCTGGAACTACATAAAGATTTGACTTGAGATTTGCCACTTCCAGAACCTTTGTTTCATCATCTCTATATCTACTCAACATCAAAGGCAAAAACACTTTATACATATGAAAATTTCAGAAAAGCGGTTGAAAAATTCAAAAGCGCTAAATCAAACATAAACATAGACTGTGAATGATGAAGCTTGCAAGATTTCAAATTTCTATATAATAAAATAATCAAACATTAACCACTTTTTGTTTAATCATTGTACGATTGTTACAATAAACATTAACCACTTTTTGTTTAATCATTGTACGATTGTTACAATCAAGATAATCATCATCCACATCCATTATTAAGAGAATTTCTATAAGCAACAATTACCTGAAACTCAAAAGAAAATCAACACAGTGTGTTTTAAGAACCTTAGAAATTAACCCTTACCACATACATTGTCATTGTTGGTTCTTCAGCGTCTTACATTACCGGTTCAGGTCAATCTCAATCCGCGCTTGAGTTGAAATATATAATCCATAGCCTAAGAACCAAGCCCAGATTGAACAAAACAAACATGCATAATTTCTTATGTGTTCGTGAAACTAAGATGGAACAAAAAAATAGAAATCAACCAAAAAAAGAAATTCAAAACATTATCCAGTGATGTGAACCTCGATACGCAGAACATCAAACATGATTTCCGTTTGAATAAAATCCCTTTTCTGTGATTGAAGCCAGATCTAGATTCAGATCCATATCCAAATCAAGAAGCAGCTAGTCATTGCCTGCTTGTTTGGGGGTTGCTATTTTCTCCACTCAACCGAGTCACCCACCGCCTCCACTGTATCCTCTGCCTCTGGATTTTTCTCTTTCGACGTAGTATCCAGGAACATAAGTTTTCACATATGCAATCGCACGCCAAGTGTTTGAGAAAATGCCTAAACCAAATTCATGTCAAACGTTGGCCAGGAAGTGCTTAAAAGTTAAAATAAACAAAAAGGGTTTGAAACCTAAATTAAACAAAAATGCAATCAAGAAGCACAAAAACCCAATCTTCAACCAAAAACATCAATCCTATGAACAAACTCACCAAATTGGGTTTAAAAGCGCCGATTGTAACCACACGACAGCCAATCCCATGCTTCCTGCAACTCTCTACACGGTTGTTTCTTCCTAATCACCTTAAACTCCGGATTTTCCTGCATAACAAACGATTAAGTTTCATAATAACAAAACTTTCAACTCATCTAAACAATGTTACCTTAATCTTTTGCTCCCACCACTCATCCGAACAATCCAGCTTCCTCGTTCCCTCAATCCATTGAATATCACTCTCACCGTTCATCAACAACTTCCAAAGATTATACCTTGCTCTCATTGCCTCATACTTGCTTCTGAAAGCTGTTACAGTCTTAAACTTATGGTGACACGCGCCTTCGAACTCCAACTGATGATCAGCCCATTTAAACGGAGTATTTCTCCCATTGTTGTTAAGGTGTTTGTTCAAGATATCACACATAACCACAAGAGTAGTTAATCGTTACCGGCGGTAACTGACGGAGAGGAGAGATCGAACCATCAGAACCACGTGTAGAAGGAGGTGATATATGCCTACATCGACGATAACGTCAATTTAGGGTTAGGGTAAACGGAAGTTAACGATTGAAACATACCGTGAACCGTTATGTTTATCTTCCTTAGGGTTTACCACCGCCACCGTGTTACCGCCATCCTCCGTTCTTCTCCGGCCTCCGTGGACGGCGGCGTTAGTGTCGGTTTTCGTTGCAGCATTTGATTCCTCCGGTGAAATGCTGAAATCGAGAGGGAAATTGAGCTTCGCTTTGCATCCACGGATTTCGAAAGCTGCTTTGTCGTAAGCTTTTGCAGCTTCAATGGCGGAAACGAAGGTACCTCCGTCGCCCTCTTCCGAATCGACCCACTAACGGACAGAGGAAGCTACCATGGAGTGTGGTTGAAATTCGGAGATTAGGGTTTGGTTGAGATGGTCACTGTTGTCACCGACATTTGGGATTAAATAGAATAGAAATATGTTTATTAAATGAGGGGGAAAATATGAATGATTTCATAAAACTCTTGTCTCTAATGATTAAAAAGTTGTATTAGATGTCTTAATTTTTTATTTTTATTGTTATAAAATTACACTTATGTTTTAAAGTTTTGCTTTATATAATAGCATAGATTAGTTTATTTTCATTGGGTTGATTTATTTATATACCTTAAACCCATTTTTTTAATCCTTTGTAACATCCCGTATTTTTATAAACAATTAAATTTTAATGCGTTATTAATTTCAATAATTACAAAAATAATAATAGTAAATATAATAATAATAATGTAGGAGATAAACAAGGCTCGGCAAAACAGATCTGTGCGAAAAGAAGCATCCACGCGAGAAGCAGGTCATACGCGAGTCGCAGACCACGCGAGAAAGGCTCCATGCGAAAGACTGCAGCCGCGCGAAAGCTTGATCCACGCGAAAGGGATCTCGCACGAGAACTCTATGTTTAGTATAAATAGCTAGTTTTCGTTTTGTAAAAAAAGTTTTTCATTCATTATCATTGTATCTGTGCGAAATTGCACAAGACCTTTTATAGGTTTCTGATTATCAATCGAATATCCTTTTGTGTGATTCAATTCAATCTTCTTCTACTCCAATCTTGTTTATATTCCGCGTTCACAAGATTGAGATCGTGTGTTACTGATCTTTGGGAGATTTCAGAGGTTTTACAATTGGTATCAGAGCATTAGGCTCTTGAACCACGATTTGGAGAAGAATTGGATTGAGTTCTACCTGATTTTTGAAGAATTCATCATCGATTACCTTAGATTCTGAGATGGAAAAGTTATGCTGCTCGATTGTGGAAGATTTGGACTAATCTGGACTTAATTGAACATAATTAGTGGACTTTAAGCTTAATTTTGATTAAAATTGACTTAAAATTCATTAAAATTGGATTAAAATGAGTTTGATCAAACTTAATCAGTGAATTGGAGGTGAAATTCGCAAAAACAAACAGTTGATAATCTGTTTCAGCACAAAATCGACGTTTTCGCTTCATCTGCAAGTTCTCGCACGCGAAAAGGTGTTGTTTTTGCAAAGACAGTTATTTCACCTTTTTGTGCGATTCGCATAAAAGGGTATCTTTGGAATTTCGCACGAAGAGCTACCTCGCGCGAAAACTCTTTCCACGCGAAATCTGTTTTCGCACAAGTTTGTATTTCGCACGAGAATTCTGATTTTAAACTTTCTGCTCATCATGGCTTCAACTACACCGAATTTGAAGCATCTTACTGCTTCACTTCATCTAGACACTGAGATTGGAACTGGTAACAAGCCACCTAGGCTTTTATGTGAAGATGATTATACCGATTGGGCGTTTCGATTTGAAAGATATGTCATTTACACGGAACCTAAAATGTGGAGATCCATTCAATATGGTCCTTACATTCCGTTGTACAAAAATGACAAAGGAGAAATGGTTCAGAAACCTGAACATTTGTGGGATGAAGACGACATCAAGAGACTGGAGTTGGATGATAAGGCGTATGCTGCAATTACTATGGCTCTTACTACTGAAATCTCACAAAAGTTTCAAGAGTTCAGGGGTGCTAAAGTGCTATGGGATGCTCTGGAATCTCAGATAATGGGCAACAAAGACATGAGAGAGAGCAAGAAGGATATGTTGAATCAAGAATTCAACATGTTTAATCACATTGTTGGTGAGGAATTGGAAGCTCAAATGGCCAGGTTTGTTAGACTGGTCACAAAAATGAAGAGTGTTGGTATTACTATGGAACCAATTACTGTGAACAAGAAGTTACTCAACTCACTTCCTTACAGTTGGAATAACAACTGTACTTTGATAAAGAGAACAAAAGACTTGTATACTCTTCAGTTGACCGATCTCATCTCAACTATCAAGTCTTATGCTATGGATGATAAGCAGCGAGCTGCTAATCATCTCAGTTCTCTAGGTGCTGAAGGAACTGCTCTCTACGCAAAGATGGCTAGTAATCCAAATTACTATGTCAGCTATACACAAATGTGTCAGCAACAACAATCGGGAAGTGCAGCATCTTCATATATGCAACCAGCAGTAACTCATCAAGTTCATGTTCCAGCAGCTCAACATTATTCCCCCATCATCCACCAACAAGTCTCTCAACCTCAAGATTCTCATAGTGGTCAACATGCTTATGTTGCTACCACTAATCCATCCAAACAGACTGTCCAAATTGCTGAGGAGCATCTTGCTCTTTTCACTACTTTCATGACAAGTTATGAAGCTTTTATGGCCGGAAGACTTTCTGCTCCTAATATTCTTGTTGATGATCTTCAACAAGTTAATCCGGATGATGTGGAAGAGAACGACATCAAATATCAGATGGCCATGGTTGTCTACAGGGCGAAGAATTTTGCTAGAAGAACTGGAAGGAAAATGTTTGGTGTTAATAATTCTAGCAAAATCGGTTTCGACAAATCCAACCTGAGGTGTTACAACTGTAACAAACCAGGTCATTTCGCCAGAGAGTGTACTGAACCAAAAACAGTTCAAAATGAAGCCCCAAAGAAGATGGTGACTGTGGAGATAGAGCAGAAGAAAGACAAAGCTGGTACTTCTAGTGGCAATAAAGCATTAGTTTCTCAAACAAATGCTGAATACGATTGGTCTGATCAAATGGAGGCCCTTGATCTGACTCTGTCTCATGCACTCATTGCAAAGATTGTGCCAGAACCAGAAGAGGAAGAAAACTTGTTTGCTGAATTCGTATCTGATGACTTGTTGGAGGGCTTGTTTGCTACAGAAGAAGAAGAGAAGGAGAGAATTGAAGAGGAGAAAGAGAAAGCTGAGAAGAAAGAACAGGTTGAGAAGGATGATAAAGAAAAGATTGTGTTTGAAGATGACACTGTTGAGCTCACAGTCAAAAGTCCATGTAGTAATCCAAAGACTGTTGTTAGTGCTCCAGTGGAAGAATCAGATGGTAAATTGAAAGCATTCATGGTGAAGAAGGTCAAAGAAGCAGATGGAAAAACTTCTGAACCCAAGGTATATGATGACTTATGTAAAAATGCATGTGTTGAGAAAGTTCAAAGATACAGAGTTCACAATGAAAGCCTGATAATGGAAGTTGAAAAACTTCAGTATCAAGCTAGTAAACACAAGTCAAATGAAAGGATTTTTAAAGAAAAACTTGAAGGTTTAAACAAAACAATTTATAATTTGAAATTAAATCTTCATGATAAAGAATGTACTAATAATGACTTGACAAATAGAAATAATGAACTCGCTCTAGAAATTAACAGACTCAACAGTGAATTAGCCACGGTTAAATTGACTGTTGAGAAATTTGAACTTTCATCAACGATGGTTGAAGGCATAATCAAGTCACAAATGACTCAGAAAATCAAAGGAGGAAAATGTGGTGTTGGGTTTTCTAACATTGCACCTCCAATTAATCATGATTATTCATGTTTACCTTCCTCTGAGAATATTTGTGATTCTGATATGGTATATGGGATTGGATTTTCTCCATCTCAAAACATAAAACCTTCTGTTAAAATAAACTTATCAGTTGATCCTATCATAGCACCCAAAACTAAACAATCACCTGAAAATCTTTTTGCAGATAAAATGAAGGTGGATGGGTTGGTTGAAGATTGGGAAAGTGAGAGTGAGGATGAGAATGAGAATGAATGTTTAAATAATAAGAATGTAAAAGTTTCACAATCTGCATGTACTCAAAATTTGTCTGGAAATGAAAAGAAGGTTGATTTGAATGAGTTGCAATCTAATAGCAAAAATCATTTGAATACAAATCAAAGGGCTAATCAAAAGGAAAGAATTGAAAATGATTTTAAGAGTCGATTCATTTCTAAAGGTGTAATTGAAAATGAAGAACATATTTTTAAAGAAACGAATTCTCGATTCTTTAAAAATAAACTTCATTATAATGCTAACCTTGTGAATCAAGATGTTTGTAGCCCAGATTTGCAAGTGAATAATTCTTCTGCGTGCAATCTCACAATTCAAAAGCCTGGTCCTTCTCCAGCACCAATCCGTATATCTAAGCCTGGTCCTTCTCCAGCACATTCAAAGTCTGGTCCTTCTCCAGCACATTCAAAGTCTGGTCCTACTCCAGCAAAGACAAAGACTGTTCATATTCCAACACCAACAATTTCACAAGTCAAAATTGCCAAATCTCCGAATCAAAGTGGTCATAATACTTCTATTTCCTCGAATCTGCAAAAGATGAATTTGCAATTGTCAAACGAAACAAAGATTCGAGAGACTGTGGAGAAAGTTAAACCTAGACAATCTGACTTTGGTTTTTATGACAATTTTCATAATTGTCATCCACAGTTTGTTTTCCACACACAACTGAAGAGATGCTTTCAGTGTGGAAACACAAATCACTTGGCAAATAATTGTCCTTTTAGACAAAAATCATTAAGTAAACAAAGATTTCATAATTCTATTTCTCATAATAGAAAATTATTTTTCACTCGTGGAAAATTATCAAATAATATGAAATCAAAGGTTGCTAATAAGTTTAATGTCAAATGGGATAAGAATTTGACCAATGATATAAAAGAAAATGTCAAACCTAAAAGCATAAATGAAAAGAATGATGTGCAAACAAAATATAATAATCTCAAATCATTTTGTCTTACTGCAACTCAGAATGTGCTCAAGTCATGTTTGACTTGGGTACCAAAATCTAAGTAATTTGTTACTAATGCAGGAACAACCGCAAAAGGCTACTGAAAGTCTATGGCATGTTGATAGCGGTTGTTCAAGACATATGACGGGTAATTTATCATTACTACAAGATGTGCAATCATACAACGGAGGAAGAGTGATATTTGCAGGAGATAGAGGAGGACGAATTACAAAACGGGGTACAGTTACAAATGGCGTCCTGAGTTTTGAGAATGTTAATTTTGTTGAAGAACTAAAACATAACCTGCTAAGTGTGTCTCAAATCTGTGACAAACAATATTCAACACACTTTACTAATAACGAATGCTTAATATTAAAACCAGGTTTTGTTGTTCCAGAAGAATGGATTTTGATGAGGACTCCGAGAGACAATGACACATATCTTCTTGATATGCATTGTTCTAATTCTTTGGTAACAGCCTCTTGCTTATTATCCAAAGCCTCGGAGAATGATTCCATGTTATGGCATCGTCGATTAGGACATGTCAATCTTAAAAACATAAATAAACTTGTACGTGGAAATCATGTAATTGGTTTACCTGAAAAGGAATATCATTTAACTGAACATTGTTTGTCATGTTCAAAAGGTAAACAACATAAACTTCCTCACAAACCAGTTGCACACAACTCAGTCGAATCAATCTTACAACTCTTACACATGGATCTTTTTGGTCCAGTAAGTGTTCTAAGTTTGGGTCGAAGATCTTATTGTTTGGTTGTTACTGATGACTTTTCAAGATTTACTTGGGTGTTTTTCTTAGCATCTAAGGATGAGACTCCACATCTATTGATCAAATTCATTACTTTGGTGGAGAATCAGACAGAGAAAAAGGTAAAATGCATCAGAAGTGACAATGGGACAGAGTTTTGCAATCAAACTCTGAATGAGTTTTGTGAATCCAAGGGAATTGCCAGACAATTCAGTGCTGCTGGCACTCCACAACAGAATGGGGTTGCAGAAAGAAGAAATAGGACATTAATTGAAGCTGCTAGAACAATGATCTCTGCCGCCAAATTATCTTTATTCTTTTGGGCAGAAGCAGTAAATACTGCATGTTATGTTCAGAATCGTGTGTTAATCAACAAAAGATTAAATAAGACACCTTATGAAATCTTTTATAATCACAAACCCAAAGTTAAATATTTTAAGGCCTTTGGTTGTTGTTGCACTTTGTTACATACAACCGAATCATCTTCAAAATTTTCTGAAAAGGCTGATGAATGTTACTTTGTGGGATATGCCGCCAATAAGGTTGCATATCGTGTTTATAATAAAAGAACTAGACAAATAATCGAGTCATTTAACATTGATTGGCACGAACTTAACATAACTGATGCAGGTTCCGCTCCTTCATGGGTTTATGATTATGAATCTTTGTTCATAAATTTTCATATTTCTAAATCTTCATCTGCAGATTCTAATTCTCAATCAATCACCTTGGATAATCAAATAATTGAGGAACTTCCTTCTTTGATATCTGATAATTCTGCTACTGCTTCATCATCCAAAAATATTCCGGCAGCTTCTGTGCCTGTATCTGCCTGTTCTGAGTCTTTAGATATTTCTTCAGAACAAATTCCTACTCAGGAGCTGGAAGAATCGTTGAGTTCTCCGTTATCTTCATCTTCTTCAGACACTATACACACACCGATAGAGATCATTCAGGTTCCATTTGATGAGTCTCCAAATGTGTCAACTGCTTCTGAAACTCCTATTTCAGATGACACAATTGATGAACCTTATGTGCCTCTATCTCAACATACTGAAGAAGTTCTTGATAATGTTGAACATATTACAAATTTGGAAGATGGAATGGTTGCAGATGAGATTCCTCAATTGAGAATACATAAAACTCATCCAACTGAAGCAATCATTGGCCCGTTGCACGAAGGTGTAGTTACCAGAAGTCGATCAGGAGCAATCAACACATGTCTGTATGCTTGCTTTCTATCACAAATAGTGCCCAAGAATGTGGAAATGGCACTTAAAGAAAACAGCTGGATAGAAGCAATGCAGGATGAGTTGATGCAATTCAAGAAGCTCAATGTTTGGCATCTTGTTGAACTACCAAAAGATAAGCTTCCGATTGGAACAAAGTGGATTTTTAGGAATAAAACGGATGAAAAGGGTGTTATAGTTAGAAATAAAGCACGCCTTGTGGTGCAGGGATTTTATCAAGTTGAAGGCTTAGATTATGAAGAAGTGTATGCTCCAGTTGCAAGACTAGAAGCAATACGCATTTTCTTAGCCTTTGCCTCATTCATGAACATCAAGGTGTACCAGATGGATGTTAAGACTGCGTTTTTATACGGAGAAATGAAGGAGGAAACCTATGTTTGTCAGCCTCCTGGATTTGAAGACCCAGATCATCCTGATTATGTTTACAAGTTGGATAAGGCTTTATATGGTTTACATCAAGCACCTCGTGCTTGGTATGCAACTCTGACTGAACATTTGCTTGCAAATGGTTATTCAAGAGGTGCAATTGATCAAACCTTATTCATACGAAAATCAGGCGATGATATAATTTTGGTTCAAATCTACGTCGATGATATTATTTTTGGTTCCACAAATGATAGTATGTGCAAGGAGTTCGAAGAAGTGATGAAGAAGAAGTTTGAGATGAGTTCACTTGGAGAAATTTCATTTTTCTTGGGTATTCAGGTTACTCAATCTGAGACTGGTATTCTCATTCATCAAGAAAAGTATGTTCAGACAATTCTTGAGAAATACAAGTTTCAAGACTCCAAAGTCGCTCCAACTCCAATGGCTTCTCGTCCTACTCTTACTCCAGATCCATTAGGAGAATCCGTTGATCAGCATCTTTACAGATCAATGATTGGTTCCCTTATGTATCTTACTGCAAGCAGGCCGGATGTTATGTTCCCTGTTTGTCAGTGTGCCCGCTATCAAAGTGATCCAAAGGAATCACACATGAAAGCTGTCAAGAGGATTTTCAAGTATCTCAAGGGTCAACCCAAACTTGGTCTTTGGTATCCTCGAAATTCCGATTTCAATTTATTTGCTTACACTGACAGTGATTATGGTGGTTGTAATTTAGACAGGAAATCGACCACAGGAGGATGTCAATTCTTGGGCAACCGACTCATTTCTTGGCAGTGTAAAAAGCAGAACACTGTCTCTACATCCACTGCCGAAGCTGAATATGTGGCTGCTTCGAGTTGTTGTTCCCAGCTTGTCTGGATTCAGCAACAACTTCTCGATTATGGTCTCAACATTTATGACACACCAATTTGGTGTGATAACACGGCAGTTTTAAACATCGTGAAAAATCCCATCCAACACTCAAAAACTAAACACATAGACATCCGCATACATTTTATCCGCGATTGTTTTGATCGTAAACTTATTCACCTAAAACAAGTGCCGTCAACTGAAAATATCGCTGACTTATTTACTAAGGCGTTTGATCATTCTCGATTTGATTTCCTAGTGCAATCATTGGGAATGATTAACTTTGGATAAATTGGTTAAATGAATCTTCACAAAAAGATTTTTTAGTTTTTAATAATGAATAAAATTGCAATTGTTTCTTTTTCTTAAAAGGACAATCACAATTTTAGGGGGAGAAAATTAGAAAAGCAAGTTCTGAAAAAAAAAATATTTTTGGTCTTAGGGGGAGTTAAGATCAAAGGATTGCCAAAATCAAAAAGAAGAAATTTTCATGCTTAAATGAGAAATGATATTACAAAGTTCAAAATGAGTATAAGTACTTTCAAAGGCTCAAATACGAATACACTTGGATTATGTTTGATATGTTGATAGGCTTTGCTTTCAGAAATGAAAAGATCATAATTGAGTGATTACACTTGAATTAAAGAAATATGATTCAGTGGGGAACATATCAGGATTATGTGTCAAAAATGTTCTAACACAGACTGAGAGATATAATCTTGTCATACTCAAGCCTGTATATGATTGATTCAGTGATTATCATACCTATATATGTATATACAAAAGATAAACAACATATACAATATGTATATACAAAAGATAAACAACATATACAAAAAGAAACAAAAATGAGAAAAATACAAAAAGAAAATAATTGAGCAAAAAGATGCCAACAACAAAGGCCATATAGGATATAAGATGCCAAGAAGCACAAACAAATCAAAAGATATGTCTAAAAGACATACATACTATATGGTATCTATTTTTTATTTTGAGAATAGTTTTTAACTTTGGAAGGCAAAATCGAAAGATGGGGCATGTAAGTCCGAATGGCTTCTAAGTCCTAAACATCTTGAGAGGGCAGACGTAAGTCCGAATGGCTGTCAGTAAGTCCTTAAACTTGTTAATATTCCGGGTTAAGAATTATTTCTCAGGCTAGTTATGCTCAAATAGTTATATTTAGGATTACAATAAATGGTATCACTGATCATCAATGCATGGTTTAAATCAAATTGGGGTGACTTGAAAAATCTCAATAGTGTCTTGAAGGATAATAATAATTCTACAGAAGTTCTGATTGTGGGATCCACTGACTTATATCAAATTAACACAAAACATGATATATATATCACTCATTATGTGTCTGAGTAAAACCTGAAGTATAAGTTTAAAAGGACAAAATATATTGACAATCAACTTAACCAGTTATTTTAAATAAAGCCGGACAGAGTCTTAACTTGACAAAAGAACTATATGATCTCATTATGAAAAATTTATACAAAACAAGCAAATCCGATCTTGATTCTTTAATTGTTTTTATTTCTTTGTTATTTTGTTTGTAAGTGTTTGTTTTTATTTTACTTTTATAGTGTTTTATTTTTAAAACAAATAAATAACAAGAAAATTTTTGAAAATTGAAGATTCATTAAATTAATTGGTCACTTGGTAAATAACATTTTATGTTGACAAAATTCATTAAAAATAAAAGAATTGAAAAGTTTGAAAAAATTTTGAAAAATTTTGAAAACTAACTGATTCACGCGACAGGGAACCTCACGCGAAAAGAGATGTTTCGCGAAACTGGATTGTCACGTGACTACTCAGGAGTATAAATGTCACAGTGAAAAGAACAAATTCACTTTTCGCTTAATCTCACACCCGAAAACCCTAATCGCACATCATCCGAAACCTATTTTCGCATATATCCAAATCAGTCATCTTCTCACTTCTTTTGTGATTGTGTGTCTTAGTTAGTCATCACTACGCTAAGATTGTTCTGAAAAGGTATCTCTCAGTTGATACGGTTACTGTAGATCTGAAAAACTAAGGGGAACTTAACATCCTTGTTTTAAAATCTGAATAAATGAACTTAAATGATGAAATTAATGAATGAAATTAACCTAATAGACCTAGGCGACAGCAATGATATGCATTTCATGGATTAAAATCAATTTTTGAAAGGTTAATTTGGAGTTGAGGTTGTGCGAATCGCATCAGGAACTGAACAGTCGCGACACGATTTCGCATGAGAAAATTATCGCATGAAACCTAGTTTCGCGTGATAAAGGATTTTCGCGTGAAATACTTTTTCGCAAAATTGTCAATTTCGCATGAGACAATGTTGTCGCAAGCAGTTCAATTTCGCTTGTCTGAATTTTTCGCATAACAGAAAGTTGAATAGTTTCTAAGTGTTGAAGCACTTTGTCTCAATTGTACCTGTACACAATAACTTTTGTGATAAACCTTAAATGTAATAAAATTTTGAAATGATTAAGTGTTTTCAAGTGATAAATTTTTCTAAGTAAAAGTTTGTGGTTCACATGTTCTAAGAGTTGAAAATATTTTGTCACAATTAAGTTATTTTCAAGAGTGTTCTAATTTGATCTTATTGGACAATGCAGATGGCACAAATGATCTTTAACAAGAATCATAATTGTGTTGCTTATTTGGATGAGGTTCCGGAAGGAAAGGAACTATTTCATTCTATGATCGAAGGCTTGAAGAACTCTCGTATTGTTTATTCTATTTCTGCTGATCCAACCATCTATGCTGAACTGATAGACTCTTTCTGGAGCACTGCTGCTCTAGAAAAAGACGAAACTGGAAACCAGATCATTACAGCAACTGTGAAGGATAAAAGGGTGATTGTTTCTCAAGCCATACTAAACAGAGTTCTTCTGTTTAATGACCAAGAGGGAGCACCAACAAGATTAGATGATGATACTGTCATGGATTGTCTATCTCGGATGGGTTATGAGTATAGATATCCAAGTTTGGAGAAGAAGTGGTTACCACCATATTAGAAATATTTATTTCATGTGGTAATTCACTGTCTGAGTAATTTGAAGGACGGAATGGATAGCCTGAGTGCTGTGTTTGGATCTCTACTAGTTTCATTGGTTGATGACATTCCCTTTAGCATATCTGGGGTTATATTTCAGGAGATGGTAAAGAATGCTATAGCAAATCCTGGAAGGAAGTTCATTATGTACCCGAGATTTATCCATTTGGTGATAAATGATGCTTATCCTGAGCTTGCTACTCAGAGATCTCCTAAGTATGTTGTACAGACTGTGAAGAAGGAGATTTTCTCACATCTAACTGGAGCCAGAGGCAACAAATGCTCTGGTGAAAGTTTTGCCAAGATTGGAAGATTTTCTGAGATTGATGAACATGATGATGAGGTTGCTGAAGGTGATCATGCTGATGATGCTCAGACTGGTGCTTCTACTTCCTTTACTAGAGAAAATATTGAGGAAGAGATTGAAAAGCTTTTTGAAGATGACCCTACACATGAAGGAGGAATGGAAGAAGTTGTTCATTCTGCTTCTAGTTCCGATACTGTTAGTGATCAGATAGGGAATGTTCCTTATGTGATTCAGACTGATCCTACTCCTTCTACTCCAACATCATCTAGACCAAGTGAGGAAGAGAGGGACACTGATTATGTCCCGGAAGAGTCTCCAAGTACATCATCAAGACGCAAAAGAATGGCAAAAAGAAAAGACTTCCCATCGAGAAAGAGAGGTCGTGGTGGTATTATTCCCAGGAAACCACGAACACAAGTGGTTATTACAGAGGCTGATCAGACAACTTCTTCTGAAGTTCAGAGATCACCTGCAAATGTGATCACGAGGGAAGAATCTCATGTTGATACGACTACTGTTAGTCCTGAAACAGAAACTGTTCCTGTTTCTGGAGCATCTAATGTTCCTGTTTCTGGTTTCTCTACACCTCCTCATCAGGAGAATTTGGAGTTTGATGTCGACACACTGTTGAATACTCCTCCTGAGTTTCAGAGGAGAGAAGAATCAACAAGCACTCCAGGTTCTATCACGTTAGAAGAAAGAATTAAGAACCTGGAGAAAGAAAATTTTGAAAATATGAAATTGATTGCTGAGTTGAAGAAAAGTAATGAAGAAAAGTCTAATCAGATAACCATGATTCATCTTGACTCAGCTATCAAAGATACCAGATTAGCATCTCTTGAGCAACAAATGAAAAACTTATTTGACTACTCATCTGGGTTGGAGAGACAACTAAACGAGCTTAGAGAATTTATCTCTCAGACCTACTTTCATCAGCCACAGAACATAAGATCTACTACTGTGGTTGGTGAATCTAGCAGACGATCTCCAAGCCCACCTCCTACTGAGACAGTTCATGAAAAGGAAACGGTCAACGAAGCCCAAACATCTACTGTACAGCAAAGTGGTAGCACTACTGAAGATGTTCCAGTTTCATCTGAAGTACCTATCACCGAGGCTTACACTTCTACTGCTTTTGTTGAACCAGAACACATGGTTACTCTGCCTATTATTCATGAACAGGAGGATGAAGAGCTAATTGATTATGCTGATTCTGATGATGAAGAGGATGATGATGATGAGAATGACGATGATGATGATAATGATGGTGGAGATGATGATGGAAATGATGGTGGAAATGATGGTGGAGATGATGGTGGAGATGATGGTGGAGATGGTGGAAATGTTATAGGTTCTTCTTCAAGTCCTACTGGAGAGACTAACACTGACAATGTCGATAGACCAAGTGTTAGTAATCCAGAAGGATATGATCCAATAGACCCTGCCACAGAAAGTGTGTATGAAAAGGAATTATATTCTTTTCAACAAACTTCATCTGAAACTGTGGAAGAAGAACTTGATATTTTTGAAGATCTGGAGGAACAGACTGAATACACAGATATTTTTGGCAACAATCTTCAAGAATTATTCAAGGACATTAATCTTGAAGAAGGAGAAATTCCTACAGAGACTGTGAGTGGTGAAACTCCTACTGATACTACAAAGACAGATAATACTGGTCAGATTGCTTTATACACTAGAGGAGGATTACAGTTTAAAGCACCACCACCACCTACTGAAGCTCACTTTCTGTTTATATCTAAGCCAAAACAAAAGTATGGTGAAATGTCTCACGTTATCAGCTGGGCTTATGATGGTGAGAAAAGAATGTATGTGATAAAGAGAAGAAATGGAGAGATTGATTATTTAAAGAGCACACAAGACTTTCATACATTACGTGCTGCTGATTTATACTCTATGGGCAAAGCTCCATTCTTCAATGAGAGTAATCACAGTGAAGCTGAGCTCATAAGATCTATGATTAGAAGGGAGATGCGCACAAATTTCAAAGACTTTAGGACTGCAAAATCGAAGTTGATAGATGACTCAACACGAATTGATGAAAATACCAAAGCTCCAATGAAGATACGAGTCTATCAACATCCTAAATTTATCAGAAAAGTCCCTGTGCATGCTCCAGTTCCTCCAAACTCTTTGAAGCAACTTCTATCCTGGAGATGTGAAAAGGATTCCGGTCACGCTGTGATCAAATGTATTGACAAGTCTTATCGAATCATTGATCCAGCAGACTTAATGAAGTTTGGCAAAGACGACTTATCCAAGCTGTTACACTGCCCTATCTCAGCTGATGAGTCTGTTTACTTTCTATCTTGCCAGTACGTATGGATGATTGACCGGATCCTGAGAAATAAATGGTATGCTTATGCTGGCTCATACAAGAAGGCTAACGTTGACTTTGATTGATCATGTTTCACCGAGCCTAGGGGGAGATTGTAGGAGATAAACAAGGCTCGGCAAAACAGATCTGTGCGAAAAGAAGCATCAACGCGAGAAGCAGGTCATACGCGAGTCGCAGACCACGCGAGAAAGGCTCCATGCGAAAGACTGCAGCCGCGCGAAAGCTTGATCCACGCGAAAGGGATCTCGCGCGAGAACTCTATGTTTAGTATAAATAGCTAGTTTTCGTTTTGTAAAAAAAGTTTTTCATTCATTATCATTGTATCTGTGCGAAATTGCACAAGACCTTTTATAGGTTTCTGATTATCAATCGAATATCCTTTTGTGTGATTCAATTCAATCTTCTTCTACTCCAATCTTGTTTATATTCCGCGTTCACAAGATTGAGATCGTGTGTTACTGATCTTTGGGAGATTTCAGAGGTTTTACAAATAATAATAACAATAACAATAATAACAATAATAATAATAATAATAATAATAATAATAATAATAATAATAATAATAATGATAATAATAATAATAGTCCAGGGGGCTGTTGGTTATTTCTGAAACTTCAAAAGAAGTTTTAAACATAAAATAACAATAATATAAACCGCAGGGACCAAATCTGTAACTTCCGAATTTACAAAACCAACCCCCCGCCCCTTTTCGAATTTCCGGCCAAATTCCGGCCGAAGTCCGGCAATGCTCCGACGACCACCGAAACCGCGTAAAAACTCGATTTTAACAGCCCAAATTACTCCGAATCGCTTCGTGAACAAGATTCGAACCTTATACATCACTAAAACGCGTTGAATCGGTCAACTAACGGTTAGAAAAGAATCCACTTTATTTACCGACCGTTCAACGGATAAATAACCCACTCACACACCACTTTAATCAAATGAATACCATTGAATCGAACTTTATCAACTCATGAATCAAATACAATCTGCAATCTCTATAGAAACACACACACACTGAAACCGATCACCATCTTCATCATCGACCTGCAACTCTACCAAAATCCAACTTCCGACCCATATACATTCAATCTAACAGAGGGCTTTCGGTCCTAAGCATCATTAGAAGCTTCCCACCCGTTTAATTTTATTATTATCAACTATTTCATCTCGAATCGGTCTCGACCTAGTCGCGGCTTGTTCATCACCATTCTTATCATCAAATCGACACAAAACAGGTAATTAACCACCTATTCATACTCGTTTATACATGGGGAATCAAAGCCCCATGTTAATTTCAGTAATCCTTATCGAATTCGTGTACAATTTAACCCAAATCAAATTTGGGTTTATATGAAATTGGGGGAAATGGGAAACCATGCTTAAAAACAAATCGAGCCGGGTTCTGTCGCGGCTATAAGCCTTGGTTCACCGGCTAAACACATGTTTCCCCACCCGAGAGGTCCTGGGTTTGACCCCGGGCCACTGCATTATTTTTTTTAAAGCCTTTTTAGCTTCTAAAAATTATGGAAAAATTCTTAAAATTATAAAAATAATTTTTATAAACTTTCTTATTTAAAAGATTACATAAATATTTTCTGTAAATTTATTTTATTTAAAAACCTTAAAAATCCTTATAAAATATTATTTATAAATATTATAAATTATCAATTTTTATAAAAATAGACAATATATCACGTTTAATTATGAAATAATCACGAGAATCATAGAAATTATATATCTTACAATTTCACGAAGTAATTACAAAAATAACTATAAGTTATAAAATATACTTTAATTAATTAAAATTTATATATAAATCACTAAATTTATAATCAAACCCAAATACATATATCTAATCGTGTACGAGTCAAACCGAACCGACTCGAATTCAATCAAACATATCTATTCGCGCTGAACATGTTTTAAAGGCTTAGTCATAATCAATAATAGGTATTGATCGTGTTTGATTATGCATTGCTTGATTCTGTGAAGTCTTTGTGCATTACATCAATTCAAGGTGAGTTCCGTGGCCCCTTTTTATGCTTATACAAATTTTCAATATTTTCAATCAATGGGGGAAAAGTATGCTCACCCGTTTTCAATGCTGTACATCGTATATTCTATGTTCATACTTGGAATCAATGTGATACTGTTTTGCATGCATACATGGTGTTATTCTTGGGAACACTCATACAACCATTAATTCCCGGGTTTGGGAACCAACGGTTAGGTATTGGTAGTACTACTGGGTTGACACCCCCACCCTTCGACGATTGGTTAACTTGCGAGTTACCAACACAGCTGCCAGCAATCCGGCCAAGGGTGAATATATTCCGTCGAATTTATATGCATAACGTCATTAAGGTTTGGTTGTCTTAAACACATGTTATGTGGTTTGTGCTTGCAGTATGATTCCATATCAAATTTTATACAGCATCAATCAAATGTTTTAAATTTAAACCTGCGGAACACACCAACATTATGTGTTGATATTTTTGAGCATATCTTTTCAGGTGAACAAAATCAAAGAGGATAGCTAGTGCAGATGCGTTAGTAGAGACCTCAGGATTTCAATAGATTTGCATATGTAATATTTGTCATTTGTTTTCATATTTGAACGTTGTGTAATTTAGATTAGAATCAATAAGACTATGATAGTCGTGGAACTGACTAACCACGACACAAGTCACCATTGTGCCGGGCGACGTCTTGACACGAGGATTTTGCATGTATTATATCTCTGTTATTATACCAAGTGTTATGACGATCCCGTCCGTCGCATCCTCGTGTTTCCGCTATAAGCGAGGGTGTGTCAGATTGGTATCAGAGCCTTGGTTATAGAGAATTAGGTGGAGAACTCGACCTAGACTATAACCTAAGAACCTTCATATAGAATGCATGCTAGGAATTGTGTGCATTTGATTTTATCTAAATGTCTTTCATGATTTGTGTGACACATAGACACCTGTATTCTGGATTTCCTGGCAAAAAGCCTTCGGGCTAAGGCAAGCGTATTCGTATAAATCTCATTGCGAGATCCGTTACGCTACCTGGGGATTTCTGGGATGAGTGATAAACTATGGTTAATACACAAGTCTACAAGACAAATGGGTCAAGTATATTAAGTTTATGAACTTAATATACAGGTATATTCCTATATACCTAATAATCTACAAGTATGTTCCTACATACTTGATTTTATACATATACACGTGTTATCTAAACATCCCGAGAAAGACATTATTACTCTTAGTCTTTCTCCATGGGATACTTTGGTACTAGATGTCAAACAGCTGACACCCTCTTACAAAATGTTAAGTGTTCTAACTGTTACAAGTACTGAAAAGGTACAACGACTGAAGAACAAACTCTTCAGTTGTTGTACAAACTACTGAAAAGGAAAAGTACAAACTAGACGCTTGTACAACATCATATTATTAGGGAACTTTGGTGATCACGCGTAGCGTCGATCTCTGATATTGAATCCGAGCCTATCATGGTTATGACTGAAATTCTGAAAATGTGACGAATATGCAGTTATCATTAGACATAATATGCTTATGTGCTTATTTGCTATTACATGCTATTATTGGAATACTGGCTCATGGACATAAGGACAATACATTATTTGTGCTTGATGAATCTAAATAATACTATGATGTTAGCTTGGGGTAAGTGAAGCTAAGGGTGATCATGCAAGGTAAATTACCATTACGGGTGCACACGTAATTGCAATTCACCATGCATGAGAAGTCTGGTTAATCTTACCATGAGGTAACGATCATGAGTATCACATGTTTCTATTCTATACCCTAGGGTGCTAGGGTCATAATTCTAGTAAGTCCTTGTTGAAGGCAATCAAACATTGTAAGTCCTTGTTGAAGGCAATCAAACATTGTAAGTCCTTGTTGAAGGCAATCAAACATTGTAAGTCCTTGTTGAAGGCAATCAAACATTATAAGTCCTATTGAAGGCAATCAAACATTATCAACATTTACTCAAGTCCTGTCCTACTTAGAGCCTTCATAGTATTTCCAATCATAATATTGACCTTATGAGACATTTCTCCACTTAACGTTTCAGTAACTACTGAATAATGCTTAGAATGAAAGTGGAATACATAAATGTAGAGGTGTAATGATACTCTCTACACATACAATACGTTATTCTTTAAGATCATGCTAAGGATAAACGGATGTCACATAACTGGTTTAGGCATCGTTCTAGGTATGCCACAGATGTGGTGTGAACGCTGCGGGGAACCCTATATATAAGCATCCTTGGTATACCAAGAATGTGTTTAAACTGGGCTACGTGATGATCCCGATTGACTGAGGCATGGATTGGTTTGGTTGTAAACTATACGTATACGCTTTGTAGATCTTGCTACGTCACATTAAACTATTTACACTTTGAAAATGTTTTCTCTACAGTCATCAATTCCCGTGTGGAACCGATGTATAGGTTTGTCGGTAGCCATTCATATACTGGTAAAAACCGCCTAAACATAAGTTATGGTAGCTCACATCAAACTTATATTAAGTTATTCTTTGGAATGATGCTAAGGAAAATTAAGATGTTATGTAACTAGTTTAAGTATTATTCAAAGTATATCGTGGATGTGGTGGGAACGCTGCGGGGAACCCTATATATAAACATCACCGGTATACTAAGAATGTGCTTAAACTAGGCTACATAATGATCTTGATGAACCGAAGCATGGATTATTGAAACTTGAGGAGTGGAACCATATATAATTCTTTTTATACTTTGATTCATATCAAAGCACACACAAATCTTAAATCATATTCTAAGGCATTGTGTGCCTAAATCAAATGGTTATCAAAATAAACTTTGAATCGTTATCCGTGGTTTTCAAAATCTCATCAAAGTCTGTGCCTCACCAATAAATACATGCAATGTTGGAAGAGTGGGATGAGTATCTGCTTATAGGTACGCATGTATCCAACAAAGATGTGGTTGACTTAAAACTTTGGTTAGTCAACGTACTCGCTTTGAATTACGAATCAAACGATTACACTTGGAACATCTCATTGTTATTATGCCAAATTCCCGATGGTCGTTTTCATGTTGTATAGCTCATATTACCCAAATCTCATAAAATATCTTAATGATACTTCAAAATGTCTACTCGTCAAAACATACCCTGATCTGGAAACTCTAGCCGTAAGATTGTTACTATTTTAGCACGTGAGGTATACCAACCCTCCTAACTCATCTGAATCAAGGCGTGAACCCTGCTCAAATCTCTGTTTGTCCTAACCCTCCACGTGCTTGTACCTACAAGCATTTCAGTTCTTGCAACCCCACTAAGTTCAGTGGAACTGAAGGAGCTACCGGATTAATACAGTGGTTCGAAAGCTTCGAGAACACTTCCTAAACACTGAATGGCCTTCAAAACTTTAAACCGTTACTTATGGTTCTCAAATCCTCTTAAGGATGTGTCCCATAACTAAGAACAGGCAGTGCTGTAGAAGGAATTCCTACATCTCGGGGTACTTTGTCTAGGCAAAGTGTAAATGGTGATTTGATTCGATCATTGAATTCATTTACTTAACTCGAAACCCTTGAGATTAGCGATCACTGATAAGTACGCGTGCCTTCAATAAGGTTATGGCTAACCTCATATCTTGAGAAGTCCATGAATTCCCTTCGATTGTGAATCGAATGTTCACATCTCATTGTAATGTCGAATCATTCTTGTCCTTGATTTCGTCTTTCTGATTTAAATTATTCAAGATTTGAACACCATCATAACAAATTCTGCGATCTCGAATTTCGATCTTAAGCTTGTAAGCACGATCTTTCCTTCGTTACACTGATGTAACTTTAAATTTTTCTGAATTCCTAATTGATATTAATTTCCTTTCGTCGTTAAGTCAAACTTCATACTGCTTGCACCATGGGAAATGCAAGAGTTTGCAAGTCAACCTATGACTAAGAACACTCGTATTTCCTAAATGATTCTATCTCATCAAAGCAGGGGAGATTCCCTTACTTTGATGATTCTCTATTTCGATAAATGGTTTTCCATTTGTTTGTTTGTGAAACTTCATCCTCTAGATTAGGGTGACTTCCTTATCCTGAGGATTGACTTCAATTATTCTCATTGGAACTTACATTTCACAAATGACATGATCTCACCAAAATAGGATGGAAACCCGTATTTTGGTGACAAATGTCAACCTTCGATTGTTTTCTTGTTATTATCAAGGTAGGCATGAAGTCTATATATTGATGACTAATCTCAATTCTTGATCTTCAACTTACCATGGTTGTAATCAAGTAACGAGAAGCATGAGGTAACTGGAAGGGTGAACCAATGTTGGTAATTCGACCTATCAAGCCAAAGCATGATCTCTGAACCTGAAAGAAGACCCGATCGTATTAAGTTGATTTTGATTCCAAGCTTGGAGCACTTAAAATTCTTAAATCGATTTCCCTTCCTTATCCTCATATTTTGACCTAGCAATATGGAAACATTTATTCCTTATCTATCGACTTTCATCTTTGAGTTATCATCAAAACGTGATTGTGCGATGGTAGTCCTCCTAAACAATCCCTCTGCTGAAGATATTATCAACTTATGAACATGACTTTCTAGTCATATAAATGTTCTCAGCTAAACTCATGGTTTGTTGAACTGCGTATGTAAACTTACTTAGATATTGCTACCTTGCAAAACATGTTTACAAATACTTTTCCTATTGTTTGCGTCACTTCTTAATTCGCTTTTGAATCCTTAACCTTGAAAATCATTAAATATCTATCTTGGATTTGAACAACAAGACCCGTTATTATCCTCATTACGATGTGGATATAAAGGTTCATAAACCTTCGTAACTTGTAGGCATGGGTTTGGCCTAAAGGAAAAGACGTAACTTGGTATGTGTCCAAGTGTCTTACCTTCCCATATGACAAGACCTAACCTCCGTGAATCTCCTGTTTAACTTTTCATTCACTAAGTGCCTCTTATCTTAGCTGTTATGATGACAATTGGTGCATTATAGACCAATTGACTAAAAATTCAATTCGACCCATTATCTCACAATTAACCTGCATCTGTTTCAAATATTCGTATACTGTGGTATGACATTAAAACATCAATCGTTATTCTGAATGATTGATTCATTTTCTGTTTTAATAATATTCTTAACCATCATTGTGAACCCATTCCAAGATCTTCGCATAGCGTATTATTCTTAGACCGATGGTTGGTCAAAGGAGAAATACATATTCACAAGATACGCGTTAAGGTCGTTTCATATGGTGACGTTTGGGATTCTTAAATTCCAACGGATAATCTTTCTTATCATTGCTGGCCTTTTAATGATTGCTAGATTTCACCTTACCATGAAATTATATTCTGGAAGTTGTGATTATAAGTCTAACATACCATGATAACTCGTCATCGTGTTCTAACGTTCCATATGCCAAATCTCAAAGAGAGTCTCGTGATTCTCTGGAAGAGTTCAAATTGGCATACATTATGTCAATAATCTTGTAAAAGATTCTATACAAATGAAACAAAGCCGGATACCTATGGTCAAGTCCACTGGGAATATAAACGTGGCCCAGAGTTCACCTGGCAACGTGAGAACCAAATAAAACCCCAGTATCCTCATCTTTTCGTTTCAGCCTCCTCGTGATTAAAATTTCGGGACGAAATTTCCTAAAGCAGGGGAGACTGTAACATCCCGTATTTTTATAAACAATTAAATTTTAATGCGTTACTAATTTCAATAATTACAAAAATAATAATAATAATTATAATAATAATAGTAATTATAATAATAATAATAATAATAACAATAACAATAATAACAATAATAATAATAATAATAATAATAATAATAATAATGATAATAATAATAATAGTCCAGGGGGCTGTTGGTTATTTCTGAAACTTCAAAAGAAGTTTTAAACATAAAATAACAATAATATAAACCGCAGGGACCAAATCTGTAACTTTCGAATTTACAAAACCAACCCCCCGCCCCTTTTCGAATTTCCGGCCAAATTCCGGCCGAAGTCCGGCAATGCTCCGACGACCACCGAAACCGCGTAAAAACTCGATTTTAACAGCCCAAATTACTCCGAATCGCTTCGTGAACAAGATTCGAACCTTATACATCACTAAAACGCGTTGAATCGGTCAACTAACGGTTAGAAAAGAATCCACTTTATTTACCGACCGTTCAACGGATAAATAACCCACTCACACACCACTTTAATCAAATGAATACCGTTGAATCGAACTTTATCAACTCATGAATCAAATACAATCTGCAATCTCTATAGAAACACACACACACTGAAACCGATCACCACCTTCATCATCGACCTGCAACTCTACCAAATCCAACTTCCGACCCATATACATTCAATCTAACAAAGGGCTTTCGGTCCTAAGCATCATTAGAAGCTTCCCACCCGTTTAATTTGATTATTATCAACTATTTCATCTCGAATCGGTCTCGACCTAGTCGCGGCTTGTTCATCACCGTTCTTATCATCAAATCGACACAAAACAAGTAATTAACCACCTATTCATACTCGTTTATACATGGGGAATCAAAGTCCCATGTTAATTTCAGTAATCCTTATCGAATTCGTGTACAATTTAACCCAAATCAAATTAGGGTTTATATGAAATTGGGGGAAATGGGAAACCATGCTTAAAAACAAATCGAGCCGGGTTCTGTCGTGGCTATAAGCCTTGGTTCACCGGCTAAACACATGTTTCCCCACCCGAGAGGTCCTGGGTTCGACCCCGGGCCACTGCATTATTTTTTTTAAAGCCTTTTTAGCTTCTAAAAATTATGGAAAAATTCTTAAAAATTATAAAAATAATTTTTATAAACTTTTCTTATTTAAAAGATTACATAATATTTTCTGTAAATTTATTTTATTTAAAAACCTTAAAAATCCTTATAAAATATTATTTATAAATATTATAAATAATCAATTTTTATAAAAATAGACAATATATCGCGTTTAATTATGAAATAATCACGAGAATCATAGAAATTATATATCTTACAATTTCACGAAGTAATTACAAAAATAACTATAAGTTATAAAATATACTTTAATTAATTAAAATTTATATATAAATCACTAAATTTATAATCAAACCCAAATACATATATCTAATCGTGTACGAGTCAAACCGAACCGACTCGAATTCAATCAAACATATCTATTCGCGCTGAACATGTTTTAAAGGCTTAGTCATAATCAATAATAGGTATTGATCGTGTTTGATTGTGCATTGCTTGATTCTGTGAAGTCTTTGTGCATTACATCAATTCAAGGTGAGTTCCTTGGCCCCCTTTTATGCTTATACAAATTTTCAATGTTTTCAATCAATGGGGGAAAATTATGCTCACCCGTTTTCAATGTTGTACATCGTATATTCTATGTTCATACTTGGAATCAATGTGATACTGTTTTGCATGCATACATGGTGTTATTCTTGGGAACACTCATACAACCATTAATTCCCGGGTTTGGGAACCAACGGTTAGGTATTGGTAGTACTACTGGGTTGACACCCCCACCCTTCGACGATTGGTTAACTTGCGAGTTACCAACACAGCTGCCAGCAATCCGGCCAAGGGTGAATATATTCCGTCAAATTTATATGCATAACGTCATTAGGGTTTGGTTGTCTTAAACACATGTTATGTGGTTTGTGCTTGCAGTATGATTCCATATCAAATTTTATACAGCATCAATCAAATATTTTAAATTTAAACCTGCGAAACTCACCAACATTATGTGTTGACATTTTTGAGCATATCTTTTCAGGTGAACATAATCAAAGAGGATAGCTAGTGCAGATGCCTTAGCAGAGACCTCAGGATTTCAATAGATTTGCATATGTAATATTTGTCATTTGTTTTCATATTTGAACGTTGTGTAATTTGGATTAGAATCAATAAGACTATGATAGTCGTGGAACTGACTAACCACGACACAAGTCACCATTGTGTCGGGCGACGTCATGACACGAGATTTTGCATGTATTATATCTCCGTTATTATACCAAGTGTTATGACGATCCCGTCCGTCGCATCCTCGTGTTTCCGCTATAAGCGAGGGTGTGACATCCTTGACTAAGCATATAACGTAGTAATATAATTAACAAATTAAATATTACATTTTTTAGTCAAACGGAAACAATCACTTAGTGTACCATTTTATATTTACAATTAAACAAGTATTGAGCTCCTATGTTGCAATGGATGCGTAAAATCATGTCAAGTAGCACCAATGACATACTATCCCCAGTGATCATCAACATCGAAAAAACTCGTACTAGAAAAAAATAAAAAATGAGGAAAATACATCAACGAAAAATAGACATTAAAACGTTGAACCACACAGATGAACTTAAACATATAAAACAATAAGTAAGTCGATCTAGGAAAAATGTGTCACACCCCAACCTTGACGGCGGAAACGTCGAGATATGAGAGTTAAGATCGTTCACAGCCACATAACGCTATTTTTAAATCCAAATATATTATTCATAAGTTTCAAAGGTAACATTACAAACATAAGTCTCAAATAAAGAAATTAACAAGCATAATATGAAATATAACAAGCTCATTCATTTATTTAACTAGGTCCATTCCTACGTATGAACAAGCTTCAAAAGTGGCGATCAAACTTGAGTATTTCCTGAAACATGTTAAAAATAAAAGGTCAACAATAATGTTAGTGAGATTTTTATAGTCTTCAATACATAAGTATATAAAAGACGGCAATTCATGTTGTAAATTAGAGAATAAAGTAACTAGGGATGTAAGACAGAATGCACAATCAAACCTTGACAAAGTTTTACAAGTCTCAAACGTTTATAAGTATATACGATTAGCTAAGTGTACTTGGATCAACCAAGCAGGCTTGTCAGGCCCATAGATCTATGACGTCACCAGGCTAGCAATAGTTAATGATTGTACATATATTCGACATTACATGGTAGCTACAAGGTTCAACTAACCACAACACACAAGTAAATTGCCATAAATTTACAAGAATCAAACGTTTTCAAGTGCAATGATTATAACGTAACATGTTTCACCCCAAAGTGTGAAAATATGAAAAAGGGGTATAGAAATACTCACATGGTCAATAAATATATACTTGACGATTACTAAGATTAATGATAAGCGCCGTTCCAACGTAAACGTTACGAGACACCTAACTGTATATGTTACAAGATTAGGATTAATAATAAGGTTAATGTTCTAACGAGAACTAGGGTTTGTATAGGATTGTAGGGTTTTTGACAAGCAATTAACTTTATATGATGGAATCATTTATATTTTGATTAAATGAAAAGAATTATAATATTTAAGTGTTTTTAATATATAAAAGTAATTAGGCATAATAATTGATAAGGTTTAAATGTGCAATGTAAATAAATCTTTATAATATTTTGAAATAAAACTTTATTTGATAATGATCACAATAACGTATAGACCAACGATAACTTATTAATCTAAACTATTAGTTAAAGTACATTTTATAAGGAAATAACCTAAAATAACATTCGTAATAGTTTGTGAGAATATATGGTTTCTACTATTTTCATGATTAATACATAACTAAATATAGTGTTCACTAATAATTTAATGATTTAATTTATTATTTAAAGTCCATGTTTATAAAAATATCTATTTATAGCATTTGTAAATAATATTTTGTATAATAATTGTTAAGGTTTTTAACTAAATAAAACTACAAAAAAATAATTAGGTAGCTTTTAAAATAAATAAAGTTTATAAATCCATTTTTATAATTTTTAGAAATTTTTTATATAATTTTAAAGGCTAAAAAGGCTTTAAAAAAATATGTTAAGGGTGCCTGGGTTCGAACCCGGGATTTTAGCCTTTAAAATTATATAAAAAATTTCTAAAAATTATAAAAATGGATTTTATAAACTTTATTTATTTTAAAAGCTACCTAATTATTTTTTTTTAGTTTTATTTATTTAAAAACCTTAACAATTGTTATATAAAATATTATTTACAAATGTTATAAATAGATATTTTTATAAACATGGACTTTTAAAACCTTTTAAACACCAATAGCAACCCATCCCCAATTCATATAAACCCTAGATTCGGTTTGATCCGAATTGAACCCCAAATCGACAATTTTAACAAAATTGATCTTGGGGTTTTTGATCCCCAAGTAAAAACGAGTGTAATGGTGTGTTTAATTACCCGAAAATTGTTTGAAATCAATGGTACATGTTGAAGAACAGTTGCGACCAGGGTGGTGTAGGGTTCGTGATGCAAACGTTGTTAATGATCGAATTAACTTTGTAGATAACTTATAACGACGATGATAAGTAAAAGCCCTTTATCAATTGCGATCTCAGTTCCCCAGAAGGTGGAGTTTGACTATTTTGCAGGTCCGAACGAAGTTGGTGATCGATCTCGATATGTCGAGATATTTGAGTGGAAATTGATGATCCAGAGTGATTGAGAGGACCGATTAGGGCATTAGCCCTCTGTTATGTGGTATTGATTTAATCGGTTTCACTTCAAACGAGTTAAAGTTTTGAATTGATGTTTCGGTTTCGGGTGCACAACTTAATCAACCGATTTAATTCAATTAAAGCCGAGTTCAAGTTCGAAACTGATGTGCGTTGGTTATGGTGTAATTATTTGGATTGAAAATCGATTATTCTTGTGGTGCTATGGTCGCCGGAGACCCGCCGGACATGGTGGCCGGAACATGGGTCGAGGGGTGGGGAATGGTTTGGGTTATGATTAGAAAAACTACACTTAGGTCCCTGTAGTATTGATTTGTCATGATTGTGTGCCTAAACTTCTTTAAAATAAGGTTTCAATAATTATGTCTTTAACCCCATGTTTTATAAATCCATTTAATAACTTAAATTATTTATTTATAAAAAAAATTATAAATCTTGTTAGCTATTTATTATTTAATTTCCAAGACGATAAAAAAGTATAATAATCTTTATATATTTATATATCTTTATAAATCTCATTTAAATTTGAAAATCAAAATTTTCTTTTTATATAATAATTGAAATTCATAAATGATATATACAGCCTCATAAGTTTAACATTAAACTTTATAAACCCATATACTTTATAAGTTTTGTAGAAACTTTAGAATATAATTATTCTTTTTATATTACTCATAAAGAGAAATAAAGACTATATATAAATTTATAACTCTTTACTTTATAAAGTATTATTATAAACTGTTTAGATGATTTAATAAATGGAAAACAAAAAAAAGAAATTAAGATAAACTACACTTCTAATTCATATGATTCATTAGAATAAATAAAATAAATTTGATAATGAAACTCTTCTTTGCATGGAAGCTCAAAATGGATTCGGGTTTTGGGTTTATAAATTAAAATTAGACGGATGTTACAAAATGTGTTGCAACAGGGTCGCTAAACGAGGAAAAAATAAACGTAAAGACGTTGAACCACAAACGCACGTAATGGCATGTTAACACGTAAAATTTAGACCGAAACATAAAAGGAAAATTTTATAGAATATGGAAGGTATATAGACCAAATTTGAAAGTAAAAAAAAATATTAGGGCTAAACTATAAAAATGTAAAAGTATTAAGTTTAAATAAAAAGTTAAAAATAAAAAAAAAAGTTACAAAAGGTGGTATAATCAACTAATGCGTATGATACAACTAATAAATCACATCAAAGTTAATAATTAGTAAACATAAATCATTTTAAAAGGTTGACACAACACTTAAGAATTTGGTGACTAAATGAAAATTAAAAGTAAAACACTTGTAAGTTTATTGTATAATCATAATGGATAAATAAGTTGATAATTAGTATTATATAAATTGAACACTTGATTACTTAGGTGTTGTTTGTTTTTTCTGCAGGAAAACGTCTGCAGTCTGCGGACCACATCTGCAGACATCTGCAGCAGAAGAGGTGGACCAAACGTCTGCAGTCTGCAAGAAAAAGACTGTTTGATTTTTTTAACATCTGCAAAATGCTAAAATATTCTGTAATTAAATTACACCTATTTTTTAAATAATAAAAACACCAATACCAACAAAAGTTCATAATTAAACACAATTCACTTCCATTTACACTGAATCATCTTCATTTACACAATTTCGAACTTTCGATCCCCATTTATCCATTTACACTTACACAACATCAGATCCATACAACCCACTTCCAGATCCTCAGATCCAACACTCTGGACCCAAAATCGGGTCAATCGACTCCGATTCCACAGAAAAACCCCCAATTCTTGAAACCAGTTCAAACAATTTCGAACTCGTTGAAGATGATTCAGTTTTGAAAAACGAAAGTGGGGTTGTTGATTCTGAGCCTGTAGATGAAAACCCAATTCTTGAAAACAAATCAAATGAACCTGAATTGGGTAATGATGACCCGATTACGAAGGAAAGTCGTGTTCTTGATGATGAATTGGTTAAGAAGAGTGTGGATTGGGGGAGGCGGTCGGCGGGCGGGCGCAGGTGGGGGAAGGCAGCGGTGGCGGTTGGGGGCAGTGGTGAGAGGATAGGGGGCGACGTCGGGGACGGCGGAGGGGAGGGCTGCGACGGGGGCTGCCGGCGGAGGGGAGGGCTGCGACGGGGGCGGGCGGTGGCTCGGAGGGCGGCGGCCGGAGACAGGGTGGTCGGGCGGTTGCTGGGAGGAGAGGAGTGGCAGGGGTGAAAGGTTGAACACAAATGAAGAATAACAAGTCTGAAAGGGTTGGGTGTAAAGAGGAGAAGAGGTTTGATGAAATGTCTTCCCGCCTGAAGACACTAGTCCATGTCTGCACCAAAAAGACCTCGCGCAGACATTTTTCAATGAAACGTCTTCCAAAAAACAAACAGTCTGCGCACTCAAAACTTCTTCCCGCGTCTGCATGCGCGCAGATGAAGAGGTGGGGAAGAGGTTTTCCTAAAAATCAAACACCACCTTAAAAGTGACACCATTAAGCTACCATTGGGCCAGCTGATGACCATTAATATTACAAAATCTTAAAAAAAAATTCTTTACAAAATCATTCGTTCATTTATGTAAAATGCAAGGTTCTATAAATTATTATATTTGTGTATTTCACAATATATATATATATATATATATATATATATATATATATATATATATATATATATATATATATATATATATATATATGAAATGATTCTACCGAAGGTTTTAACTTCTCAAAATTATCAACTATCTGTTTCAAAATATTAACCTCTTTAGACAAACAATGAAAAATTTACATCTAATAGCAACCAAGCTTTTCAAGTATTCTACTAAATTCACTTAATTTTTTTTCCATCCAACGTCAATTAACTTTTATTAAGTATCTCATCTTCTATATTGTTTCTAAACATTTAACTTTTAAAATTAAACAATATATGTGAAAAAAGAAATATAATGAAGTTAATAGCTTATAAGGGATGTAAAACTTAATTACTAGCCAATAACCAAGTTTTATGATTGTTCAATTTAAGTAAAGAATAAAAAAATAATAACTCAATAGTAAACAATATTCATATATGTTTCATTTAATTTTATAAAAAGAATTAACATCTATAAAAAACTATATAAAGATTGAAGAGTCTAATTAATTAAAGTTAAATGACTTTACAAAAACTGAAAATCATATTCAAAAATTTTGATTACTATTGTACGTGTGAAATTAACTCAAATAGAAATAAAGGTAGATGACCTCGTATTCAAAGTAATGATAGCTCGCTTAGCTTGATCTAGTATGAATTCATGTGAATATGACGGTATCGTTGAATCAAAAATATTTCCATGTTTTCCCACCAACTGAACCTACATTTGGAATTGAACACGTGTTATACGATCAATGGTCAACGTTAGCGTGATGTAGAATTAAGTCTTGGTAAACGGTCTCTGAGTACGATGTTTGAAGATTCCATATTAATCATTACGGTGCCTGTTTTGTCACGAAGAAAACATGGATTTCGGACTCGAATAATGATTCCACGGATCTTCGCCTCCTATCACGCTTCACAACAGAGTCTTAGCCAAGATTGACCAGGGCAGAGTCTTTGAGGCGAGCCTTCGTTTTAATTACATGTCATGATGTCAACCTGTTAAAAAGTTTTCATCTAGGCATTATAACTTTAGAGAGATCACTTGTTTTAATTGAGTCAGTTCTAATTTAGTTCTAATTTAGTTTGACTTAAAAGGTAGTTATCAGTGGCAGAGCTTGAACATTATCGTCGGAGGGGGAGGGTTGGGGGGTGGGGGGAGCGAAATTAATATTTTTTATGGGGCGAACTCGATATTTATATAAACATCATCATTAAAATGTAAAAAGCACATAACATTTCTTTGAGTTAAATAAATCTTTAGCGCTACCTATGGTCTCTTTAGTCAGATATCCAATCGTGAATCGTCATTGCCTTTGATCATAAGTCCAATACTCTAAAGTATTAGGTACGAGAATATTTTTAGGGTCCTGCTGGGGACACCGCAGGTGTTTTTGGGGAGAAACCGGATCAAAAGGTCACGGTTTGACTAAACCGCGACACTTTGAGGAGAAACCGGATCAAAAGGTCATAGTTTGGCCAAACCGTGACATTTTGAGATATTTTTTTAAATCAAAACGTCACGATTTGGCCAAAAGGTCACAGTTTGAGATATTTTTGAGATATTTTTTTGAGTAGTGAAATAAATTAAATGATATTACTTGAGAATTGAAATACATTAAAAGTTACTTTTTGAAAACTAAAATATATTAATTCATATTTCTTGAAATTAAAATACATTAAAAGTTAATTGTTGAAAGCTAAAATACATTAATTAATATTTCTTGAAAATTAAAATACATTAAAAGTTAAGATTTGGTAAACAAATCATGCGTTATTTTATTGAATAAATCAATTTTTGAGGACTACGAGTCATATATACTTAATAAAAATTGATGTTTATAAGTTAGTTTTTAAGTGTTAGTTTGTTTGTTATATATGTACGTAATACTAAAAATTTAAATAAAAGAAAATTTGAATTCTATAAAAATATTAGAAGTTACAAATTGAATAAAATATCTTACATTTATATTATAAAAAATTAAAAAAAATTAAATATTATACCCAATATGTCACGGTATATGTCACGGTTTGGCCAAACCGTGACATATACACCATCAAAATCAAGAAACTCACTCCCAATAATTAACCCAATCCCGAGGTGCAGAACTTTTTCTGAAACCCAATATGTCACGGTTTGGCCAAACCGTGACCTTTAGGCTTCAATATGTCACGGTTTGGCCAATATGACATGGTTTGAATCGGTTTTTTTCAAATTACCTACGATGCGCCTAAAATTTCCCTATTTTTAAGGTTCTATCATTATAGGATATTTAATGAGTATTAGGAGTAAATTTATTTAATTTAATTAAATCTTGGGCTTTACGAACATTAGGTACTTAGTGCGAGTGTACTTATTTAGTTATTTTATTATTTAACTCGTGGGCTTTTTCAAAGTTTGAGGTATATATTTCTATAGCTAATAGAGTGGACGTTCAAAAAACATTGTTGTCACTTGGTAAACTTGTACCTATACTTCCATACGTGCACGGAAATTCATTGTATTTCAGTGACTCCAATAAATAGATACTAGGTCCGCCCCTGTATGGTTGCTTCTAAGTACTATTCATTTGAAAGAATTTAAGGGAGTCTCTTCCAATTTCAATTTTAATATTTTTCTTATTCAAACACGTTAAGAATATATAATCAAATTTCAAATCCAATTCTAACAAAACTTATGTTCAAAACACATTGATCAATGGAATTTAAATTCAAATTTCATTAAATTCTTTAGAATGTCTGCATACCAAACACACTCTTAATTTTATGGCAAAAATACAATCACGATATCTTTTGATATTTGTTTCAAAAAACAGTCCCAAAAGCCAGAGCAATTTCACTACCAAGAAACAATCACGACAAACTTTTGTTGGAATTCATTTCATTGGAACAGAACTTGAGCAACAGATTCTGAAAAAAAATATTTGTTGCAGAAACCTCATGGGTCTATTTGTTTATTAGATTAAAAGGTTTCATTTATTAAAAATAAATTATTAGAAAATAAGATGTTAATTGTCGTAAACTAGTATTAAGCCCCCTTACGGTGCGGCGGATGCGTAAAACCGTGCCAAGTAACATGAATGTCATATCACAGTTAGCGACCACCAACACTGAAAAATTTCATATTAAAAACAGAAATAAGAACGAAAAATATAACACCGAACAAAAAGTAGACATAAAAACATTGAATCACGCACGTGAAACGTAAAATATTAAAAACTAAGTTGATCTAATACCCATGCGTTGTGCCGGAACCGTTAAAAGGGAAAAATAAGCGTAAACGTGGAACTACACGCACACATTGCGGTGTGCTAACTCGAAAAATTCGTAAAACGAAAAATTATAAAATATAAAAAGTATAGGAGACAAAGTTGGGTAAAAAATCATAGAGATTAAATTATAAAAAATGTAAAAGTATTAGAGTTAAAATTAAAAAGTTTTAAAAATAAAAAAAACCAAAGGTACAACCCATTAAATATAAGGTACAACAATATATAATATTAATAATTGGTATCTTCTTACTCTAATAAAAGAGTAACTTGAGATGCCACGTGGCAACACCATAATCATCGAGATGCCACGTGGCAGCATCACAATCATCATCACCAAAATTTTCCCACCCCTCTCTTCTCTTAAATAATTACCTTAATTACTAATAATATTATTTAACATTCTTTTACATTTAATAAATTAAAAAAAGAGATCTATTTATTAATATTATTTCTAAATAAACAAAATTTTTATAAAATAATTAATTTTTCTAAAGCATAAAACTTTTTTAAAAATATTAAATATTTTAAAATTGGTATTTTTAAAAATTCAATTTTTAAAAGTAAAAATAATTACATTTGGGAGTTATGATAAGAAAATTTTTAAAAATGACATTTTTATACGGTTTGTTTTAGAACAAAACGTTTATTTTTTGGAAAAAATTTAAAATTAAAATTTTAAAATGTTGATATCACTGTTTTATTAGTTATAGTCAGTCATATCGTATCTTATAATATCATTTATAAATAATAAATTTTATTACATTAATATCTTATTTATTAAATCCGTGCAATACACGGGTTTACTAAAACTAGTTATATATAATATATAATTTTATAGTAAAGTTGATAAGTTTATGGTACAACAATCTAATGCCAAAAAGACTTGAAAAGCATAAGATACAACCATGTAATGCATAACATAGTTGAAATTTATCTACCTACTGTAATAAAAAGTTATTTTGGGATGACACGTGACAACACCACAATCATTCTTACTAAAAATTTCCCGCCTCTCTCTCCTATTAAATAATTACCTTAATTACTAATAATATTTCTTTAACACTTTTTTAGATTTAATAAATTAAGAAAGAAATCCATTTATTAATTTTATTTCTAAATAAATATTATTTTATAAAACAATAAATTTTTCTAAAGCATATAACTTTTTTAAAAATATAAAACATTTTAAAATTCGTATTTTTAAAAATTTATTTTTGAAAACAAAATATAATCCAAATTGAGAGTTATAATAGGAAAATTTTTAGAAATGACATTTTATACGATTTTTTTAGAACAAAATATTTATTTTGTTAAAAAAAGTTTATAAATAAAATTTTAAAAGTTGATATTACTATTTTATTATTAGAGTATCATTTTAAAATTATTAAATTTTATTATATTAATATTTTATTTACTCAACCCGTGTAATACACAGGTTTACTAAAGCTAGTTATTATATATAATGTGTCGCATTGTCAGATTTTTTTTTTCTGAACATGTAGAAAGTTTGTGTAAAAATTTAGGTTTTTTGTTTCCTTTTTTACGTTAGAATTTTGTCGCCATATTGTGAGAAATACATGTAGTCGTATTTTGTCGGTATTCTTTGTGAAAAAGATCGTCACTTTTCTAGTAGTGCAATACACGCTGATCCAATGAGATTTTTTTTAAACGAAAGTCCGTCACAAAATTGCTTGTCGCGGAAGGAACCAATGACAACGTTTTTCTCACTAACAAAATCATCACAAAGTATATCACAATGGTTTTAGGACGCTTATGACAGTCGCAATATTCAAAGTTAACCCTTAGCTATATACAAATCTAACTAGAGCATTCACATTTCACAATAGTGGGGGAAATGGACTTCCCCAATTCACCCTCTCTTAGTTTTTTTTTTTTTTTTTTTTTTTCCTTACCTTCTTATCTTTGTCTCTTTTTTCTATAAGTAGTAAAATAATACAACAACGTTGAAGGTGCTCTTAAATATCGTTATTGGGTTACACGTCCAATTTACCTACTTGATCGAATCGTTTTTTATCACATCAAAAGACTTTCATTCCAAATGTACCCAATTATAATACTTTCTAAATAATAAGGTCGGTGGTTTTTACCACCGGCCAAGACACCCCTCAAACTTTTCTGGGTTGACATTTTAGCTCTTAATTCTCCCCTTAACTTTCAACTTTCACCCCCTTACATTTTTTTTTAAAAAAAAATTGTTAAATATCATTTTAACCCTTTTAAGTCTCTAAAGGTTTGGGTTTATCCCTGTACAATTGTTAATAAAAAAAACTAATTTTTTTCGTTCATATTTTATGTACGCGTCGGTCTAAATTTGATTTTATCTAATTTTGGGTAAATTTGTTTAGAAATAAGTCGGGTCAAATATAAAATATTTTTATGCTTATTTTTATATATGATTTAAATGGTCTACGTATCTATGTTCGTAAGTGTTTTGACGTAAATGTCATTTAGAAATTAGTCGGTCAAATTTAAAAGGTTTCCGTATTTATTTTTATGTACACTTTAACTTAATCTACGTTTCGTTGTAAGTTTTGTTCGAAAAAATGCATTGGGTCAATTATAATTATGTTTTCATTTGATGGTATATAGCCGAGTTATTGTACGTTTCGACGAGACATATTTGAAGTTTGAAAACGAGTCAGAGTGATTGTAAAATATACTTTTTCACACCATTCGGCTGTGCTTCATGTGTTTTTTTATGTACGTTTTGAGTTGCTATACGTTCCGCTATCAATTTGTTTGGAAAAGAGTTAGAGTCAAATATATTACATTTTCTTTTAACGGTATAAAATACGAGTTAAGTTACGTTTCAATGTAAATTTAGTTTTAACACAAGTCAGGTCGATTGTAGTTTATTATTTATCATTTCACGTATACGTGACGGGTAAAAGAGCTATTTCATACCATTACACAACTTCAAAAGATCTCGACAAATATTGCTAAAGTGCCCCCCCATCATCTAGAGATTTGCTCCTACATTTACTAAAAATTGTAAAAGGTTAACCAGAACAAAATTAGCCACAACTACTAAGTTGTTACTTTTTGAAAATCAAGATATTAAATTAACAATAGTGCTGTTTCAAATATTTTTATATATTTAAGGGTGAAGATGTAAAATAAATTATTACAGCCCGTTTCTCAAACAAGTTTGTACTTATGCATGTTTCCCTGCATGCTAATTTATTAATAAGCCAAAAAGAAAGTGACTGATTTGTTTTTTGTCACTTTATATGTAAATAAAAGTTGATGAAACTTTTTTGTAAACAATAAAAATAGGGGCCTACTAAAGAGACGCCCTGTGGGATAAATGAACGCCCTTCTTACGGGCCGTAAGGCCCTTCACGGGCCGTATGGGTCAAATCAGTCATTCAAAAACGTAATTCAAGAACGTAACGGCCCGTGAATATGAACACGGGCCGTATTTCTTAACGGCCCGTGAAGCTCTTAACGGCCCGTTTGGATTTCCCATTACGGGCCGTGAACTTCTTTACGGGTCCTAGTTTCACCTTTAATAATTTGACGAGATATATTATTCCTCGTTTTTCGTGTAATTTTGTATTTATTACGTTATTTGATATGACGTAATATTCCTCGATAGTCGTGTAATTTTGTATTTATAACATTATTTGATATGACGTAATATTCCTCGATATTCGTGTTAATTATGTGACGAGATGCAATATTCCATTTCAACTACTATATAAACGTTAGTTTATAAATTCATTTCATAATTCAAATTTCTACGATATAAATTCATTTCATTTCAACTACTACATAAACGCAATATTCCATTTCAAGTGCTATATTAGCGTTAATATTTAACGTTACGATGTCTTTCTGGGATAGCAACTATTTATTCGGTTCGGAATCTAACTATTACCCTCAGGAGGGTTACGGTTACCCTCAGGAGGGTTACGGTTATTACGATGAGGCTGCTTCAAACTATCTAGGACAGTTCGCGTCCAATTACGGCGGGAATGACGGCGGCGATGACGGGGGTGATAACGGTGGCGATAGCAGCGGGGATAATGACGGTTCTGGTTCCGGTAATTAAAAAGGGTTTATATGACACGAATCAGGTTATAAGATATATCATATTTAATTTTACTTTCATTTTACTATCATTTAGTAATAACTAACTAAAAATATTAAATTGATTAGGTTTTCTCATCTCGTGAAGAATTAGTTGATTGGGCAACTAACGTGGGGCGAGAAAATGGGTTCGTTATTGTCACCAAACGTTCAAAAAGAAATTCGAATGGTTTGGTGGTTAAAATTTGGTTGAAATGCGATCGGGGTGGTGTATATAAGGGAGCATCCACTCTAAGAAAAAGTGGCACGAAAAAAACAAACTGTCAATTTGAATTGCAGGGTAAGTACCAGATGCAGAGAGATGGGTGGATTATAGTTGTTGTGGATGATACTCATAACCATGAACCTGCTGAACACCTGGAAGGACATGCATACGCAATGAGGCTCACCGAAAATGAGCTTTCCACTGTAAAGAATCTGACCGAGAAAAATATTGACCCTCGAAACATTCTAGGCACGTTGAGGGAACAAACCCAATAACGTGTCTGTGTTACGAACCATATACAACGCTCGGGCAAAAATACAAAAGTCCACCAGAATTGGTGAAACCCCAATGCAGGTTTTTTTCTATACTACAACAACATCAATATATTTACACCCTCACATTGAGGAACCGACAAATACCGTCGACGGGGTTTTTTTTATACATCCCACATCTCACACATTATGGCGTGCGTACCCACATGTGCTGATGATTGACACAACATACAAAACTAACTTGTATAAAATGTCTTTTGTTCAAATGGTTGGTGTGACATCCACCCTGAAATCTTTTTCTGTTGCTCACGCATTCATTGATTATGAGCGTGAAGCCAACTTCAGATGGGTGTTAGAGCAACTAAAAGCAACGCTGGAAGATAAGTGTATGGAGCCCCGTGTTATACTAACCGACCGAGACCTCGCTCTGTTGAATGCGTCAGAAGAAATTTTTCCGAGTGCTGTTCGATTACTTTGCAGATGGCATATTTCGGAAAATATTGCTAAACATTGTAAGGCGAGTTTTTCAAATGAAGAGTGGGGCGCTTTTCAGCATGTGTGGTCGGTACTTATTAACTCTGAAACGGAGGACATATACGCTTATAATTACGACCGGCTTTATCGCAGATTGGTGTCCAACCATTCAAGTAAGTTTTCTAGTGTTATTCTTAAAAATATATGTATATTACATAAAAATAAGTACATTTTTTAAATAGGAGTGCTGATGTACCTCAAAAATAACTGGTTGGACCCCTACAAAGAGAGATTTGTGTCGGCATGGATAAATAGAAGTTATAACTTCGGTCAGCACACAACGAACCGAGTTGAGAGCCAACATTCGTTGTTGAAAAGTTACCTGAAAGCAACCAATAGCACCCTGGATAGATTTATTCCTTTCATTAATAATATCTTAGCTACCCAGGAAATTGCTATAAAAGAAAGTTTTACCAAAAGCAAAATCATGCTTATGGTGCAACATAATCATGAAGTGCTTAAATTGCTGCGAGGTAACGTTTCTATTGTGGCTTTGGATATGTTAGTCGGTGAGATTAACAGGATAAATCATCTAATTATATCCAAAGAATCATGTGGCTGCCGTCTTTTTACCAGCTTTGGTCTTCCGTGTGCTTGTAAATTAAACAATTACTTTCAAACTGGTGAATGTTCTTTTACGTTTTTTATTTTTTCATGAAAACTTTTATTATATTTTATTTAATATATTATTTTATAGGTCAATGTATCCCGCTCGATGCCATTGATGTTTTTTGGAGGAAGCTAGATTTTTCACCCGCGTATATTGTACGGGAGGTTCAAGTAGATGTACATAAAGAGATGGAGATGGTGACAAAACATTTACTTGTCCAACCCGAAAATGTGAAAAGATCTTTGATTAATATTTTTAAATCTTTCATTAATCCTTCAAAAATAGATAAAAAACCTCCTAAAGTCCAAACACATACACGGGGTCGTCCAAAAAAAGATAAGCAAAAAGAAACAATATTAGACGCCCCCAGACATAGTTCATATGTTCAACCGAGAGAAAATTTTGAAGGTCCGCCAACATATTCAAGTTCGGTGGTGAAGTCAAAACAAGGGCCTTTGCAGCGCAATCAATCCATTTCTTCAAAATCAAGAGCCAAAGATGGATTATCTCAACAGAGTTCCAAGTTTTCATATATCCCGGGCGACGAAGATAAAAACAATTTTTTCCGGTTTAACCGCTGGATTCCATCATTCTTTTTCCCGTATATTTCAGGTGCGGATGATGTTTTAGCGGACGGCAATTGTGGTTTTCGTGCTATAGCACTCGCATTGGGATATGGTGAAAATCACTGGCGTTTTATACGTACGAAACTTATATCTGAGTTGGATGAAAACAGACATAGGTACGCTGCGATGTTTCCTGATATAAACGAAATAAGGGAATCATTAAACTGGAACGGGTTAGGTGCGGCTCCACACAAAAATTGGATGACAGTGCCACCTGCTACAATCCTTATTGCTAACAGGTTTCGAGTGGTTATAATTTTTATATCGATCGGCAACTCCGCTACTTTTTTCCCATTCTGGTTATCTCCTCGTGATATCAGTGAACATCATATAATTTCAATTGCTTATGTTCAAGATTGCCATTTCATTAGAATTCGATTAGTGGGTGACTATCCAATGCCTGTTCCGAGCAAATATTGGCATTTGTACAAAACAGAAAACGCCAATGATTGGGAGGCTATATACGGAAGTCGAATTCAAAAATATCTTGAACTAAGGCCCGTAGACTCGGTTGAACATGTAGATTTAGTATAGTTTACACATTTATCAATTCTTTCAATTCTTTATTTATTCAATTATTATTGTGTGATAATAACGGTTTGTCGTTTTTAATAAAGTGTACTAATAAACGTTTATGTTTTAATAAAATATTTCATTACTGCTCTACATTACACGTCTACCATACAGTTCGTCTGCCATAAATCTTCGGAATCTAAAGCAAACATCCTGTAAGCTAACCTCTTGCCACTCTAAAGATCTATTTTGAACCAACCTACGCAATAACATACAAATTACAACTCCCGAATCTCGACCAATATGACCGGCGTTAGGAGGCCAAACGGTTTCACCCGATACCACCAGTTCTTCGATTTGTTCTTGTCTGGAGTGCTGCCAATATTGTATACGTGACAGAAAATGTAAAAAGTACGATTCGAATTGTACGAAAATCGTTCGGGCATTACGATGAATGCACCATGAATCATCACACGTATTTGGTCGGCATTCGTATGGAGAATATATACGAACTTGTAGTGAGTCCATAGAAATCTTAAAAAGATACCAATTTTCTTCGTCATCAGTCATTGGTACGTAAACCTACAAAACAATTTAATTCACGGTTATAAATTCATGATTTTTATTGTAAAACATGAAAACAGTATTACCGTATCAACTTCCCATAACGCGGGATATAGACAGTCACTCCCGTCTTCATATTCGTTACCATTAACGGACCTCGAGTATATTAAGTTAAACCACTCAAATGGGAGAATCGTCCAACGATCACTACCCGGCAACTCTTCGGTTCTACGTATTTCTTCGTATCTCCATATTGTGAGTCTATTTGTCCACGCCCGAACATGCTATAAAATAACAGCTTTTTTAATTGTTAGAATTTTAAAATAAAATAAAATATGCAAAAAAAACTTTAAATCATACCTCTGTACCTAAAGACACGTTTCCGAGTAATTCACGCCTAAATTGTAACGGAATATCGGAATGACCCATGTAATACACTCTACATGTTTGGGAATCACCGTTACGTATAAAGTGAATAATATTCTGAGACCAGTTCCTCCCGTTCTGCCAATTATGGTTATCTATTGGATCAGGAATACTTTCCACAATATCTCGTGAGTTTGAAGAGAACTCATTTTGACGTCTTCTACTACCTCCACGAGAAGACATTTTAACTGTTTCGTTTCTCACTAACCGTATATAACAAGTCATATATATAACGGTTTATATAGAATCTTAAATCGAATCAAGGAATAATACGTCGCGTCACATAATTATAAAATTTAAAAGTGCACGCAAATCGAGGAAAGTAAATTCTCAGAAGGACAATTACGGCCCGTGACGGGCCTCACGGGCCGTTATGGATTTTGTTAACGGGCCGTGGGTGTGGACATTTACGGGCCGTTTGTTCCTACACGGGCCGTGAGTTGATGTAGTTGTGAAAATTAAATTTCGAACGCCTCACGGCCCGTGAGGCCCTTCACGGGCCGTGAGAAAAGTCAAAGGGCGTCCGGGAATCACCTGACAGGGCTTGTAATTAGCTTGGCCCATAAAAATATCAAGTCCACATGTTTGTAGTAATATTTAAAAGATATGTCTATGAATGGGTTTAAATAATATTAATAAAGAGAGATAATTGTCAGTAAAATTACAAACCTTGAAACTATTTGACTAATATTTTCGCAATTCTAGTTTTGAATAATTAGACAAAAAAAAAATTGTATTACATAATCTAACATGCGAGTTCCTAACTCGAAGTATTCTTTTTTTTTTCTTTTGAAACAGCCAACGTTAATTTTTAAGGCCATTCTCGAAGTATTCTTTTTTGTTTTTTGGAACAGCCAACGCTAATTTTTAAGGCCGGTCACCTAGGTAAACCCATTAGCGAAAGACCACACACACTCGCGAACACAGACAACGCTGATGACCCGGCTCATCCACTATTCTAAGGGAAACCCAAACCCAGAGGTCCACTATGATAAAACTCTTAACCCACTTAAAACATATTGCCCCATGCTAGACTTCAACTCATAACCTCACTTTGAAAAGTTATAGATAGTTGGCCCACATAGATAATTGTCTGTAAATATTACAAACTTTGAAACTATTTGACTAATATTTTTTCAATTCTAGTTTTAAATAATTAGACAAAAAAATTGTACTACATAATCTAACATGCGAGTTCCTAACTCGAAGTATTCTAATTTGTTGGAGTATACCCAAAGACTTTTTGGAATTATGAGTTACTATTAATAAATTTTATGCAGGACTAGTTCTTTTTCAACGGCAGAGTTTGGAATTCAATTAATGAAATATAGATTAATAAAATAAATCTTTCATTAATCTATTGAAAAATTCTATAAGAAAAAATTATAGATTTGATTATGGTTATGATAAATATTTTTCAATAGTAATAGCTATATAAATGCACATTATTCTTACTGGTTTTTCCATCCATTCCAGTATGATTGTTGAGTACAAAGCAAACATTATCTATGTGCTCTACAAAGGTCATATTTACCCTATACGAATTTGAGATATAACAATATATTCAATAAAATTCTCATTAACAAAGTAGAGTCATATGGTTGTAAGTTTGTAACGGAGGTGAACCTTGCTCTTATCTCAAAAGATATAGAGGTTGCCTCTAGTTATCCGGTAGGTTTAAAATCTTCAAAAAAATGAGCCAACAGATTTGTTGAGTTGCTTCTACGAGAGGTATATTTTAATTTTTAACGATAGAAAGTCACCAGTGAAAAATTTTGTCGGTTGTTACTAATAGATCCCATAATATGCCAATCTTAGTAATAAAAACTCATTTAAAAAAGTAAATGATATATTGATAAACATTCATATTTTTATACATATTATCCCCTGCTTTAATGAACACTTTGCATAAATTATCTCGAATTGATACTTAAAAATGTTTATTATGTCAAATTGTAGGTTTATGCAACTTTCTAAAGATAATTAATGGCTCAAAACGTCTTAAAATTATGCCCAACAAACCATCCAGTCAACACGGTCATGTTCCTTTAAACACGGTTGTGCCGACATCCGAAAGGCAACTTTTCAAGCGTGTACTTGAATATGAAACTGCACCAGAATTCCAGCAGTGGTTGGAAAGAAACACGATTACGCCTACCCAAGGCATGACCGTGTGTGTACTAAGAACGGCCGTGTTTGATCTAAGCACAACCGTGTTGCACCTTTTTCTAGCTATAAAATAGAGCCCCATTTCTCTATTCTAAGAGTTGACGATTTTGAGTAAAAGCATATTATTTCAAATCGTTATTTTGGTGGTTTTGAAGGCTAGAGAACAAGTTTTGAAGGCCTAACAACATCAAGGAACATCAAGAAAGGATCAATAAGCATCTATAACATCTTCTACTTGGTTTATGGATTTAGATGAAACTTAACTTATTTTGATGATTGTATGGATTGAATATTGGATTTAGATGAATTTTAACTTATTTTGATGATTGTATGGATTGAATAGTGATGATTATGCAATTGTTACGATTATTTTTCAATGAACGTGTATGCTTGTCATGTTTGAATTATCATGTTGATCATATGAATGTTTAATTTGCATTAGTTGGAAGACTTATAATTGTTGAACTCTCCTTTATGAATTGTATGTTTCCATGCGACCATGCAACTTATATTCCTTTCCTAAGAATGGTGAATGAAAATCATGTGATTGTAATGACAAGATAAATGTGCACCCTTGTATAGTTGTTTGGAAAAAAACTAGTATACATGCTAAGTATTATTCATGTTATTGTTGTGTTAGCTTAGAATTTGTTAGCATGAATCTGTAATTAACATTTCCATGATATGACGAGCTTAGGTTGAAATCGATCTTTAATATAACGTAGGGTGGTAACCGTGTTACATCATATTTAGCTTTCCCTAATATTGTAGAATTAGTTAACCTTGATTGGATTCTTATTAATATTTATATCAATTGCATAATTTTGTATCTTGGGATTTTAGCATAATCTTGGGTGGTTGGAGTGTAATTTATCATTTTTTTTTTTTTAGGATTATAAGATTAAGAAACGCTAACGGGAGTTTTAGTATAGAATCATATAAATAGAGACCTCATCATAGTTCCATACTACTTATTAGATTATAGTTAAGTGGATTAGAAAATCTGAATGATATCTTTCTTGCTTGATTAGTTTGACCATTTCAATTCTCTGCTATATATTAATTGCATGCTTAATTAGTTTTAACACCTACCATTCGAATCTTTCAACTAGACGATTATTAAGGTCAAGTATTATCAGCTATCGTGTCTATAGATTAATATCCGGTTCTTATCAAATACTATTCTATTATATAATAGGCACATTTGTTTATTGTGTGTAGTTTTTTAATCTTAAAACTAAATTTCAAAACTCAAATTGTGTAATTTTGCTCAACAAAAATATAAATATCTTTACACACATAAGAAAACTGAAAACAAGATTTTTGAAACCATGTGCAAGAAGAACTAGTTATTTAACTTGTCGGGCGTTGCGGCGGCGGCGGCTTCGTACGTTTCATGATATAGTATAGACTATAATCGACTCGAATTGGTTCCAAACTAAATTTACGTTAAAACATATAATAACTCGATTTGTAAAGTCGAATGAAAACACATTTTATTTAAATTGACTATATTTCGAGCAAAATGTACGTTGAAACATAGAAAAACTCAAAGTACATCAAAATAAGTAAGTGCGGCGGTCATGATAAAATATAGACTACATTCGCTCCAACACATTTCCTAGATAAGTTTAAATCAAAACGTAAAGTAACTCGAATTATACTAATGAAAAGAAAACTTATAATATTTGACCTAACTCGTTCCATATAAAATTTATGTGGGATGTATACCAGCTAAATTTATATTAAAGCGTAGAGTAATTCAAATTTATATCAACGAATGAAAACTTATAATGTTTAACCTAACTCGTTCCATACAAAATTTATGTGAAAACGTATACTAGCTAAATTTATATCAAAACGTAGGGTTAATTCAAATTTATATCAACAAATGAAAACTTATATTATTAACCCAACTTGTTCCATACAAAAACATAGAAATATGAAAGACGAACGACCATTATTTATATGAAAAACAAGGCAAACAGGGAAAAACATAAAAATCCTTAAAAAGACCGAAAAGTTTAGACTCAAACATGGGACTTGTCTTCAGCGAAGAAGCTCGCAAACCAACAAACCACATGCTTTCTTGTTCCAGTTGTTACTCCATCAAGAATATATATCGAAAGGAAAACCATAAAAAGAAAAAAAATAAAGAAAAAACAACTTGCTGCAATAGCAGCTTGTACCAGCTGGTTCATCACTTGTACAAGAGTACTGTACATACCGACATAGAGAATTAATATATATATATATCTATATATATATATATCTATATATATATATATATATATATATATATAATATTAAAAGAGTAACTTGGGGGGACACTTGTCACATTTCTAGGCCCCCTAATTTTATTTTTCCCTCCTATCTCTCATCTTAAATAGTTACCTAAATTAAAGATTAAATAATTTTAATTATTTTTAAGATTAAAAATATTTCTTAATAAATTAAGAAAAGATGTCTTTTTATTAATGTTATTTCCAGGAAACAATTTTTTATAAAATGAGAGTTTTTATAAAACATCAAACATTTTTAAAAATATAAATTATCTTAAAATTGATGTTTTTAAAAAGTAATCTTCTTTATAAACTAAAATAATTAAAATTAGGAGTTATAATAAAAAAATTTAAAAATGATATTTTTGATACGATTTGTTTGGAAAAAATGGTTAAATGTTTTTTGGAAATAAAAATTAAAATTTTTACTTATAATTATTATTTATATGTAATTTTCATCATATTTTATTTTAAAATATCATTTTATACTTTCATCATAATTAATATTTTATTTTTAACTTGTGTAATACACGGGTTTACTAGAATTAGTATTATATAAATAACAATCAACAATTAATAAATTTTATTTTTTCAACCCGTGTAATACATTTTGTTTTATTTATGTTTTTATGTTATTTTATTATTTAATTATTCACCTCCCGTGTAATACACGGGTAACTAAAGCTAGTATATATATATATATAATGTGTTTTTGCTTTTCTTTATTAGTGATAAAATATAAAGTAATATAAAAATATATTTACATGTCATCTCCATACAATAAATATTATATATTTTTTATATTTTTATTACTGATACAATATAAATAATATAAAAATAAGTAAATTTTTATCCTAAGTTGTCGCTCTAGAGCAAAACATTTTTTTATTTTATATGTATCATTGATAAAATATAAAGACTTATAAAATTTTCAAAAAAAAATTATTTTATTCTTGAATAATAAAAAAGAAAAATAAAAACAACATGAATAATTTCTTTTATTGTACTATATATTTTCGTTATCCTTATTAATCAAAAAGAAAAATAAAACCCGTCTTAAAAACCTCACATAGAAGGACTAGTCTGTCAGTAACTCATTATTCGTAATTAAACATCCATTGGTGACCCGACGCTAAATTTTCATCAGTGAGTGTTTTTTTTTTTGAACGGCTGGTTAGTTGTTAATTGTTAGTATCATCAAGTTAGTAATATTCGTCCATGCCAAGGAGATGTTAGTTGTTAGTATCAGTGAGTGTTTTACCCACGCCTAATTTCACCCAAAGACTTTCACCGAATGCGGGTGGCTTAATTGTCGGGTATTTCTATAGGTAACACTCATTTAAATTTTATTGATTTTATCTATAAATGACATAACCTTCATAATGTTTGGAGTTATGTAGCCCACAAGTAGTGTATAAAAACACTAAGATAAGCTAGATCATGTGACAAACAAACATAGACACTTTGCCCCAACTTTAACCATATTCTATCATTTGAAGCTTTGCTTTTGGCATTGGATTTTCCTTCGCTTTTAGCAATAATTACATACTTTGTTTTAATTTTAAACATATAGAATGTTTATATAAGAAATTTAAATGTTTATTAGGTGCTTAGTTTAACAGGTAAAATTATAGTAAAAAGAATATTTAACATGAAAATATTGTAAGGATTTAAACTTGACATGTGTCCTTATATTATTTTATAGGGGATAACATTTTGGTTATTTTATTAAATACGCCACATTATGTGTCAAATACTTCATGTGTCAAATACCAGTTTATTGTATCAAATATTTTCATTAATAGTGATATGTATTGATTATATTGTTATATGTTTTAGATCATTTATGTTATTTTTATTATTTTTTCATATATTATGAAAAGTTGTTATTATTTTATCATTGTTAATTACAATTAGAGAACTAGAGGTATACGATGATGTGATCTTACTAATGTTTTTTTACAAACTCATTGTATTCAGGATAAAACAATGACGAGCAAAAAACGCAATGAGACATTATTACGTTTTATGTTTTATACCATTTTGTGTTGTTTTAGATTAATGAATTGCTAATATATCTTAGTGTTTTACATACTAAATTTACATAATAGTGTTATTTAACCATTATATTTTTTTAAGAATTTATTAATTAGAAAAATACAATAATGTTTTGAAAAATACAATAACAAAAAAAATACATAATAGAATGAACAAAAAAACACAATGACGATTAGATTTCATATGAGCTACGAACATAACAAAAATATTATCTTTTTATATAATAATATTGTATCCGTTTTAACACTTATTTTTATGGTGTCATTTTTATAAAAAAAAATAGTGATATGTATAAAAGTTACGAATATTTAAAAAAAGTAAAAGAACTTAAAAAAGTTAAGAAAATGGCCATGTCTAAAACTTTAACAAATTTTTTCCTATAATTTAATATCAAATTATTGATTAAAAAATATTAATAGTTAACATTTCTTCTTATATTTTTTAGATTTATTATTTTTATGTTTGAACTTTTTTCAATAAAATTCTTATATATTCAATTGGTTTTTCTAGTTTTACCTTCACGTTTGAATTTTATATTTTCATATAATGATAATAACTTAGACATTCAATAAGATATTAGTTTTCTTTTAATATTGTTCTCTTCTCTTTAGATTTATTAATTTTATATGTATTATTTTTATTTTATTCATATATAAACTACATTTATATATATGACTCATCGTTTATTCTTTTTTTAACGGCAAATGCACGACACTATTTCAAATGATATGTATTATTTTAATCAGACACATCTATCTGTTTCTCAACCGGGGCCTGCACCTCAACCCCCTCAAGAGAAAACTTATAACTAGAAAAGCCCTGGCTCAGCCTTGAGGTGATCGAGATTTGAATACATAACTTTCATATATTTATATGTTATAAATTTCTCGTATTAACCACTTGTACTAAAAATCATTGGTACTTATTGTTTATCTAGTTTTAAATGATAAAAAAATCTAAATGTTTACATCTTAGATGTTCTCCTTTCTTCTACTTTTAGTTAAGTTATACTAAGTTTTTTTTAGTTCATATATGAAATCATCTCCTTTTCTAAACGATCGTTAAATAAACCGATAAAATATCATTAAACAACGACTCGGATATAATAATGTTCGTGGTCATCATCTACCATCTTCTCGTCGTTTCACAATAATTTATCTGCCTTACGGTACAGTGGCATTAATGCATTACTATATCAATAATCAAGTTGCTGCTTTTTCCCAGAGTATATTTTTAATGAAAAGGTGATGCTATCAACATATTCAATTATTTGAGATTGGGGTTGCTTTCTCGTGATATCATTGTAGTTTAGAAATGGCATCCTGTATCCCGTCGATTTTTATCTAATTGGGATCTTATGAAATCTATAATCAGTCCAATCTCATTTAGAGAAGAATTATAATGGACGTGATTATTAAATATCTACTTGCGAATAAAAAGGGTATGCATGACATTTATTCGGGACATTTATTTTAAATTGAATATTTCACTACAAGAAAAAGAAGCTTATGCAACCCTGGTAAAAAGTTGCATTAGACCTAATGCAACATTTTATCGGGGGCTGCATTAGAAACAGTTACATTAGACCTAATGCAACATTTTTGTTAGATAATGCAACATTTTCTGAAAGCGTTGCATTTACTATTCAAATGCAACTTTTTAGTATGCAACTTTTTTTACTTTATATTGCAACCTTTTCAATATTGAAGTGCAACCTTTTATTAAAGCTTAATTCGTTATAAAAATGCAACCATTATATGTCATTCTAATAGAATAAAAATACAACCTTTTTATAGTAAATATAACAATATTACGCTTTTATTTGTAACAAATACAACCCTTAACACAACTTTGTAACATAAAATCAATTGTTATTAATTAAATGCATTCAATAGTAATTATGACACATAATAATTGTAACATCGTGTATTTGTGTTAAATAAAAAAAAAATTATTTTTGTTTAATACGTCGATGTTTAATTCAAAAGTTTCAATAATCATAATAATAATAATAATAATAATAATAATAATAATAATAATAATAATAGTAATAATAATAATAAAATAATACTGTTATTAATAATTAGCAAGAATTATTAAAAATATATATATATATATATATATATATACATGTATAAAAAAAATTTGGATTTATAAGTCCAGGGACTGTTTCTGACAATTTAGAAACTTAATAGGAAGTTTCACACATAAAATGTTAACTTTGAAACCGCAGGGACTAATGGTGTAATTTTTTTAAACCCGGCTTCCCACCCCCGTTTTTCCGGCGAGTCGCCGGCGGGATTCCGGCCATCTCCGGCGAAGCCGAAAACAACCAAATTTCACCATTTTGATTCGCAAAACCGGTTCCAGTACACTCTTGGATTAGATTCGAACCTCATGAACCCATTAAACACGTTTAAACTTCGAACAATTCGGATCCAAAGCAAACACATCGGGATCACTAAATTCCCGACAAGAAATCAATCAAATTATCAAAATTGAACCCCACAATCACACCGAAAGTGTCCTTGGATCCAATTTGGGTTGAATTCCAACACAAACACGCGTTGAATCAGTCCACTAACGGCTAAAAATTTCTACTTTTATCTCGGATTCGTTACAGCTCGAAAATGCACTCAAACGACATCAATAAACAAATTAAAGCAGCAAGATCGATCATTAATACATACCCAATCGAACTCTGGTTTCAATTTTACCAAACACAAACATAAACACTGAAATCAATCTTCATCTTCATCGCGACCTGCAACTCACTCGAACCCGACCTTCGGAGTTTCAAAACCTGAAATTGATAAGGGGCTTTCACTCTCGATCATCATCCAAAGCTTCATATCAATTTAATTTGATTATCATCACGATCTGAGCAACATTCGATTGGAATCTAGTCGCGGACCCATCTCGAACTCAAACACCTCGAATACACCATCTTAACAGGTAATTAATACCTCTACAAACTCGGTTTTTCATGGGGAATGAAAGCCCCATGAATTCAGTAGCAATAAAGATCGAATCGGGGTTCAATTGGACGGGGTTCGATCTAGGGTTCATATGGTGATTTGGGAGTTAAGCAGTTTATGTTTAAATGAATTAAAACCGGATCATTACCGCGGCCACGGCCTTTGGTTCACCGGTTCCCATGCTCAAACTCAAACAGAAGGTCCCGGGTTCGACCCCGGGCACCTACATTATTTTTTTTAAGGCTTTTCAAGTCTTTAAAAATTCTGAAAAAAATTCTAAAAATTTTAAAAATGTTTTTACAAACATTAAAAATTTTAAAACAACTTAACTACTTTCTGAAATTCATTTTTATATTTTATTTAGTTATTTTAAATAAATAAAATAACTAATTATACTTATACCAATTTATAATTAGTGTATAATATATAATTATACAAATAAATAAATTGAGTCCAATATATATACATAGGTATATATTATCCAATTATCAAAACAATTTTTATTTGATTAAATTACATATAATTTTATATAATCGTATACAATTTATAACTCGTGTATATACTAAACATACAATATATAGTTATGTTCACTTATGTACAAATGTATTATATACATATAATCATGTATACCATTATACATATATATAATTACTTGATTATATATAATTATGAATATAATTATACATATACAATTTATTAATAAATTGTATAAATGTATAACTTACACGTATAAATTTTTGACACAATCACTTTCAATAAACTCGTTTATTTCAAGACATTCAAACCAAATAAAATTAATCAATTTAAACTACCATTCAGGACCAAATGGAAATCTTAATACATTCACAAATTCCCAAATCGTTATTATTCTAACTCGAGACACCGTTCCTTAGGTTAATTATAAGGAAATCGTTGGTGTCTAAACTATCACGTCCAAATTCCAACCTCATCAATCAAGTGAGTTTTCATATCCCCTTTTTATATCATTTCCTATTTGGGGGAAATCATGTGATACCATATATTCTATCATGATATTCTATTGTTATTTCATTTTCAATTCAATTCAAGACAGGTTATGTTATTACTTGCAAATACGTGAACGTACTGTGATAAACTGGACGACAGTAAAACCCTAATTCAATCAATCAATCAATCCTGGCAACAATGTAGATCTACTGGTTTGGATAACCCACCCCATATGAATAGTCGAGTGGTGATTGTGCCAGAGGCAATTAGTCAATCTATGGTGTTTGTGTGGAGTCTATTATATGCAAGTGTCAAGTCAAGGGGTTTATATTGTGTCGGTTTATCTATATGCTTCGCGGTTGCCATATAAGTCTTAATGTTACCTTGTGAATTGAATTATAATCGATGGATCAATCAATCAATCTATATGTATATTCAAAACTGTGATTACTCACCAGCTAACTCGTTAGCTGACTTTATTTTCTCACATGATTTCAGGTTAAGCAAGATAGTGGACTTCTATGTGCTCATCTAAGACACGGACCTAGTTAAAATAAAAGACAATTATTATTTGTGGTTTCGTTTGTTGTATTTGTGTATGTTGTACTTATTCTATCATGTAATCTGATTTTAATATTATATCCACTATTAGACAACCATATGTTATGAACAATCAATCATTCCCTCGTCCGCTCCGATGATTCCGCCGTCGGTCGGGGTGTGACAATAATAATATGAATAGCACTTGATAGTCAAATGATGTACTTTAACATAGTTATCCAAACTAAAAAAAATACATATTGTCAACACAAAGTGCCAATTACAATATTAAGGATAAAAAACATTCACTCGTCTCAATCTTCAACTGGTAGTTGTTTCATAACTTTTAGCAACATAGCTTCCAAATTTTGTCGTTGCTTGTCAATATCTTCTCGTATAGCTTCAAGCTCGGATTTTTTTCTTTCATTATCCTCTTCAATTTCTTTGCGCATTTCTAGTAGCTGATTTTTCTCAACTTCAATGTTTGTTTTTAATGATTCCATTAGCTCTTCTGGAATCATATATGATTTGCTACCATCGTCAACTTTTTTTTATTAATGTATTTGTAACGCCTCTACCGTAAAGTCGACGATATCCATAGTTCTCTTTGTTCATTACAACCAGAAAAGGATCTATCGTAATGTGGTCATCCTTTATAGGCACATAGTTCTTCATTTGTTCCTATAATAATGTCCAAAAATCATTATGAAGAGATTATCAACACAATATTATATACATAACATTAGCTATAGTGAATGTTTCAAATTAAAAATACAACTGATAGTGGAGAGATTGTTCAAATACAACTATTTTCTATAAGATTGGTTTTTCATATTATTTCACTAAAAACAAGTGAATTATACATACATATATATACATACATATATATACATACATATATATACATACATATATATATATATATATATATATATATATATATATATATATATATATATGAAAGAATGTATGTATGTATGTGAGCCAAAGACTCCAAAGGGCATTGGAATACTAAATGGAACTTATTTGTAGAAAACAATGATTCATGAATAAAAGGCAATACACATACTAGACATATATCACCTAAAATTATAAAAAGAAAATGGTAGAAAAAACTTACCATTTTTCTTGCCGTGTCATCATATGTATCAACATATGCACGTCCTTCCGCCCTTTTGCGTGTATGTTCAAACAACCGAGTTAAAGTTGGTAATTCTTGGTTTGGATCATCATTTTTCTATATTTATAAAAACATAAATATCTAAAATATTTGCATATTTAATAAAAAAGACACAAATCACAAGCAAGGCAAAACCATATTAACATCTCCTCACGAATTCTTGCAAAACTTATTGGACCAGCTGTATGCATATTTTTTTGAGACATGCGTGATTCCTTTGCTTTTAAACAACGTTTCTGTACATACATCAATATATGCAGCTAAGCTAATAAACAACATTAAATAGCAAATAAAATTTATTAAAAAATTGTCAAGAAAAATACCATCACATCTTTATTATTCCATAAACGCAACAGTTGTGAGAAATCATCTTCTGGAATGTTTTTAGGTCGGTTCCTCTATCTTGTTTTGTTATCCTTAAATTGATAGAAGGGTTTTTTCTTAAACCGACATTTGTGTACCTTATACGACTCTCCAATACTTTTTAAAACCCATTTCTTAGCAGCATCAGGCACATCATATTTTTCCTTTAAAAAAGTTAGCATTTAGTTGAAAAATAAAATCTTACAAATAAAAGCAATAACACTACTAAAAATCTTACCAAGACGTATTCTCATATCTTGTCTTTATGTGGCACGTTCTGCCATGAACTATGGATCAATGGTGCGTAATTATGATTACGAGCTATTGTACCTAAAAATCGAGAGAATTGTCCGACTACATCCTTCTTCTCCTTTACAGGTCCAATGGGTTGTCCAAATTCATTACATATGATGGGTTCGCGCTCGTCGATTTTTCTTGTGTGCACAACATGCAGCATTGTTGGTCCTCTTTTATTAGTTTTAGATATTTCTAAACGCCATGATACAATAAAAGAATTGTATGAATAAAGTTGATCAATAACACACTAAACACATGGTATAAGTAGTTAGATCAAACCTTTGGCTTTATGTAATTCGAGACCTTGTAGTTGTACATCATCCTCGTTTTCCAAATCATCATTGGTATCCTCTATTTGTATCTCATTTTCGTTATTTGTAATTGTTATATCATCTAGATCTTCATACTCTTCATCTTGATCAACATCATCTTAGCATTTAAAATAATATATCACTGATATGTAAATAGCAATAACAATAATATAGTAGAAACAAACAAAAATCTAATTAAATCACTAAACACACGTACCTTGAGATCTCATAACATCCTCTTCATTGTCATTAGTTACCAAGTCATCTATATTCATATTTAATCCATTAACATCTAAACACACAAAGTGTAAATTTATATGAAAAATAGTCTTATTAAATAATCTTTTAAACAACAAAATAATACCTTGAAATATCTCATCATCCTCATCATCAAGAACTAATCGTCTCTTTGTACGTTTAGCATGTGTTGTATTTTTCCTCAATACCTCCTTTTGTGTTTTTGAAATTACTTCACCCATGGTAATTGTTGCTTTACATTGATTCTTCTTTGGAGCAACCACTCGGTTTTGCTTTGCCAAATTAGCAATCAAAGTCATGGATAGTGGTGCAATATATTGTGGACGTTGTTTCTATAACAAATTTCTTGTTGTTAGAAAATTGGTGTAACAAAATAAAATAAATAAATAATTTATAATTGTATCACCTTTTTGGAAGCTTCAACACTTGTATCAACTTCTTGATAATCTTCCTCACTATCATCACCATTATCAGGAATATAGTCTACATCTTTTGCACTAGTATATGTTGGTTTCATTGTTTTTTTCTTCATTTTTTGACTTTCCACCAAACTTGTCAGAGAACTTGCAATCCTTTTCAATCCTAAGTCTTGTATTCTTTTTTTATTTTCTTGAACCCTCAATTGTCTACTTCATTCATAATCATTGACTTGTCTTTGTACGCTTTGAATTTGCTTGCTTTTGCTTGCCATTAGACCTGCTCAAAATCAAATTTAACAACAACTAACAGTTGACATAAGATGCTAAACTCATTTATTAGCTGCTTTATGAATTGGATGTCAATATCTAAGACCAGACGTATCCTATTTCTTCCCTAAATCCATTAACCAAAATTAGATGTCAATATCCTATTTCTGACCTGGACTCAACTTTATATCACAGAACACAAATCACGCTTGATGATCAACTTGTTTGCTTTCCAGATCGCAACTCCAAATCAATGTTCTCACCTAACGACCGCTGCTCAACACCAAATCAGTATTAATCTGATCGTATATACATGGATACAAGAAAAATCAATTTCAATCAGTAATAACGATCGTTGCTTAACACCAAATCGGTATTAATCTGATCGCTACTCAACACCAAATCAGAATTAATCGATGATGAAGGACTGCTAGTACTTACATGTTTAATCTTGTGCGCCTGCAGTCTCTACCCACGCGTATTCGATTTGATGCATAGAGTGAACCGGGAGAAAATACGAATTGTGTGTATTAGTGTATATCGGCGGCTTTGTTAGTATAATTAGAGGGAAAATTTCAGTAAATTAAGAGGAAACTGAAACTAGGAGGGAATTCTAATTTTTTTAAGTAGATATGTAGATAAGAAATTAAATTCAAAATAAACAATTTCAAGAAAATTTTATGATGAATAAAATTGTTTTTTATATTCAATAGATTGAACCGGGAGAAAAAAAAGTGTTATTAACTAATAATGGTGGTTAATTAGGGTTATCGTTGCTTAATTAGATTTAGTCGATGGTTAACTAGGGTAATCGTTGCTCAATTAGGGTCATCGATGCTCAATTAGGGTAGTGATGCTCAGTTAGGGTCATTGATGCTTAATTAGGGTCAATGATGCTCAAGTAGGGTTAATGGTGCACAACTAGGGTCAATTATGCACAATTAGGGTCATCGATGCTCAATTAGGGTCAAATGTTGAATTAAGGTTAATTTGATCACTTATAACTAAGTTAGATTTAGTCGATGGTTAATTAGGGTAATCGTTGCTCAATTAGGGTCATCGATGCGCAATTAGGGTAGTGATGCTCAGTTAGGGTCATTGATGCTCACTTAGGGTCAATGATGCTCAAGTAGGGTCAATGGTGCACAACTAGGGTCAATTATGCTCAATTAGGGTCATCGACGCTCAATTAGGGTCAAATGTTGAATTAAGGTTAATTTGATCACTTATAACTAAGTTAGATTTAGTCGATGGTTAATTAGGGTAATCGTTGCTCAATTAGGGTCATCGATGCGCAATTAGGGTAGTGATGCTCAGTTAGGGTCATTGATGCTCACTTAGGGTCAATGATGCTCAAGTAGGGTCAATGGTGCACAACTAGGGTCAATTATGCTCAATTAGGGTCATCGATGTTCAATTAGGGTCAAATGTTGAATTAAGATTAATTTGATCACTTATAACTAAGTTAGATTTAGTCGATGGTTAATTAGGGTAATCGTTGCTCAATTAGGGTCATCGATGCGCAATTAGGGTAGTGATGCTCAGTTAGGGTCATTGATGCTCACTTAGGGTCAATGATGCTCAAGTAGGGTCAATGGTGCACAATTAGGGTCAATTATGCTCAATTAGGTTCACGATGCTCAATTAGGGTCAAATGTTGAATTAAGGTTAATTTGATCACTTATAACTAAGTTAGATTTAGTCGATGGTTAATTAGGGTAATCATTACTCAATTAGGGTCATCGATGCTCAATTAGGGTAGTGATGCTCAGTTAGGGTCATTGATGCTCACTTAGGGTCAATGATGCTCAAGTAGGGTCAATGGTGCACAACTAGGGTCAATTATGCTCAATTAGGGTCATCGACGCTCAATTAGGGTCAAATGTTGAATTAAGGTTAATTTGATCACTTATAACTAAGTTAGATTTAGTCGATGGTTAATTAGGGTAATCGTTGCTCAATTAGGGTCATCGATGCGCAATTAGGGTAGTGATGCTCAGTTAGGGTCATTGATGCTCAATTAGGGTCAATGATGCTCAAGTAGGGTCAATGGTGCACAACTAGGGTCAATTATGCTCAATTAGGGTCATCGATGCTCAATTAGGGTCAAATGTTGAATTAAGGTTAATTTGATCACTTATAACTAAGTTAGATTTAGTCGATGGTTAATTAGGGTAATCGTTGCTCAATTAGGGTCAATGGTGCACAATTAGGGTCAATTATGCTCGTTGATCATTTTTGACCAGCTAGAGTCAATCTATTGTAATTTACCATTAATGTTGCTAAATTGAGTTTAAGTTGATGAACATTGACCAGTAGGAGTCAATCAATTTGGGTAAATGATGGTAATTTAAGGTTAAGTTGATCAATTTTGACCAACTAAAGTCAACCGATGGTGATTTTGCTATCATGCTTGCAAATTCCAAGCATTGCATGACCAGTTGACTTTTATTTTGACTTTTAAAATTACCCAGCCTGACCCATTGATAATTACTATTATGCTTTAAAATTACCCATCTTGCATTGAAGACTGTCATCTCTCACTTGACTTTTAAAATTGAACCTTTCATAAATCACCAATACATTCAATCTAAACAAGTAAAACAGCCAAAAAGGAGAAAAAAACAGCCAAGAAAGAAACAAAAATTGTTACAGAAGCATGGAAACAAAATACATAAAAAAATCATTCAGCTAAAAACAGGTTTCTTGTGCCCTTTCCTTCCAAGTTCTTTCTGCACCTGTTTTACATCTAATGCAACTATTTTACATCCAATGCAACTATTTTACATCCAATGCAACACTTCTATCTCAGCCTTTTTCCTTTGATGGTCCTCTTCAATTTCTTTACGTATTTCAAGCAACTGTGTTTTTTCAACTTCAAGGCTCGCTTTAAATGATTCCATAAGCCCCCCGGGGATCATGTATTGCTCCTCACCACCATCCATTTTTTTCACCATTTTCTTAGTAACACCTTTGCCATAAAGTCGAAGGTAGCCATTGTGCTCCTTGTTCATTACAACCGTAAAAGGATCGACCAAAGTACTTTCATCTTCTGATGGTTTGTATTTCTTCATTTGTTCCTTCAAAATATAAGAGTAAATATCTTAATAATACATAAGCCAAACAACTAATACAGGTCACAAGTCATACCCACTTCAGTTGGCTGCAAGATTGGCAAAACAAGATCACAAGTTTACTTCTCAAGAAACCTTTTGCAAGAACCCACCTTAAGGAAAATAATGACATAATAACCACAATTTGTAAGAACCTTACAGATTTGATTCAAAACAACATGAAATAAAATAGATTCGGGTCAGAATAGATACCTAAACTAGCAGCAAAACAACATGAAACCAACATTAAAATATAGCATGAAACTAGTAGCAAACAGCATGAAACTAACAGCAAAATAGCAGTCCCCAAACAGCAGCAAATTAGCATGAAAACATCAATAAAACGATATTAAAATAGTAACAAAACAGCAAGAAACTAGCACCGAAACAACAGTATAATAATAGTCTCAAAAGTGCACCAAAACACAACAAAACAACAGCAACATAACAGCAATAAACGAGCATGAAAGCAGCTTGAGATCAACATATAACAGCAGCAAAACAGGATGAAAATAATACAAAAAATAGTAAAACAACATTTTCTATTCTAAGCTTAACAAAACCAAACTTGAATCTGGAAATCAAAAAATACTTCTAATAAACTCAATCAAATTATTATAAACTCATCACAAACCTGTTAACAAGCCATAGTGCCAAAACAAATAACTTTTACTGAAAAATAGAATAGTCATACTAACCTTGTACTATGTTGAGGGAGATGGTGAAGCAACAACTTAATAGGGATCGGATGATCAAGCAGCCAATGATTCAACAGATGATTTAGGCTGCACAAGAAATCTAAAAATCAATTAAGCATTAACCAAACCTGATCAATGATTAAATATGGAAGGCAACAACAGATGGTGAAGCAACTATAGAGGTGAAGCAACGACAACCGATATGATGGGGAAACAAGGTGATCGATCGACCGAATTTTAAGGGTTACCTGATAACAAAGTAAACTAATCGATTGAATGGTTCTTGTCTTCTTGAAGATTGAAGAGCGATCACAACTGATTTAGGGGGCTTTGGTTAGGTTAAAATTTACAATTACAACTTAGTTTTCAACTTGAAGCATGAATGGGTGCTTGGATTGTTGTTTAGTTAAATAAGAAAACAATATCGTCCAAATTCGCTCTATTAGTCCAGTGGTTTGATGCATGTTTTGGGTGTTGAGATACCCAAGTTCTACCCTTGGGCACTACGTATAGTTCCTTTTTATTATTTTAATCTCACTTACTCTTTTTCTTATAATTTCATTTCATTATCATTTTAATTTATTTTTCTCACAATTTCATGATCATGTTATTAATTACAACAAAAAAATAAATTAGTTATCAAATATTACGAAAACCAAAATATTAAACCTAAAACTTTATTAAAAGTACATAATCTTACAAAAAGTTGTAACCCTTTTTTAACAAGGTTGCATGTATATTTTAGTAAAATTGGCAACCTTTTCAAAAAAAGGTTGTAACTTTAAGTAAAATATGTAACTTTTTTATAAAAAAGTTGCAATTTCACTAAAATTATGCAACTTTTTATGTAAAATGTTGCATTAGATCTTTAATGCAACTTTTATGTTAAATAAAGTTGTATTAAAGTCAAACGCAACTTAAATGAAAAAAGTTACATTTAAAACGTTGCATTAGGCTTTTTTTTTCTAGTAGTGTTTTTTTTAATTTAATCTCCTATTCAAGAGATAAAAGTCGATTTTAGAAGTACAAACCATCACCAATAGTGTTTTTTTTATTGTTTTTTCTTGTACACGTACAATTTTTTTTCCTACTCCCGATTAGGGTGTTTAGCTTTCTCGTTGAAAGTTCCTATGGAGAAACATGAAAAAAAAACGAATGCTTTGGCGGGTGGGAGTTGGGCGGGGCGGGGCGGGCCGATAATATAAAAAAGATTCCGAATACTCTCTCTCTAAATACATATGAATAAAGTCAATTTTGTTTATAAATTTTAAAAGGATGAACTAGTTTTATTCTCCCATGCACGTTGCGTGGGGACTTTTCGGTTGTTCTTTTGATATGTTGAAAACACGCGCTAGATTCTCTTGGTTGTTCCCGTCAAAAAAGCGGATTCATATATGAAACAAAGGAGAGTTCATTGTCTTAAAGTTGCAATTTGATAGTTTCAAATGCTCATAGGGCAAGAGGGGGGCGAAAGGATATGTGCTACTACAGAAGAGTAATTATGGTTTAATATTGTAATTCCGGTTGTTCTTTTGATCTGTTGCACATAATTGTGAATAAATACTTTTATGGATTGTAGTAGATGTGTCAAATACTCAAATCTATATCTGTGTCAAATATTCAAATCTATATCTTTTATGTATAATAAATATAAAAAAGTAAGTATAAATTTCACATTTAACTAACTATAGTGCACTTAAAAATGAATGAACTGGCTATACACATCTTATTAGTTAATATGACATAAACTGGTTTGTGTGTACTTACATCGTGTTAGTAAACTTATGGTGTGTGTACTTACCTACATCGTGTTAGTAAACTTATGGTGTGTGTACTTACTTACATCGTGTTAGTAAACTTATGATAACTCGTCGGTGTTATGATAGATAAGATACCACTGGACAAAACCCATTTCATCAAATTCGAGATATACTATGAACACCTTGAATCATGCCTCTAACTCTAGCTTTGGCAAGGTCGATCTAACTCCGGTGGCCATAGTCCTTTTAGAAATCTCACTCAGAATTTACGTTTCACATATTACATTATTAATTTTTAAACTAAATATGCAAACACAAATTAAGATCATTTAACTTGAACCGATTGATTATCAACAACTTTGATTTTTAAAAAATTGCAACTAATAATACTACACACACTTGAGTTCTTTGTACTTTATGTTCTTCACCTACAATTTGGTAAGAAGAAAGTAAATATCACATTTGTTACGTCAAATTACTTGACCCTGAAATTGAAGAACATACACATTCGTTTACCCTAAAATCGAATGAGAAGGCACATTCGTTGGCAAGCGGCACTGTCATCGCCATTAACCGCCACCGATGTTCAGCTTAACTGCCAACGATGGCTTCGATGTCCAATTTTACTATATCACATTGGTGATGTCCATCTTTTCTCCATGACGGTGGGAACTGTGTGAAATTCACATTAGAGAAAAGAGAAGATAACTCTCACGGATGAGAGAAACAAATGAAAGAGGTGAAGAAGACACACTATTTGTCTGACATATATATGATTGACCATGTGTAAGAAAATAAAGACATGAAAGTCTGAAGACCCACGTGGTGCACTTTAACCTAACATAGTAACACGGGGCAAAATGCAAATTGTAGAAATTATTTTGGTCAAAATATAAACATTAAGACTTTACTATTCCTTTTACTTGGTTTTTAAATATTACTAGGGTTTTCATCGGCGCGCGTTGCGCGCATGATAACCGACTCGAAGCGATTCGAAACTCTAGGCTAAGGCTCAGAACTGGTACTCGATTACGGTTGTTAACCGTAATAGGAAGCCACACCTAAGCAACCGACACCACTCCGCATCTCATCATCACCCTAGGAGCTCATCTGGCAAAGACACATCAACCAGAAAGAAAATAAAGAAACGATTGATGAACATCGATTGAAATTCAAGTCTCTGCTGAGGTTTTCATCATCATCATCAACACCACGAAACCGATTCCATTGATCAACGACATATGTCCAACCCTAATCATGTAGCAAACAATATAAAATTCACGGTCCTACATCATTCGGTCATACAATAAGCATCACAAATGGTAGACATAACAAAAAACCAAAAGAGAATCACAAAGTCGGATCTTTAAATGAAGTAGTAAGTCATCATCAACGACACCACGAAACAACAGTGTGTGGGAACCGGGTAGTTTGTTGGTTCAAGGTTCGTTTGATATTCTCGTTACTCATCATAAGCATCAACACCAAACCATAAATGAAAATTAGAACCAAAGAAAGCAAAGTGAGAGATCTAAATTCAAAAAGGAGTATAACTTGATTATGCGGTCGTGAGACAAACCTACCGTGGCAAAACATGCCATCAAACCTAGAACATAGTCACTTCATTAAGTTCTACAATGAACATACACCAGAATATCACCACCTAGGGTTTCTGAGAAACCCAGTAGCGAAGTTGATTATCGAACGACAGTGATAATCACTGACTCCAACCAAAAACAAATTTTGCCACCAGTAGAGCATCGTCACGACCAGAGCATCGCCACCTTGGATTCCTATATACCTAGCGACAATGCTTATACATGTAACGGTGAAGGTAGTCTCCGCTTCCAAAACCCCATCTCTGTTGCTCACACACTGCCGATGACGACGCCCAATGACAACAACGATAACGCCCGCCACGTTTGCCACCAAGCCACCACCAGTGATGACGGTGGGCGGCAACACATCCAAGCCCATGTTGTCTCTCTCACCTACCATCAACGACCATACATGAGGCCACTGGAACCACCATCGAAACCAATAATGACACCCTAACACAAAAAAAACAGAAGATGAACCGGCGACAGACCTGAAATCTTGTACATGGTGCTGGCGATGGAGACGGTGACAGTGGAGGCGGTGTGGTAGGCGGAAAAAATATAGAGGCACGATGTGGTTCAAAGATGATGGAAGACCGGTGGCGAGGCGATGGGCGCCAAACCGTCTCCAGCACCACCAAACACGAATGGCCCCTTCTCGCTTTTGTATTGTATGAATATATAAAGAGGACCAAAAATACACAATCTGATAAAGTATGTGGTCAAAAGCAAAACTCAAAAACCTACTGTTTCTTTGAATTGGTTTCTAAATGTATAGGGTAATGTAATAATATCTTTTGTCATTGTAGCTAACTCGGCACATTTTTAGATTTTTTAAGATTAATTCCTTATTAATGCCGTTCTTAAGATTGTTGATTAGTTCTCATTAATAAAGTTAACATGGATAACTATATGTTTCTAGGTGGTCACTTTGTTGTAGGTATTATACAACTATACAAGGTGAAACTTATATTTTCATCTATTCAATCAGTAATCTAATAAAAAGACTGCATCTACAGTTCAAGAGTTCTTAATAAAAATTATTTTCAAATTGCTACAAGACCGACGTAGCAAAATAGTGGTGAAATTATTACTTCTTTCATGATCGATCAATTAGGTGTTTTTTGTTTTTTCTGCGGTAAAAGTATCTAGAATCTACAAACCACATCTGCAGTAAAAGATGTGGACCAAACTTCTGCATTCTGTAAAAAAATATTGTCGTTTTTTTAATATCTACAAACTGCTAAATATTTTGTAATTAAAATAAACCTATTTTTTAAACTTTAAAAATTACTTCAACATTAAAATTTAAATAAAAGTCGTACAACACTGAAATAATATTCATAAAACCATAAAAATACATTTTATTTAAAAATGATGGAGGCGAAGGCAACAACCGCGGTAGAGAAGGGGAGGATGGGAGGCGGCTGAGAGGGGAGCAGGGAAGAAGGGAGGAGGCTGAGAGTGTAGGAGTGAGGAGGGAGGCGGCTGAGAGAGAAGGAAGGACGCGGCTAAGAGGGGAGGAGGGAGGTGGTTGCGAGGGAGGAGGTGGAGGTCAGGCGGCGGTGGCGAGGAGGAGGTTAAGGGAAGAGAACCGATGAAGAGAAGGCTTGGCATGGAAAAGATGGTAGGGAAAGGATGTCTCATGGTTTTTAGGTTTTTAGTTTTTTTTTAATTTATGGGGGGAGAGGTTAGAATAGGTGTGAAGAGAGTGGTCAATGTCTTTTCCAAGAAGAGTTGATGAAGACATTTTTAATGAAAGGCCTTCAAGAAATCAAACAGTCTGTACTCTCAAAAAAATTTCGAGTCTGCGTGTGCACAAATAAAAAGGTGGGGAAGAGGTTTCTAAAAAACACACATCTTTAGTGATGAAGTTATTACGCAACAAAAATTAAATTATGTGAAATATCACTGAAAGATGAAATTATCACGCAATAATACTCCCCCCATGATAATTATTCATTCGTGATAATTTTGCCATTGCGTGTTCATCTCTGCGTGAATAATCCTACCCATTGTGTCATAATTTTGATACATAAGTTGCTTCTTGCTTAATAATTTTATACATTTTACAAGTAAAATACACTTTATACAATAACTTTATCATCAACTATTTACAAAACTAATAAAACTAATAACTAAGTTACAACATTTTGATATAGTTCACTTATATTATTCATAAGCAATTGGATCAACCTGAAAATATATACAACCATGTATAATTGATGTAACATACTTCAACTTCACTTATTATTAAATTCGACTAATAAAACTAAATATATAACTATATATTTATAGTAAACATAAACTACTTATAACTAACTGAAATATTATTTAAATAGGGGTATATTATAGATACACCTTATTTATTTTCATCATCTCTATCTCTCTTTATACATACATATAGATACATGGAGAGAGATAAAAACAATAGAGTGTTTAAATAACAAAAAAGAGTGTTTGTATATCACAGCCCTTTAAATAATACATAGATAAACTAATAATTATCTATTGACTATTCTTAACAAATTAATAACTAGGGGTGTTCACGATCCGGTTTTCGCGGTTTTTAGATCAAACCGTAACCGAACCGTTACTAACGGTTTTTTATCACTTAAAACCAAAACCGAACCAATCAAAAGTAAAAACCAAACCAAACCGAACCATTGCAACCGGTTTGGTTCCGGTTTGGTTTCACGATTTGGGCTTTTTTAGGCTCATTTAAGCTAAGTCTTTGAGCTGTCAAAAACAGCCCAAAAAGCTATCAAAATGCAGCCTTAAATAGGTCCAAAATCCTGCCAATATGCGGCCTTAAATAGGTCCTAAAACATGCCAAAACGCAGCTCTAAACCTGTGTACAAACTGCCAAAATGCAATCATTAACCTGCCTAAAATAAGCAGCTAACAAGCTGTCCAAAATAATTAAAAATAAACTGTCCAACTATATGGGCATGAATACTACAAATTGGTGTTTAGGACTTACAAGGCTTTCAAAATCAAGAGATTTATTTTGGCTTCAATCCTGTCAAATGAAAATATGACAACCTTGAATTAATAGTTATGTATAAATATACATATATATACATATATGTGTATATATTGATATACGGTTTGGTCCGGTTTTTTACGACCGGTTTTTGGTACAAACCGTAAACCAAATCATTCACAACGGTTTGAAAATTTTGAAACCAACCAACCGAAAGTTTAGAAAAAAAACCAATCGTGAATCAAACCGAAGACCGGTGTGGACGGTTTCGTGGTTTGAAACCGAACCATGAACACCCCTATTAATAACTACTAATAGATTAAACCAAACTTTTTGGTTCACTCCTTCATCTTTTTTACTTTGTTCAAATTAAACCCTTTAACTATAAATTTATCAAGACTATATACTCCATTCATCCCCTAATCTTAATATTTACCTTCATTTCTCGTTTATGTTTAAAACCGTTCATCTTCTCGATCTCTCCTGGACCCTTACCCCTACCCTGCCCACATCCTATATATTTCAGTTTGAACCTCTAATTTTTACAAAAAAAAAAATTTCGAATCCAAACTTGCTTCCTTTTCTTGATGCATACTTCTCCCCGAATCAGTTATGCCACCTGCTCAATAACCTCTGATTGAAAATAGTAGCCTATGGTTTTTTGGTTTTGACCTGGCTGCTGAACGACAACCTACCACCATGTTGTTTTGTTTCCCGCGCCCACGTACTGTCGGCTTATTTTACCAAACTAACAATCTGCTAATCCGTTCTTATTCTTGACAAGAAATAAAAATCTGTTGTTGATAAGAAACTTTTTGTTGAACGAACTCCATCCTTGATCGCTTTAAGCGTTTTTTTTTTCTATCTCGCTTTTTTTTTTCTTGACGGCGGCTAACAAAGTTAGATGAGGTGTGTACTTCACTTTTATGCTTGCTTGCATGCTTCTTTTCTTTTTTTTTTCGCTCGAATAATTTCAACCACAATTATTTCACATGCTTGCTTGCTTATCCCCTTTCTCCTTATGTATATCTCAAATATTATGCCAAAACATTATAGCATATTAACCTTGTGCTATTTGTTTTCTCTACGATTACAACAATGCACCAATCTTGTTGCTGCTCTCTAGACTTTATGGCTCAAAAAAGTCTCTTCCTCTTCCTAATTTTTTTTATTTACGGTTACATATTTATTCATAATTAATAAACGAAAAAAATGTTCCTTGTCGATTTTTCCATCGTCTTTATCTCTCATGGTTGAGTTCGGATGTTATCTCTCCTTGGTAGTCGGATCAGTTTCTTCTCCACCCTTAAATTCTGATCGGCTCTACACAGGTCGTGATCTTTAACTCTGATACCAATTGTTAAAGTATTCAATTGTATCAACCCGAAAAATATATGCAACCAGTGTATAGTTGAAGTAACATACTTTGACTTCTCTTATTATTAAACTCGACTAATAAAACTGAATACATAACACTATGTTTATAGTACACATAAACTGATCCTATCTCAATGCAAATAGTATTTAAATAAGCATATAGATAAACTAATAATTATCTATTTCTAACAAACCTATAACTACTAATTAATTAAACAAAACTTTTGGTTTTACTCCTTCATTTTTTTTTACTTTGTTCAAATTAAACCCTTTAATTATAAACACATCAAAATTAGATTCTTTATATATAACATATCATAACATAAAAGCATGTTGTAAGATAAATTATATTTTACTAATAAAATCTTCTTTTTAGACTGTTGTATTACAGAGAAATTTATAATTTATAAAGCTATAATATTAATCCAAAATTACTACCTTGTGATCATCAAAGGTCCAAAAGAGTCTCGCGAGTTCTAGAAAAAACATCACCCACAATGTCAAATTGCGATTCACTTTCTCTCTTTTTAGGGACACTTGATGAATAGTTAGATCCGGTGGCATCTTTTACAAGATTTTCAAGGATTTTGCATATTTATTTCTCCACAACATGTTCCTTTCTTCACTGGAAAACACGCATGGCAGGGTTCATGGTGAGTTTATTCACAAGTTATTATTTAAGCCCTAAAAATCAAGGTTTCACGCACTTCGTGATGAAGTCTAATAATTCTCCCTTTTTTAAAATCCTTTAGGTATCGTGCGTATCGTAATTGATTGGTTGGATTTGTGATTCAAGTTCTTCCTTTGCACGTGTTTTATACTGTTTTTTAGTTCTACCTTCTTTCTTATTGGCTTCTTTCGATAAATAAATTCCACGTTGAGAAAAACAAAAACTTTTGATTATGATGTGTAAATAGTATCAAGATCCCTACTCGCATCAGGGGCGTAATATTATCTATAAAAGCCAACGACGAAACGTTATCGTAAACCCGTGCGTTGACAGTTGAAAGTAAGGAAAACGCAACCCGCGAAACTTTATATAAAAAAACAAAACCCTCAAACACGTGTGTGGCGGTGATCAGGTGGTGTGGTAACATTTGAAGCTTAATATTGTTTTGAAGAATATATGTTATATTAAACGGGTCCACTTATCCGCTAAAATAATTTATGTTATATTAAACGGGTCCACTTATCCGCTAAAATAATTTAATGTTAATATAATTTAACAGTTATTAAAAATAATTTAATAATTTAAAGTAACCACACCTTAATGAAAAATTCAAACAATTAAATACATTTAAGGTGATAAAAAATAAGCACGTATAAAATTGTATTTTTATGAAAATCATATGTTATAAGTTGGAGGGAAAAAAAGTAAAAATTTTTTTTTTAAAAAAATCAAAACAATGAATCAACTTGGACGACTTATACGTTTGTGCACGATTACTTGAACAATATAACGTACAATTTTGCTTTAAAAAAAATTAAACTATAATAAAATTAAAAAATAAGCATGTCACAAAGATATGTTTAGAATCTTATAAAATTTTACACTTAAAATAAACAACAAATTGTGAGTATAGCAAAGTTAAAACTAATAGGTAAACATAGAGTATAATCATTATAGCTAACTTTGAGGGGGATCAAAATGTAAATTTTTGAATTGGTAAATGTAAATTAAAAATGTTTACATAAACATAACGCAAACGACATTTATTAAAGGTCTGTATAATACGTATAAACATTTTGCGTTTTCTTTTAAATATTATTTTTTTGAAATGTACGTTGTAGGCAGACGGACGGTACCCAACCTTTGAGATTTGTCTTTAATATTAGGTTTTTCTTTAGTATCAACCACTTCATACCCTAGCATATAATTCAGTTACGTGTGTCTATAGTATAAGAAGGTTGTGTACGTAACCCTACTTTCTAAGTTTTGTCTTTTGTCATAAAACTTTTAGTCTGAGAGTTTTGTGCATCCCTCTTCTTTAATCTTTTGCTGCTAGTAAATAATGTCATGTTGTTTTTCTTCATGGATTTTTTTATATTAATTTAGAAAAGAAAAAAAGAGAACTTTTCTGAGTGAGAGTTTCTTTGGGGGTGACATCTTTACTCCCTGAGATATAAGTAAAGTTTGCATCATCTTATTCACTTAAGGCACTACTGCACCAGTTAAGATTTTGCTAAGTATGTTGTATGTTTGTTAATTTAAAGTTACAAAAAGTTAATATAACTAAAGAATAGGTCTTTGGTCCAATGATAATGATGAATGCTCCTTGACCAAATGATGAAAATTTAAACCTCACAGGCGGATTTAGGTGATGTACAATCAGATGGTGTCATTATGCGTATTTAATTGATTGATTGGACTTGAGATTCAAGCTCATCTGCACGTGTTTTGTAATGGTTTTAGCTCTAGATACTTTGTTATAAGTTGCATCTAGTAAATTTCACGTTGAGAAAAACTAAAACTCTTGATTATAACGTGCAATTTTGAAATGAACGTTACAGGCAGCACCTAATTAAGAGGTGGCCTTTGAGGTTTATATCACATCATACGTCTTATATATGCATCTATTGAGAACAATGAATTTAGTATTCAATTGTGTTTTTGCCTTATTGATGTGAGTTTAAAATGTCACTTTATTACTTTTAACTTATGCTAGAAATATTCTTTCAAATATTAACACTGTAGAAAAATTAATGAATTAAGGAAATAAACAGTGAGGGACCCTAAATTTTATCATGAGCGTCAGAAATTATAAGGATTTGTTGTGTTTTGTCATAGTTCGGTTTAGATCGGGTCAGATCACATAATAAAAATATTAAAAACCAAATAATTTGATATTTAATCTATCAACATATTTGAATTTTCAAATTAACATTAACATTTAACAATCAAAGCCGGCTCGTGAGTTGCTTGGATCGGCTCGTCAAAAGCTTGGCTCGACCTGAGTTTAAACGATCCCGGGCTCATATTATGCCCATATAATAAACAAGCTCGAGCCGGCTCGTAAGACTAAATAAAACTTTTTATTTATATAATTTTAATTTAATCCATTATATATATATTTTTATAAATAATTGCTATAGTTTATAAAACTATGATACAAATATAAATAATAATCAAGAGAGCCTAAATCGGGGTTGAGTTTGAAAATTTTCTTACTAGCTAAGTTTGAGTCTTAGAAATAAAGTTTTATACAAGCTGAGCTCATGCTCGAGTTCTCTTAAGGGCTAAGGCAAACCGATTCCAACAAGAGCCTAGACGATTTCACGCTCGACTTGACCTGTCTACGCTCCTAACACACTACAAGAAATAAGATTTTTTGCGGCGACACAGGTCGTCGCAAAAACTACCACTTTTCGTCGCAATATATATTTTGCGACGAAATTTTCGTCGCTATCCATTCGCCGTAATAAAGTGGTCGCAAAAAACTTTTTGCGACGAAATTTGCGACGACATATTATGTGGGGTCCACAGCATTTAAAAAAAGGAAATTAAATTTCCCTTTTTTGCGACGAAACCTTTTGCGGCGATATTGTATTATTTGTGGCGATATGTCGCCGCAAAGTTTATGACCAAATTCTTTTTTGCAACGAAATTTTACATTTGTTAAAATGTTTTTTACGGCGAAATATTGCCGCAAAAAAGCTCATTTTTTAAAAAAAAATTTTGCTGCATTTGCAGCAATCCACCCAGATCCGCCTGGGTACCAAACCTGCTTTTGCGACCACTTTGAAAATCGCTTATACCATCAAATCATTCCCAAATATAAAATCATAGCATATAAACAAAATATTGTTTAAAGTTAACAAGTTAAATATCATACAAACACAATGTTCCAAAATGTTTAAAAATATTCATAACAACCTCAAAGTGAACATTTTATGATGACCCACCTTCATCATCTTCATCATCTTCATCTTCATCATTTGGTTGAGAATGACCACTTCTCTTCAACGCGCTCTGGACTTGACTTTGGATTTGACTTTGCATTTGTGCCATCATATTAGCCATCATCTGTGACTGCAATTGTTGTTGCTCACTTGCCAGTCTCGCTGCTATCATCTCCTCAACCTCAGATTGTGAGAACATCCGCTGATCTGTTCTATGAGGTGGAGGTGGGGGTTGTGAAGGAACGCTCGGTATTGGACCGATGCCACGTTCCCACCCGGGCCGCTCCCCCAAGACCTGTCGCATGATCTGCTTCTCTAACATTTCAGGGTGTGTTATTGAAGCACGACCATTTGCTCCTGTATAGTTTACAAAAAACAATAAACAATGTTATATATATGGGGATGTTATATATTACTTTATTTTTATAAAATTTTAAGATGTGTACATTACTTACATAGTATGCAGCGGTTCAGGCTGATAGAAATTACCGCTTGAATCGGTATAGAAGCGGCGGTATGCTAATATGGCACTCCTAGTTTCATCAGAACCCTCTTCACGCTGTAAACAAAATTAGGCAAAATTAATATATACATACATTCATCTCATTTTAAATTAGGCAAAACACAAAATTAGACATAAAACAATACATTCATAACCATATTAACACACTAAATACATACATTCTTAAATACATACATACACACATAATACTTCATCTCAACTAACCTAAGCACCCATGTTCATAACCATATAAAAACAAAATTAGGCAAAATACATACATTCATCTCATTTTAAATTAGGCAAAACATAAAATTAGGCAAAATACATACATTCATAACCATATTAACACACTAAATACATACATACACATATAATACTTCATCTCAACTAACTTAAACACCCATGGACACAAATCCCTAATTTTAAAATATTATCTACAAATTAACAAAAAATCCCTAATTTTAAAATTAACATAACAAATACATACATTCTTATATTCATACATACACACATGTTATTTCAAACAATCTCAACTAAGTTAAACATCCATGTTTTCATAACCTTATAAACTTTCTAACCCTAATTTCATAACCACATACATACATTATTAAATACAAACATACACACATGTTATTTTATATTTTTTCATAAACATACATATTAACACATACATAACCTCATACATAAACATAAACATATTTTTTCTAACCCTAATTTCATAACCACATACATAAACTTTCATATTAAACACATACAACTTTCTAAACAAGAACCAATTTCATAAACTTTCTAACACTAATTTCTTAGACTTTTTTCTTAAACACATTTTTTCTTAAACTTTATTAACAATTTCATAGACTTTCTAACCCAAATTTCATAACCACATACATAAACATACGCACATTTTTTCTTAAACAAGAACCATAAATTAACATAAAATTAACACATGAAAATACATACATTGTTAAATACATACATACACACATATTACTTGATCTCAACTAAGCTAAACATCCATGTTCATAACCATAAAAACTACAAATTAGGTAAAATGAACACAAAATCCCTAATTTCAAAATATTAACTACAAATAACACCAAATTAGAAAAAATTGAGGTTATTACTTGAAATCAGAAGTGGTGGTAGTGACTATGATGCAAAAGAGGCTGTGAAGGAGGAGGAACAACGGCGGTGGACGTGGAGCAGCAGCGGTGGTACGCAGGTGGGGTAGTGACGGAGAAGGGGGCCGGCCAACGATGGAGAACGACGGAGTAGGGCCGACCGACGTTGGAACCGACGGTGGAAGGGCCGGCCGACGGAGCGGTGGAGGGGGCCGGTGCGCAGTGGTGGTGTGGGGTGGGGTGCGCAGGTGGTGCTGTGGTGTGGTGTTTGTAAATGAGTCAAAAATAGAACTGAATCCCGACTTAAATCTGGTGAGGGTTTTTTACGGCGACATATCGCCGCAAATAACAAATTGCGACGATACGATATTATTATTTATATATTAAAATTAATTTACCTTTATTGCGATGAAAAAATCGCCGCAAATGATTACGCGAAATTTTTCCCGCCTTAGAAAAAGGCTCTCGTGATATTAAAAAAAACAAAAATAATTAATTTACACTTATTGCGACGACATATCGCCGCAAAAAACTTTTTGACTTGAAAAGTCAAAAAAGTTATTTTTTTGTCGTTTTGTGACTTTTTTACGACGAAACTAGAATCGCCACAAAAAAAATACTCGTAAAAGGCCATTTTTCTTGTAGTGACACTTATAGCAACATTCAAATAATCAAATATACATACATATATTCAACTAATAATTAGATAATCTAATCTAAGCATCTACTAGTCAACAATCTAAAAAGTAATTTATCAAATTATTAATTAATAAGATAAATGAAAAAAATTAGTGTTTTATTAGGGTAAAATTTTGTACGTATAAATTTTTAATTGGTCAATTGGGTTTAGTTAAACAGTCAGCTTAACAAGTCAATAAATAAATGAGTTACGAGCTTAATTAACTCAAACTTGAGTTATAAAAAATAGCATTCAAAATTAGACTTCATCATTCAAACTAATTGTTATGTACTTTTTGATATTTTATGGGGCCGATTTTACAATTTCTTACATGTTGGTGTCTATATTGCTATAAGCATCTCTTTAGGGCAAAAGGTAATTTTATAAATTCTCTTAAAATTAAGAGATGTACATGTATTCATGCACAAGGTACAACTCTTAAAGCAGGCAACTAGAGCTGCGTTCTTTCCGAGAGTTGCAAAAGAATGAGTGGACAGAAGAAGGTCTGCAACCTTCTTTTCTTCTGCAAATCACCAAGATCAACATACCTGCGCATGATTCAAAATTCAAATAACCCTACAAGTATGAACCTGTAGAAGACAAATCAAGGCTCGGCAAAACATACTGTGCGATAACCAAAGCCACGCGACAACAACAAGTTACGCGAGAAGCCTACTGTGCGAAAGACCAGATCCATGCGAGTCGCAGACCACGCGAAAGAATGCTGCCGCGCGAAAGCTTGATCCACGCAAAAGGGATCTCGCGCGAGAACTCTACGTTTAGTATAAATAGCTAGTTGTCGTTTTGTAATTAAGCTTTGCATTCATTATCATTGTATCTGTGCGAAATCGCACAAGACCTTTTATAGGTTTCTGTTTATCAATCGAATATCTTCTTTTGTGATTCAATCCATTCTTCATTTCTATTCCAATCTTGTTTATATTCCGCGTTCACAAGATTGAGATCGTGTGTTACTGATCTTTGGGAGTTTTCAGAGGTTTTACAATTGGTATCAGAGCATTAGGCTCTTGAACCACGATTTGGAGAAGAATTGGATTGAGTTCTACCTGATTTTTGAAGAATTCATCATCGATTACCTTAGATTCTGAGATGGAAACGTTATGCTGCTCAATTGTGGAAGATTTGGACTGATCTGGACCTAATTGAACATAATTAGTGGACTTTAAGCTTAATTTTGATTAAAATTGACTTAAAATTCATTAAAATTGGATTAAAATGGGTTCGATCAAACTTAATCAGTGAATTGGAGGTGAAATTCGCAAGAACAACAGTTGGTAATCTGTTTCAGCACAAAATCGACGTTTTCGCTTGATCTGCACGTTCTCGCACGCGAAAAGGTGTTGTTTTCGCAAAGACAGTTATTTCATCTTTTTGTGCGAGTCGCATAAAAGGTATCTTTGGAATTTCACACGAAGCGCTACTTCTCGCGAAAACCCTTTCCACGCGAAACCTGATTTCGCATAAGTTTGCATTTCGCACGCGAATTCTGATTTTAAACTTTCTGCTCATCATGGCTTCAACTACACCGAATTTGAAGCATCTTACTGCTTCACTTCATCTAGACACTGAGATTGGAACTGGTAACAAGCCACCGAGGCTTCTTTGTGAAGATGATTATACCGATTGGGCGTTTCGATTTGAAAGATATGTCATTTACACGGAACCTAAAATGTGGAGGTCTATACAATATGGTCCTTACATTCCGTTGTACAAAAATGACAAAGGAGAAATGGTTCAGAAACCTGAACATTTGTGGGATGAAGACGACATCAAGAGACTGGAATTGGATGATAAGGCGTATGCTGCAATTACTATGGCTCTTACTACTGAGATCTCACAAAAATTTCAAGAGTTCAGGGGTGCTAAAGTGCTATGGGATGCTCTGGAATCTCAGATAATGGGCAACAAAGACATGAGAGAGAGCAAGAAGGATATGTTGAATCAAGAATTCAACATGTTCAATCACATTGTTGGTGAGGAATTGGAAGCTCAAATGGCCAGGTTTGTTAGACTGGTCACAAAAATGAAGAGTGCTGGTATTACTATGGAACCAATTACTGTGAACAAGAAGTTACTCAACTCACTTCCTTACAGTTGGAATAATAACTGTACTTTGATAAAGAGAACAAAAGACTTGTATACTCTTCAGTTGACCGATCTCATCTCAACTATCAAGTCTTATGCTATGGATGATAAGCAGCGAGCTGCTAATCATCTCAGTTCTCTAGGTGCTGAAGGAACTGCTCTCTACGCAAAGATGGCTAGTAATCCAAATTACTATGTCAGTTATACACAAATGTGTCAGCAACAACAATCGGGAAGTGCAGCTTCTTCATATATGCAACCAGCCGTAACTCATCAAGTTCATGTTCCAGCAGCTCAACATTATTCCCCCATCATCCACCAACAAGTTTCTCAACCTCAAGATTCTCATAGTGGTCAACATGCTTATGTTGCTACTACTAGTCCATCCAAGCAGACTGTTCAGATTGCTGAGGAGCATCTTGCTCTTTTCACCACATTTATGTCAAGTTATGAAGCTTTTATGGCCGGAAGACTTTCTGCTCCTAATATTCTTGTTGATGATCTTCAACAAGTTAATCCGGATGATGTTGAAGAAAACGACATCAAATATCAGATGGCCATGGTAGTTTACAGGGCAAAGAATTTTGCTAGAAGAACTGGAAGGAAAATGTTTGGTGTTAATAATTCTAGCAAAATCGGTTTCGACAAATCCAACCTGAGGTGTTACAACTGTAACAAACCAGGTCATTTCGCCAGAGAGTGTACTGAACCAAAAACAGTTCAAAATGAAGCCCCAAAGAAGATGGTGACTGTGGAGATAGAGCAGAAGAAAGACAAAGCTGGTACTTCTAGTGGCAATAAAGCATTAGTTTCTCAAACAAATGCTGAATACGATTGGTCTGATCAAATGGAGGCCCTTGATCTGACTTTGTCTCATGCACTCATTGCAAAGATTGTGCCAGAACCAGAAGAGGAAGAAAACTTGTTTGCTGAATTCGTGTCTGATGACTTGTTGGAGGGCTTGTTTGCTACAGAAGAAGAAGAGAAGGAGAGAATTGAAGAGGAGAAAGAGAAAGCTGAGAAGAAAGAACAGGTTGAGAAGGATGATAAAGAAAAGATTGTGTTTGAAGATGACACTGTTGAGCTCACAGTCAAAAGTCCATGTAGTAATCCAAAGACTGTTGTTAGTACTCCAGTGGAAGAATCAGATGGTGAAGAGAAAGCATTCATGGTGAAGAAGGTCAAAGAAGCAGAAGGAGAAACTTCAGAACCCAAGGTATATGATGACTTATGTCAAAATGCATGTGTTGAGAAAGTTCAAAGATACAGAGTTCACAATGAAAGCCTGATAATGGAAGTTGAAAAACTTCAGTATCAAGCTAGTAAACACAAGTCAAATGAAAGGATTTTTAAAGAAAAACTTGAAGGTTTAAACAAAACAATTTATAATTTGAAATTAAATCTTCATGATAAAGAATGTACTAATAACGACTTGACCAATAGAAATAATGAACTCGCTCTAGAAATTAACAGACTCAACAGTGAATTAGCCACGGTTAAATTGACTGTTGAGAAATTTGAACTTTCATCAACGATGGTTGAAGGCATAATCAAGTCACAAATGACTCAGAAAATCAAAGGAAAATGTGGTGTTGGGTTTTCTAACATTGCACCTCCAATTAATCATGATTATTCATGTTTACCTTCATCTGAGAACATTTGTGATTCTGAGATGGTCTATGGGATTGGATTTTCTCCATCTCAAAACATAAAACCTTCTGTTAAAATAAACTTATCAGTTGATCCTATCATAGCACCCAAAACTAAACAATCACCTGAAAATCTTTTTGCAGATAAAATGAAGGTGGATGGGTTGGTTGAAGATTGGGAAAGTGAGAGTGAGGATGAGAATGAGAATGAATGTTTAAATAATAAGAATGTAAAAGTTTCACAATCTGCATGTACTCAAAATTTGTCTGGAAATGAAAAGAAGGTTGATTTGAATGAGTTGCAATCTAATAGCAAAAATCATTTGAATGCAAATCAAAGGGCTAATCAAAAGGAAAGAATTGAAAATGATTTTAAGAGTCGATTCATTTCTAAGGGTGTAATTGAAAATGAAGAACATATTTTTAAAGAAACGAATTCTCGGTTCTTTAAAAATAAACTTCATTATAATGCTAACCTTGTGAATCAAGATGTTTGTAGCCCAGATTTGCAAGTGAATAATTCTTCTGCATGCAATATCACAATTCAAAAGCCTGGTCCTTCTCCAGCACCAATCCGTATATCTAAGCCTGGTCCTTCTCCAGCACATTCAAAGTCTGGTCCTACTCCAGCAAAGACAAAGCCTGTTCATATTCCAACACCAACAATTTCACAAGTCAAAATTGCCAAATCTCCGAATCAAAGTGGTCATAATACTTCAATTTCCTCGAATCTGCAAAAGATGAATTTGCAATTGTCAAACGAGACAAAGATTCGAGAGACTGTGGAGAAAGTTAAACCTAGTCAATCTGACTTTGGTTTTTATGACAATTTTCATAATTGTCATCCACAGTTTGTTTTCCACACACAACTGAAGAGATGCTTTCAGTGTGGAAACACAAATCACTTGGCAAATAATTGTCCTTTTAGACAAAAATCATTAAGTAAACAAAGATTTCATAATTCTATTTCTCATAATAGAAAATTATTTTTCACTCGTGGAAAATTATCAAATAATATGAAATCAAAGGTTGCTAATGAGTTTAATGTCAAACGGGATAAGAATTTGACCAATGATATAAAAGAAAATGTCAAGCCTAAAAGCATAAATGATAAAAATGATGTGCAAACAAAATATAATAATCTCAAATCATTTTGTCTTACTGCAACTCAGAATGTGCTCAAGTCATGTTTGACTTGGGTACCAAAATCTAAGTAATTTGTTACTAATGCAGGGACAACCGCAAAAAGCTACTGAAAGTCTATGGCATGTTGATAGCGGTTGTTCAAGACATATGACTGGTAACTTATCATTACTACAAGATGTGCAATCATACAACGGAGGAAGAGTGATATTTGCAGGAGATAGAGGAGGACGAATTACAAAACGGGGTACAGTTACAAATGGCGTCCTAAGTTTTGAGAATGTTAATTTTGTTGAGGAATTAAAACATAACCTGCTAAGTGTGTCTCAAATCTGTGACAAACAATATTCAACACACTTTACTAATAACGAATGCTTAATATTAAAACCAGGTTTTGTTGTTCCAGAAGAATGGGTTTTGATGAGGACTCCGAGAGACAATGACACATATCTTCTTGATATGCATTGTTCTAATTCTTTGGTAACAGCCTCTTGCTTATTATCCAAAGCCTCGGAGAATGATTCCATGTTATGGCATCGTCGATTAGGACATGTCAATCTTAAAAACATGAATAAACTTGTACGTGGAAATCATGTAATTGGTTTACCTGAAAAAGAATATCATTTAACTGAACATTGTTTGTCATGTTCAAAAGGTAAACAACATAAACTTCCTCACAAACCAGTTGCACACAACTCAGTCGAATCAATCTTACAACTCTTACACATGGATCTTTTTGGTCCAGTAAGTGTTCTAAGTTTGGGTCGAAGATCTTATTGTTTGGTTGTTACTGATGACTTTTCAAGATTTACTTGGGTGTTTTTCTTAGCATCTAAGGATGAGACTCCACATCTATTGATCAAATTCATTACTTTGGTGGAGAATCAGACAGAGAAAAAGGTAAAATGCATCAGAAGTGACAACGGGACAGAGTTTTGCAATCAAACTCTGAATGAGTTTTGTGAATCTAAGGGAATTGCCAGACAATTCAGTGCTGCTGGCACTCCACAACAGAATGGGGTTGCAGAAAGAAGAAATAGGACATTAATTGAAGCTGCTCGAACAATGATCTCTACCGCCAAATTACCTTTATTCTTTTGGGCAGAAGCAGTAAATACTGCTTGTTATGTTCAGAATCGTGTGTTAATCAACAAAAGATTAAATAAGACTCCTTATGAAATCTTTTATAATCACAAACCCAAAGTTAAATATTTTAAGGCCTTTGGTTGTTGTTGCACTTTGTTACATACAACCGAATCATCTTCAAAATTTTCTGAAAAGGCTGATGAATGTTACTTTGTGGGATATGCTGCCAATAAGGTTGCATATCGTGTTTATAATAAAAGAACTAGACAAATAATCGAGTCATTTAACATTGATTGGCACGAACTTAACATAACTGATGCAGGTTCAGCTCCTTCATGGGTTTATGATTATGAATCCTTGTTCATAAATTTTAATATTTCTAAATCTTCATCTGCAGCTTCTAATTCTCAATCAATCACCTTGGATAACCAAATAATTGAGGAACTTCCTTCTTTGATATCTGATGATTCTGCTACTGCTTCATCATCCAAAGACATTCCGACAACTTCTGTGCCTGTATCTGCCTGTTCTGAGTCTTTAGATATTTCTTCAGAACAAATTCCTACTCAGGAGCTGGAAGAATCTTTGAGTTCTCCGTTATCTTCATCTTCTTTAGACACTATAAACACACCGATAGAGATCATTCAGGTTCCATTTGACGAGTCTCCAAATGTGTCAACTGCTTCTGAAACTCCTATTTCAGATGACACAATTGATGAAACTTATGTACCTCTATCTCAACATACTGAAGAAGTTCTTGATAATGTTGAACATATTACAAATTTGGAAGATGGAATGGTTGCAGATGAGATTCCTCAATTGAGAATACATAAAACTCATCCAACTGAAGCAATCATTGGCCCGTTGCACGAAGGTGTAGTTACCAGAAGTCGATCAGGAGCAATCAACACATGTCTGTATGCTTGCTTTCTATCACAAATAGTGCCCAAGAATGTGGAAATGGCACTTAAAGAAACAGCTGGATAGAAGCAATGCAGGATGAGTTGATGCAATTCAAGAAACTCAATGTTTGGCATCTTGTTGAACTACCAAAAGATAAGCTTCCGATTGGAACAAAGTGGATTTTTAGGAATAAGACGGATGAAAAGGGTGTTATAGTTAGAAATAAAGCACGCCTTGTGGTGCAGGGATTTTATCAAGTTGAAGGCTTAGATTATGAAGAAGTGTATGCTCCAGTTGCAAGACTAGAAGCAATACGCATTTTCTTAGCCTTTGCCTCATTCATGAACATCAAGGTGTACCAGATGGATGTTAAGACTGCGTTTTTATACGGAGAAATGAAGGAGGAAACTTATGTTTGTCAGCCTCCTGGATTTGAAGACCCAGATCATCCTGATTATGTTTACAAGTTGGATAAGGCTTTATATGGTTTACATCAAGCACCTCGTGCTTGGTATGCAACTCTGACTGAACATTTGCTTGCAAATGGTTATTCAAGAGGTGCAATTGATCAAACCTTATTCATACGAAAATCAAGGGATGATATTATTTTGGTTCAAATCTACGTCGATGATATTATTTTTGGTTCCATAAATGATAGTATGTGCACGGAGTTCGAAGAGGTGATGAAGAAGAAATTTGAGATGAGTTCACTTGGAGAAATTTCATTTTTCTTGGGTATTCAGGTTACTCAATCTGAGACTGGTATTCTCATTCATCAAGAAAAGTATGTTCAGACAATTCTTGAGAAATACAAGTTTCAAGACTCCAAAGTAGCTCCAACTCCAATGGCTTCTCGTCCTACTCTTACTCCAGATCCATTAGGAGAATCAGTTGATCAACATCTTTACAGATCAATGATTGGTTCACTTATGTATCTCACTGCAAGCAGGCCGGATGTTATGTTCCCTGTTTGTCAGTGTGCCCGCTATCAAAGTGATCCAAAGGAATCACACATGAAAGCTGTCAAGAGGATTTTCAAGTATCTCAAGGGTCAACCCAAACTTGGTATTTGGTATCCTCGAAATTCCGATTTCAATTTATTTGCTTATACTGACAGTGATTATGGTGGTTGTAATTTAGACAGGAAATCGACCACAGGAGGATGTCAATTTCTGGGCAACCGACTCATTTCTTGGCAGTGTAAAAAGCAGAACACTGTCTCTACATCCACTGCCGAAGCTGAATATGTGGCTGCTTCGAGTTGTTGTTCCCAGCTTGTCTGGATTCAGCAACAACTTCTCGATTATGGTCTCAACATTTATGACACGCCAATTTGGTGTGATAACACGGCAGTTTTAAACATCGTGAAAAATCCCATCCAACACTCAAAAACTAAACACATAGACATCCGCATACATTTTATCCGCGATTGTTTTGATCGTAAACTTATTCACCTAAAACAAGTGCCGTCAACTGAAAATATCGCTGACTTATTTACTAAGGCGTTTGATCATTCTCGATTTGATTTCCTCGTGCAATCATTGGGAATGATTAACTTTGGATAAATTGGTTTAATGAATCTTCACAAAAAGATTTTTCAGTTTTTAATAATGAATAAAATTGCAATTGTTTCTTTTTCTTAAAAGGACAATCACAATTTTAGGGGGAGAAAATTAGAAAAGCAAGTTCTAAAAAAAAAATATTTTTGGTCTTAGGGGGAGTTAAGATCAAAGGATTGCCAAAATCAAAAAGAAGAAATTTTCATGCTTAAATGAGAAATGATATTACAAAGTTCAAAACGAGTATAAGTACTTTCAAAGACTTAAATACGAATACACTTGGATTATGTTTGATATGTTGATAGGCTTTGCTTTCAGAAATGAAAAGATCATAATTGAGTGATTACACTTGAATTAAAGACATATGATTATATGATTTAGTGGGGAACATATCAGGATTCTGTGCCAAAAATGTTCTAACACAGACTGAGAGATATAATCTTGTCATACTCAAGCCTGTATATGATTGATTCAGTGATTATCATACCTAAATATGTATATACAAAAGATAAACAACATATACAAAAAGAAACAAAAATGAGAAAAATACAAAAAGAAAATAATTGAGCAAAAAGATGCCAACAACAAAGGCCATATAGGATATAAGATGCCAAGAAGCACAAACAAATCAAAAGATATGTCTAAAAGACATACATACTATATGGTATCTATTTTCTATTTTGAGAATATTTTTTAACTTTGGAAGGCAAAATCGAAAGATGGGGCATGTAAGTCCGAATGGCTTGTAAGTCCTAAACATCTTGAGAGGGCAGACGTAAGTCCGAATGGCTGTCAGTAAGTCCTTAAACTTGATAATATTCCGGGTTAAGAATTATTTCTCAGGCTAGTTATGCTCAAATAGTTATATTTAGGATTACAATAAATGGTATCACTGATCATCAATGCATGGTTTAAATCAAATTGGGGTGACTTGAAAAATCTCAATAGTGTCTTGAAGGATAATAATAATTCTACAGAAGTTCTGATTGTGGGATCCACTGACTTATATCAAATTAACACAAAACATGATATATATATATCACTCATTATGTGTCTGAGTAAAACCTGAAGTATAAGTTTAAAAGGACAAAATATATTGACAATCAACTTAACCAGTTATTTTAAATAAAGCTGGACAGAGTCTTAACTTGACAAAGAACTATATGATCTCATTATGAAAATTCTTACAATACAAGCAAGTCCTATCTTGATTCTTCAATTGTTTTCATTCTTTTGTTATTTTGTATGTAAGTGTTTGTTTTATTTCACTTTTATAGTGTTTTATTTTAGGTCAAAGAAATAACAAGAAAAATATTTGAAAATTGAAGATTCATTAAATTATTTGGTCACTTGGTAAATAACAATTTATGTTGACATAATTCATTGAAAATAAAAGGATTGAAAAGTCTGAAACATAAGAAATACTATGAAAAACTTTGAAAACATTTGAAAAATTTTGAAAAATTTTGAAAAATAATTGTTGTTTTGCGCGACAAGGAAAGTCACGCGAAAAGGGTGGTTTCGCGAAACTTGTTTTCGCATGATATGTTTGAGGTATAAAAGGCACAATGTTCTAGACAAACTCTTTGAAGCAACTTCTATCCTGGAGATGTGAAAAGGATTCCGGTCACGCTGTGATCAAATGTATTGACAAGTCTTATCGAATCATTGATCCAGCAGACTTAATGAAGTTTGGCAAAGACGACTTATCCAAGCTGTTACACTGTCCTATCTCAGCTGATGAGTCTGTTTACTTTCTATCTTGCCAGTACGTATGGATGATTGACCGGATCCTGAGGAATAAATGGTATGCTTATGCTGGATCTTACAAGAAGGCGAACATTGACTTTGATTGATTATGTTTCACCGAGCCTAGGGGGAGATTGTAGAAGACAAATCAAGGCTCGGCAAAACATACTGTGCGATAACCAAAGCCACGCGACAACAACAAGTTACGCGAGAAGCCTACTGTGCGAAAGACCAGATCCATGCGAGTCGCAGACCACGCGAAAGAATGCTGCCGCGCGAAAGCTTGATCCACGCGAAAGGGATCTCGCGCGAGAACTCTACGTTTAGTATAAATAGCTAGTTGTCGTTTTGTAATTAAGCTTTGCATTCATTATCATTGTATCTGTGCGAAATCGCACAAGACCTTTTATAGGTTTCTGTTTATCAATCGAATATCTTCTTTTGTGATTCAATCCATTCTTCATTTCTATTCCAATCTTGTTTATATTCCGCGTTCACAAGATTGAGATCGTGTGTTACTGATCTTTGGGAGTTTTCAGAGGTTTTACAGAACCATACTACAAGTATGAACCATACTACAAGTATGAACCATACTACAAGTATGAACCATGAATCATCGAAACTCTATTCTCTTCTAGGTCTCCGATTTCAAATCCAGTTTCACTCTCGCTCGATGAAGATTCAAGATCCGAAATGGAGAGTCGATCTAACTTCGGATCTTCGGTTCATAACGAATCGGTGGTTCGACCACCGTCTACATTCACCTCCGCCCCCAAATCCAAGTATTCAACAATGGGTAAATCTGAAAAGTCTGAAAACGATGGTGCTTCATCGTCTGCAAGCTGGAAAACTGGTCAATATGATGGTAATTCCGATATGAGGATGGTGATTAGGCATTTCTTTACAGAACTTCCATGAACCCTTCATCGATCCATCCTTCATCTCGAATATCGGAAGAGGTAGCGGCGATCGAGGCGGCGTTGTCGCCGGAATAACATTCGCGTTCGCCGGAGATCTCTGCAAACGCTCTGGACTTTCAGGCACCACCGCAACTGGCTCCGCCGGCACCTTCACCGGCATCGGCGACTATTCGCGTTCGCCGGAGATCTCTGCAGAAGCTGTGAGTTCTTTTTTCTTTTTTTAACAGATTTTAGAAGCATTTAAACATACAATTGAATATCTGATTCTCACTTTAAAGGTTTCTTCCTGTATGATGTTACTTGTTTTGTATTTAGCTCGAAGATAGAAGATTTTATGGTTTCTGATATGAAATATGATTATGGACATATTTTGATTTAGGCAATATGAAAATGTTATGGATGCTGTGGAATTTAGGGAAGATGATGGTGATATTTTCGTTTGATTTGATATTTCTGTAGGTTTAATAATTGATTTATTAAATATCTGCATGTTTAGGTTTCATTCAGTATTTCAGTCTGATTCAAGCACCATGTTAGATTATGCTTAGTTGTTTTGTCCATATAGATTCTGATTCATTTCACTTGCTGTATATGATACATGATAATCTGTGAATGCCAAGACAAACTACATATTAAACTGGGTCTTCAAACGTATGCATCTAGTGACTTCCTTTCAATGGTTTGCCAGCTATGCTCTTATGGTTGAAAGTGGTATTAAGTATCAAACTGTAACACCCGCCTCCCAGGGCTCACCCCGGGGAGCGTTACGCATCGGATATACAGAACACATAGTAATCAGAGAATACACAGCGGAAGTCTAACTTTAAATATACATCAACGTGTACAATACATTTGTTCTAATAGATAATACCATTACATCAGTTTAACTATACTAGAGATCCAATCTTCAACAACATTCTAGAACTTTATTTTCTCATAAACTAGCTTGTAATCTTCAATCCCTATAATCATTTGGCACCTAGGATGTGTGTCCATAAAAATAGAAAACATTTGGGACTCAGCATAAAGCTTGTGAGTTCATAAACATGGCATTCTTCAAAATTTAAAACATGTTATCATTGACTATTGCATCAAGCAGATACAGCCATGGCAAACAGATAGGAACAGAGTAAGCACAGTATAAATTCATATAACCAGGCTATGTATACAAAATCCACTGGCTAAAGCAGAATCATACAAGCAGCCCTCAAGCATCCTATCAAGCATTGCCACATATCACATATGCTATTGATAGTCAATTCTACAATTATTACCAGTTATCAGAACATCACATCCCGTTTTAGAAAACAGTTCAGAGGAACTAACCTCAATCAATCACGTCAATGATATCGTCTGCTCAGGTTCACTGCTATCAGGTATTATCCTTTAGGCAAAATAACATTATTTAAGCTATATTCTACCTAGTAATAACTTTAGGGATGATTCGTTATCTTTTTCTATTTGTTGGTTTTATTTGGGCACTTTCTTTTATCCTATGCCAACCCTTTGGTACTACCCTTACTAGTTGGCATAACTCGGGCGTTTCCATCATACCCGAGCCAACCCTCGGGGTTACCCAATACCTTCCCTAATGATAACCTTAAAGTCTAATAATAATAATAATAACAACTACAACACTAAAAATAACAAATAATAATAATACTAACTATAACAATAAAAATAACAACTATAATAATAATAATAACTATGAAGATGATAATAATAATATTAATAATAACTATATTAATACTAATACCTATAATGATAATAACAATAATAATAACGACTATAATAATAATTAAACATAAACTTAAACAAGGGCGTACCTAAAACTATCTACGGCAATTTGATGTAGAGTCTACTCGCGCTCCTAGTCGCGCTTCTACTCGAGTGCCAAAACGACTACTAGCAACACCTAACGGGTATTGAGAACTCGGGATTCTCTTTATATTAGAGCGTTCCCAAAGAAACTTATGTTCTAAATTCAACCTTAAGGCTTCTATTTATAAGAGAGCAGAAGGCAGAGGAAACTATTTGAGGAGCGATGTGGGATACTAAAAGTTCATGCGCCTGAGGATTGCAAATTTTGCAATTGAAGTGATTTATATTATTATTTTATTATATATTATTATTATTATAATTAATTCAGCTGCTTAACTCGTTTTTCTCTTATAACTTTTAATATATAGCGTATTATGAAATTTCAAATATGTCGTTGTGACGAGCTTATTTTTTCTACGAGTCAACCTAAGTTTCGTAAAAAACGGAGCAGGTTCGAATATAATATACTATTATTATATTCAAACGGTCTCTTATAACATAAAAATTTCATTTAAAAACTTCAAACTTTAAATAGACAATTTACTCATTACTTACTCGTTTGACAATATATGAAATGCGAAGTTCATATGACTCAAACGCTCGGGTTGTTACATTCTCCTCCCCTTAAAAGAATTTCGTCCTCGAAATTCGAAGGTTACTCGAACAGTTGAGGATATTTGACTTTCATTTCTTCTGCTAATTCCCAAGTCTTCTCGGGCCCTTTCTGACCTTGCCACTGGACCAATACTTGTGGAATTATTTTCTTTCTTGATTTCCGTTCTTGAGAATCAAGAATCTTTATCGGTTTTTCAGTAAAGTTTAATTTATCGTCTATTTGCACGTCCTCTAATGACATTACTTGAGTCAGATCTGCCAAACACTTCCTTAGGTTCGATATATGAAAAGTATCGTGAATACCTTTCAAAGTTTCAGGTAATTCTAGCTTGTATGCAACTGGACCAATTCTTGCGATGATTTTGAACGGTCCAATATACCTGGGACTTAACTTTCCGCGTTTACCGAATCGCATTACTCCTTTCCATGGTGAGACTTTCAACATCACATAGTCTCCTTCTTGAAATTCTAAAGGTCTCCTTCTGTTATCTGCATAACTCTTCTGTCTATCCTGGGAAGCTTTTAGTCATTGTCTGATTTGTTGGATTTTCTCAGTTGTCTCGGGAATAATTTCAGTTTTGGTCAATTGATCATCCCCTACTTCTGTCCAACAGATGAGAGTTCTGCATTTCCTACCGTATAATGCTTCAAATGGTGCAGCTTTAATGCTAGAATGGTAGCTGTTGTTATAAGAAAATTCAATCAAAGGCAAATGATCATCCCAGCTACCTCCAAAATCAATCACGCAAGCACGCAACATGTCTTCTAAAGTTTGAATTATTCGCTCACTCTGACCATCCGTCTGAGGATGATATGCGGTGCTTAAACTGATTTTGGTTTCAAGTTTCTTTTGAAAACTTGTCCAGAATCTGGAAGTGAATCGGCTATCTCTATCGGAGATAATGGATAAAGGCACTCCGTGCTTACTTACTATTTCATCAATATATATCTTGGCTAGTTTTTCTATTGGATAGCTCTCACTTATGGGTAGAAAATGTGCTGATTTGGTTAGCCTGTCAACCACGACCCATATAGCATTATATCCTTTTCGTGTTCTTGGAAGTTTTGTGACAAAATCCATGGTCACTCTATCCCATTTCCATACTGGCAACTCCAACTGTTGTAACTGACCGGCTGGCTTTTGATGTTCAATCTTAACTTGCAGACATGTTAAGCATTTCTCAACATACTGGGCTATGGATCTTTTCATATTAGGCCACCAGTAGTGATTTCGAATATCCTTATACATTTTGTTTGCTCCAGGATGCATTGTGTATTTGGACTTGTGGGCTTCATCTAATACTTTGTCCTGAATACCTCCAAATTTTGGGATCCAAATTCTTTGACCAAATCGTAGGACTCTATCCATTCCTTGAGTCAATAATTTCTGGTTACCCATCATTCTTTCAGCCTGAATATTCTCATCTTTCAACGCTTCAGTTTGAGCATTTTTGATTTGGTCTTTCCAATCAAGCTTGACATCTATCTTTAATGCTTTTACCCTAATCGGTTTAACTCTTTCTTTCTGACTGAGAGCATCAGCGACTACGTTAGCCTTTCCTGGATGGTATTTGATTTCACAATCATAGTCATTGAGAAGTTCCATCCACCTTCTTTGCCTCATGTTTAACATCTTTTGATTAAAGATGTGTTGTAAGCTCTTATGGTCTGAGTAGATTACACACTTAGTACCATACAAGTAGTGTCGCCAAATCTTTAAGGCAAACACTATGGCACCCAATTCAAGGTCATGCATAGTATAGTTCTTTTCATGAACTTTTAGCTGTCGTGATGCATAGGCTATAACCTTGTCACGTTGCATCAACACACAACCTAAACCATTATTTGAGGTATCACAGTATATTGCAAAGTCTTTATTACCATCTGGTAATGAAAGTATAGGAGCACTACTAAGCTTTTGTTTTAGAAGGTTGAAAGCTTCTTCTTGCTTTGGTCCCCAGTCAAACTTTGCATTCTTTCGAGTCAAAGATGTTAAAGGGGTAGCAATCTTGGAGAAGTTTTGAATAAACCTTCTATAATATCCTGCTAATCCCAAAAAGCTCCTAATCTCACTGGGATTCTTCGGTGATTCCCATTTTATCATAGCTTCTATCTTAGCTGGATCTACTTGTATTCCCTTCTCATTTATTATGTGACCGAGGAATTGAACTTCTCTTTTCCAGAAGTCACATTTAGAGAATTTTGCATAAAGATTTTCTTGTCGAAGGGTTTCTAGAACCATTTTTAGATGTCTAGCGTGATCATCTTGGTCCTTAGAATAAATAAGTATGTTGTCTATAAATACAATAACAAACTTATCCAAGTATGGCTTACAAACTCTATTCATCAGATCCATGAATGCTGCAGGAGCATTGGTTAGTCCAAAAGACATAACCAAAAATTCATAATGCCCATAATGCGTCCTAAATGCGGTCTTTGGAATGTCTTCCCCGCGCACTTTCAACTGATGATAACCTGATCGAAGATCAATTTTTGAAAAGTAGTTGGCTCCTTGAAGTTGATCAAATAAATCATCTATTCTTGGTAAAGGATACTTGTTCTTAACAGTTAACTTGTTTAATTCTCGATAATCAATGCACATACGCATCGAACCATCTTTCTTTTTGACGAACAATACTGGCGCTCCCCAAGGTAAGGAACTCGGTCTAATAAACCTTCTTTCTAAGAGTTCGTCAATTTGCTTCATAAGTTCTTTCATTTCTGAAGAGGCTAGACGATAAGGAGTCTTCGCGATTGGTTTAGCACCAGGTACTAAATCAATACGAAATTCTATGTGAGGATCAGGTGGAAGTCCTGGTAAATCTTCTGGAAACACGTCTGGGAATTCACATACTACAGGTATTTCATTCATATGCATTTCCTTTTTAGCATCCACCATGCATAAGAGAAAGGCTATGCATCCTTTCTGAATACAATTCCTTGCCTTCATTGCTGAGATGATACTGGTCTTGGGGTTTCCATCACTACCATGAATTAGTAGCTTTTCCCCATCTGGCTTACGTACAATCATCGTCTTATGTTTACAATTGAGCCGAGCACAATTCTTATTCAACCAGTCCATCCCAAGAATAACATCATATTCACTTAAAATGGTCGGCATTAAGTTTACAGAGAATTCGGTGTTAACTAAGGTGATAACACAATCCCTAAAGATTTTACTTATCCTATCTCGCTTACCACTCGCAGTTTCTACAATATATGCACATTCTAGAGTTTGTGGTACTAAGTTCAAATAAGGTACTATGGTAGTTGAAATGAAACTTCTATTTGCACCAGTGTCAAAGCCTACATGAGGGAGCAGGGATTTAGTATTCACATGAGGGATTATGATCCAGAACATAATAGTGTTAATAGATAAGAAATAACAGTGGCCAGGTGTCATTGCTTATCTATTGCAATTATAATGTTCTAGCCATTATCCTCCATGGTTCACCAAAACCCCTTACCCAATACCTATGCAATTAATCAAATTATCTTAAAGCATCTTTCCTAGTTTAAGTCTAGATACTATCTTTGTACCTAGTTCACTTAAACTATGGCTCTGATACCAACTTGTAACACCCGCCTCCCAGGGCTCCCCCGGGGAGCGTTACGCATCGGATATACAGAACACATAGTAATCAGAGAATATACAGCGGAAGTGTAACTTTAAATATACATCAACGTGTACAATACATTTGTTATAATAGATAATACCATTACATCAGTTTAACTATACTAGAGATCCAAATCTTCAACAACATTCTAGAACTTTATTTTCTCATAAACTAGCTTGTAATCTTCAATCCCTGTAATCATTTGGCACCTAGGATGTGTGTCCATAAAAATAGAAAACATTTGGGACTCAGCATAAAGCTTGTGAGTTCATAAACATGGCATTCTTCAAAATTCAAAACATGTTATCATTAACTATTGCATCAAGCAGATACAGCCATGGCAAACAGATAGGAACAAAGTAAGCACAGTATAAATTCATATAACCAGGCTATGTATACAAATTCCACTGGCTAAAGCAGAATCATACAAGCAGCCCTCAAGCATCCTATCAAGCATTGCCACATATCACAGATGCTATTGATAGTCAATTCTACAATTATTACCAGTTATCAGAACATCACATCCCGTTTTAGAAAACAGTTCAGAGGAACTAACCTTAATCAATCACGTCAATGATATCGTCTGCTCAGGTTCACTGCTATCAGGTATTATCCTTTAGGCAAAATAACATTATTTAAGCTATATTCTACCTAGTAATAACTTTAGAGATGATTCGTTATCTTTTCCTATTTGTTGGTTTTATTTGGGCACTTTCTTTTATCCTCTGCCAACCCTTTGGTACTACCCTTACTAGTTGGCATAACTCGGGCGTTTCCATCATACCCGAGCCAACCCTCGGGGTTACCCAATACCTTCTCTAATGATAACCTTAAAGTCTAATAATAATAATAATAATAACAACTACAACACTAAAAATAACAAATAATAATAATACTAACTATAACAATAAAAATAACAACTATAATAATAATAATAACTATGAAGATGATAATAATAATATTAATAATAACTATATTAATACTAATACCTATAATGATAATAATAATAATAACGACTATAATAATAATTAAACATAAACTTAAACAAGGGCGTACCTAAAAACTATCTACGGCAATTTGATGTAGAGTCTCCCCTACTCGCGCTCCTAGTCGCGCTTCTACTCGAGTGCCAAAACGACTACTAGCAACACCTAACGGGGTATTGAGAACTCGGGATTCTCTTTATATTAGAGCGTTCCCAAAGAAACTTATGTTCTAAATTCAACCTTAAGGCTTCTATTTATAAGAGAGCAGAAGGCAGAGGAAACTATTTGAGGAGCGATGTGGGATACTAAAAGTTCATGCGCCTGAGTATTGCAAATTTTGCAATTGAAGTGATTTATATTATTATTTTATTATATATTATATATTATAATTAATTCAGCTGCTTAACTCGTTTTTCTCTTATAACTTTTAATATATAGCGTATTATGAAATTTCAAATATGTCGTTGTGACGAGCTTATTTTTCTCTACGAGCCAACCTAAGTTTCGTAAAAAACGGAGCAGGTTCGAATATAATATACTATTATTATATTCAAACGGTCTCTTATAACATAAAAATTTCATTTAAAAACTTCAAACTTTAAATAGACAATTTACTCATTACTTACTCGTTTGACAATATATGAAATGCGAAGTTCATATGACTCAAACGCTCGGGTTGTTACACAAACATCTGGCATTTGGTTCTGTTGAGAGTGAAATAACCAGAGGGAGCATGAGATTACTGTGTTATATATCATATATGGATGATTTTACAAGTCATGTTGCTTGTTGTATTTTCAATTTGGTTGATACTAACAGACCTTTTTTTAATTAGCATTTTATATGAATGGTCGGCTGGGGACAACTGCTACTACAGCCATCTTCATTGCTGCAGCAATTACAGATTGGCTAGACGGGTATCTTGCACGAAAAGTATGCATTTCTATGTTTTAAACAATATAGGCTTACGCAGCAAACTTTAGTTTCCGAATTTAATTCGTCTCCTTTGATGCATTTTAGATGAACCTAGGAACTGATTTTGGTGCATTTTTAGATCCTGTGGCTGATAAGGTATGTCTTTACTTATTCTTTCTTTGGACTTAAGTACTTAACCATATGTAATTTTCCTTGACCCTCATTTTTTCTTGCTACCTTTAACTATATAGTTAGAAGGTAGCGCTGGATAACTGGATTGTATATTTTTCATAGTTTACTTTTGGGAATCTCCCAACAACTAGGATATATTCTATATTTCTAACAATCATTCTATCTTCGTTTAATTATTCATGCTTACTGGGTTCAGCTTATGGTTGCTACTACATTGGTTTTGTTATGTACAAAACCTCCTGAAGCTGCTATGGTTGGACAATGGCCATGGTTGATGACCGTACCATCAATTGCAGTAATTGGCAGAGAGGTAGTGCTTGAGCTTAACACATTGCGAATGCAGTTATGTTACAATATAAAATTTCAGTTGGAAGACAATTTTAGGTGTAACATGAGGCTATCTATTTTCAAATTATTGCTCCCTTTTTTCCGGAAGTTTTAAATCAGCTTTGCAGTCAGATCAATTGCTATTTATTGACATCTAAGTAGCTAACTTCGAATATATACATAATTGCCTTTCCAGTAATCATAGTAATGATGTTAGCTACAAATCGTGCTTTTAGCTCAATGCTAACAAACACAATCTGATGCCCCTTTGAACTGATTGAAGGGACCTAAGTATTGTAAAAGGGATTGCGGGTTAGGCTATTGTTTGTTTTCCTGTTGCCACTTAGCACACACCACATGGATATGTGGTTTGGTGTCAAGATTTTGCTTTTATCCACAATACTTGTAGTTAGGCAAAAACAAACTATGTCCATCATGTATGATCTTAAGATCACGCATCTGGGATGTGTTTTTTTATGTGCATATGCATATATTATGCTGTTTTGACCTTTTGTGGGTCTCACACTTCTCCCAACAGTTTTTCATTATTAACAATTTAGAACTTGCTAACATCTGAGCTTTACACCTAGCATTTTTTAATTTAATTTTTTATTGCCAAATATTTTGCGAATCTTGTGTCTTATTTTGACTTTGAGATATACCAAGCAAACACGTATGTTTCTTTATTTAGTATCAGGTATTATTTTATTGTTATTAGTTTTTCTGTTGATTGGCAATCAAAACAAAAAATTAAACACATGCATTTTTATTTAATGTTATGAGTTTATTTATATATTACATCTCATAAACCCTTATATTTCTGAAACATTTTTTTATTGTTTATGTAGGGGATCTCAGATGATGCTAATGAGTCTATGATCTAATGGATTAGGTAACTTATTTAATTTTGTTTACTTTGTGTTATTTAACTTGTAATGGACCTCAAGTCTCGAGTATTGCTAGCCATTAATGTAAGGATTAAGTAATGTTTTGATCTTGCCGATATGCTTTCATCACTCGGCTAGCGAATGTCTTCATTTGCCTATATCTGAGATCTCGAGCCAAAGGGGTATCGTGTTGTAAGTATCGCCCCCGCAGCATCGCGCGGGTTCCTTGCTAGTTTATCATATATATATATATATGACTTTAGAAAAAAAATTCATGTGGTCCCACCCCGAAAGTCTAGGTACGCCGCTGGTTCAAATAAACTAAGAATAAATACTTTTGAACTTTTCCTTAACATCAAGATATTATAAAACAAAGCCGTCAAACATGTTTTTATCTGCATAGTTAATAACTAATTAATTAATCTAAGTACATGTTATTAAGAACAGCAAGTCTCAAGGTGTCTTCTTGATCACCAGTGAAGCCATTAGGAACCTTCACAATAACATCTTGTAGCATCAGATCCTTCACACTTGATACACTCGCATACCGAACCCTTAACCCAAGGCTTCTAAGTGCATCCATCAGTTTCGCTGCAGGATAGTTAACATCCGGTGATTGAACCCGAATCATCAATTCTGTTCCTAGTGATTTAACCTCGACTTCAACTCGATTATCGGGTGAATGACCCGCAATACCCCTTGAATTATCAACATTGTTATAATCACAATGTTTAAACTTCAATTGGGTCTTGTTTTTTGAACCTGTTGGTGAAGATTGTGATCCTGTTATTTTTTCTAGTGTTTCTATTTTGGACTTGAGCTCATTGATGTAAGTTACTGCATCTGCTAGTAGAGAGGCTTTGTCCATCTTTGAGACGTATGGAACCACGCTTCGGAGCGCGTAGAACCTATGGTTTAACTTCTCTCGTCGCTGGCGCTCCGCCTCTACATGGTACCCGGGTGACATTATGTCTGCAGGAGCAACCTTTGATCGTCTTCCTCGCCTCTTAGGCGTGATTGTAGTGTTGTTGGCTGATGGCGAAGGGCTGTCGGTTTCGAATGGATCTGAATCAGAAGATGACATCTTCATCTTCTTCTTGCTCACCACTTCTTCTTGTCCTTCTTCACTTGCTTGATTCTGAGGGCCTGAAAGTTGATCAATACACAATAATTAAGACACTCATCTTTATACCTAATAAAAGATTAAAAAAGTGTCATCAGTGCATCTCATTTTTTCCTTCTTTCTCGTATAAAATAATAATATATATTAAATAACAATTAAATTAAAAAAATATAACTTTAATATTAAATAGCAATAATATTAAAGGTACTGATTTTTTTAAAAGACAATTACAAGTTTATGATAATTTTGTTAATCTTATTTAACACTAAATTAGTTTAGTCTTTATTAGACAATGATATGGAAAGATAAGGATGTTTATGAAATAATAATAAAATATATGCATTGTTTAGGAAATATTTTAAGGTGTTAAATGGTCAAGATCTTACCTTGATTAGGGATTTCAAGTCCATCAACAATATTTGTGACATTGGCATTGAAAAAGCTATCAGGATCAAAGACGGATTTCGTTAACTGGAGTAGACCACGGTCATGTGTTGCGGTATCACACGAACCCAATTCAACAACACCATTAGAAGTTGGAATACAAACCAACGATTTGATTCCGCGTACTCTAACTTCTTCAGTTCTTCTACTGTTGTAATTCTTTAGCTCGATATCGCCAGCCAACCATAGGCACGATCCTGAACCATAACTCTCGCCAACGACATCATGCCCCGGCAAAAAGCACATCTCGACTGAAGACATAAACAGCCATTGTGTATCACAAACGTCGTCGCATCCAAACATTGGATCATGGTCATTACTTGTTGAAGTAAGCAAGTCACTATTTATGCTAGGAAAATACCCATCAGCCCACGATAGAACAAGCCGATTGTCAGTGTCTCTTGTGGCTTGCCAGAATATGGCGTAAAGCCACCTCTCGGGTCGGTTTTGGAGGATGAAATTGAGTCGGGTTTGAAGTGAGGAGTGCGGCAAAGCGTCTAACGCCATGGCACAAGCCACCGGTACTTGTTGTGTTGTATAATGAACCCCGGTGACACTCGAGTTAGTGAGGAAATTGATGGAATTGAGGGTGGGGGGTGTGTGAGACATGTGCATATGTTTTTGTAAGTATCATGAATTGCATTCTTGTTGTAGATTTGTAGTCATATATATATATATATGACATCATTCATCTTTATGTCAGCATCATGAATTGCATTCTTATAACAGTAATTTGTCGATATATGTATTCATATCGACAATTCGTCTGCACCACACAAAATTTGTATTCAATGGATATGTCACATGCATGAAGGAGCTTTGGTTCTTCTCTCTTTTCTTTTCTCGACCGTACGTATTTTCGATTTCTTCGTACTCAAATTTGATATTATGCGGATGCCTATTCGTTTAAAAAGAGCCATTAAATTGTTTTAAAAGTTTACAGTTTTCCAAGTATTTTTATTAAAATACGTGTTAAATATAATTGTACTCATTGTAGATATAAGGCATAAACTACTTATGATATTAACTAAGCGAGTTTTACGGATCGTGTGTTCGCGGTGTGGATTCTGGATTTACACAAGTTTGGACACAAATTAACATTTAGAAAAATTGTATAAACGGAAGTAAAACCACGACATACACAAATGTAGCCTTTAAACATCTAGCTAGTTTGTTAGATATTATAAATATTAAATTATTAATTTTAATAAGTAATATATATTAATAAAATTTAAAACCTAATTAAAATACCAAAAAATATTTTAGTTACATAATATAAGAAAATAAAAATATACATATATGATCCGAATTGAATTTGGATAGATTCGGAGCCGATAACAATACCCACATTTCGGATCGGATTAAACTTTTAGGGCTATTAAATTTTCAGATCCGAAAAACCAAATAATCTGTTGTCTAATCCGACGATCATCATTGCTAATTAAATGATCTTAAATAGTTTAGGTTGTTGGATTAAAGTCTTTAGGACATACCTAACAATATACTAGCCCATTTGATGACAAATAAAATATACAGGGAGTTGAGTTCAGACATGCATTTCCCTTCAAATGTAAATGTAATTCAAATGTAAATGTAAAGCTTCAAATTCATAAATCAGTCATATCTATGAAAACATTATTAGATAATATTATTCGGGTTATTTGTATGAGCCAGCAGGTCCGGTTTGGTTTTAAGATTTGCATTATATTCTCTATATATTGTAATCAAACTCTAACAATAATATAGTCTAATATTGTAAGATGGTAAAATACTTGATTGATTATTATTGATAGATTAGGCTACATTATATAGAGTTTACAATATAATCCTAAAAACCTAAACGGGCCCGTGGACTCAACCCTAATAATAATCATTACCAAACCCTAATAATAATATAGTTAATACTCCCCCACAGTCAAAGTGGTAGAGAAACGGACTATCAGACCGGAAACAACAAAAGTAAACATAAAGAACAATAAAAAATAGTCTCGATCTCGGTCATAACTTCGGCTAAAATTTCATAATCTTGCAATCTTCGATCCAAAACCTTAAATGCAATCCACAATATTAAATAATAATGTAATCTTGCTAGGTGCTTCCGAGGCGGAAGTGCGACAACGGCATAAGGCGGCGCAACGACGGACCGTAGTCCTGCGGCGACGTGGCAGAGGCGGCGCGGCGGCGGATTGTAGTCCAACAAGTGGCGCGGCAACATGATCACGTGATTGATATCCCAATAAAGTGTAAAAAAAAGAAACAAGATGACACCCAACCGTGGTTGTGCGATGGTGTGTCATACCGAAGGCCGGTGACCTTGGCCAGGCGGCATTCTTCGGTGGCAACGGACCGTGGTCCGGCAAAGAACAAACGAAGGAGAAAGAAAAACAAGATGGGATATGGGCATATGAGTTTTGTGAAGAAGAAAGAATTAAAATAAGTGGTTTGAATTTAAAACTTAGACGGATCTTTATTAGCGGCATACCGCCCTGTCTGGGATTTGAATGTGGTGGTGACGAGTAGGGTTTGTAATTTTATGGTGGTAGAGTGTAGAAGAAGGTAACCAGAACCTTAAGGCTCTGATACCATATAAGATGGTAAAAGACTCATTGAATATTATTGATAGGTTATGTTACATTATATAGAGTTTACAATATAACCTTAAAAACCTAAACGAGCCCGTGGGTTCAATCCTAATAATAATCCTTACCAAACCCTAATAATAATATAGTCCAATAAACATTTTAGTCTTTAAACTAATTGAAAACATGGGTTTATATCGTCTAGTCAAAGTACAGCTAATAGTATATGAATGTAGAATTTTTATCATGGCTTTTAGGAGGCAGATATGGTTCTACGGGTACACCTTTCATACTAGCGACACAAGGACGATTTTGATTCCTACTTTCTTCGATACAGGTTTGATTAAACTCATATACTGATATATTATATCTATGACGATGATGTTCTTTGAAATACAACAACAAAAAAAGATGAAAAGATAATCATTTGCTCAAAAACAAGACAATTAGCCGAATATACACATTGGTCTGAGCTCTTGTTACACAATCTTAACAAACAAGAAATGTGTAATAGGATAAGATTAGTGATAACTCAACTTCTTCCAAGAGTAATTAGTGGAATGGCAACGGACATCGCATTTACACATCTCGTATTGTCCAGACACATACTGACAAACAACTTCCGCTCATTTTTAAAAGAAAACAATTTCCAATTATGTTATGTTATAATATGACCATTAACAAGAGCAGAAACAATGTTTAAATAAGATAGGTGTCTATTTTCCTATATATGATTTTTTTGAAAACCAACTATATGTGTACCCTTTTGGAAAGTGACGTAGCCAAATGCACTAAAAGTTTTAAGTACCTAACTTTTGTAATGATCCATGCATATAATAACACATGTACAAATGAAATCGTGATTTGAAATGAATTTGGGGAAAACTACTATCTCCTTCTCATTAACAGTATTTAAACTAAGTACAAGATAACAACCTAACTAACTAACTGTTAACAACTAAATATGTACAAGTCATAAAGCTATCTGTACAACTCTATCAACTTCTATATATTAAAAGAATCATCTAAAAAAGACTTTAAAGATGCAATTTCTTCGGAATTATTACCTGTAAGTAATATATCATCAACATAAACTGCCAAATGAACTTCAGAAGACCCCATATGTCTGGAAAACAAAGAATGATCATTGGATGATCGGATATACCCCCTAGATTTTAAAGCATCGGAAAGCTTCCCATACCATTGTCTTGATGCTTGTTTTAAACCATATAAAGACTTTTGAAGCTTTAGAACCTTAGATGAATCAGCAAGATCAAAACCAGGGGGTGGAAGCATATAGATATCTTCATCCAAATCATCATGAAGGAAGGCATTATTAACATCTAATTGAAAAAGAGACCAATGCTTCTTGGTGGCTGTGGCAACAAGACTTCGTATAGTGGTCATTTTGACCACCGGTGAGAAGGTTTCATGATAGTCAATTCCATAAGTTTGAGTATCACCCCTGATAACAAGTCTTGCTTTGCATCTTTCAATTGTACCACCAGCCTTGTATTTAACCTTATACACCCATTTGCATTTAATAGCCTTTTTATCCTTAGGTAAAGAAGCAATAACCCATGTATTAGTATTGGTTAAAGCATCTAATTCCTTTTGCATAGCCAGTTGCCATTCAGGAGAAGAGGCAGCTTCTTTGTATGAACGAGGTTCAACAATATTATCTAAAGATTGAGATAATGTTTGACTAGCAAGTGAAAAAGCTGATTCAGGAATTTGATGAACTGCTGAACAAGCAGTTACAGTATGTGGACAATCAAAAGCTGAATAGCAATGATAATCATCCAGATAAGAGGGTTTAGTAGAAGTTCTAGTAGATCTCCTAACATCTGGAATAGACTGATGAGTATCTGGAACAACAGGTGAAGAAATAGAAGAAGAACTGACAGGAACAGAAACAGTGGGAGGAGAAGTAGAAGAGGAAGAAGAAGGTAATGAGGAAGAAATAGGATCAACAAAATCAAAAGGAATAGAAGGAAAAAGAACAGATTGATCAGAAGAAATGGAAGGAAAGATGTGTTCAAGAAAAACAACATCTCTAGAATGAAAAAATTTGTGAGTGTGAAGGTTAAACAGTTTGTAAGCCTTCTTGTCTGGTGGATAGCCAAGAAATATGCATGGTTGAGCTCTAGGATGAAATTTATCTCTACCTTGTGACAAAGTAGATGCATAACACAAGCAACCAAAAGACTTTAACCTATGGTAAGGTGGAGCTTTACCAAATAACAATGTATAAGGACATTGGTTTTGTAACAATTGAGTGGGAAACAAGTTAATAAGAAATGTGGCAGTTAAAAGACACTCCCCCCAAAATCTAACAGGAAGTTTAGATTGAAAGAGTAAGGCTCTAGATGTTTCTAAGAGATGTTTGTGTTTTCGTTCTACTACTCTATTTTGTTGTGGAGTAGCAACACAACTTGTTTGATGCAAAATACCCTTAGAAAGCAAATATTGAGTATGAACAGGTGAAGAGCCTAATTCAAAAGCATTATCAGATCTAATGCATTTGACTTTAGTCAGAAACTGAGTTTCAACCATCTAAATAAAGTTTTGCAAAACATGGAATGCATTCCCTTTGGTTGAAAGCAAATGAGTCCATGTAAATCTACTAAAATCATCAACAATGGTAAGAAAATATCGAAAACCATGATGAGTAGAAACATTATATGGACCCCAAACATCAATATGAATAAAATCAAAGGGATGTGATGTTTCTTTGAAACTATAAGGAAAAGGTAATCTATGTTGTCGTGCTTTAGGACATACATCACAACAAGAAATCTGATCATCAGATGTAACAGATACAAAGGGTAGTTGTTTCAGTTTATACAATGGCATATGCCCAAGTCTATTGTGCCAGATTTTGCTACTAACAACAACATTACAAGTAGACTGATTTATTTGAGAATTAACAACAGGAAACTCAGAAGAAACAACATCATGAGTGGTGAGTAGATATAGACCATTGATCAGCTTACCAAGTTCCACTGGCCTCTTCAGAGAAGAGGCCTGCAACATACATCTTTGATTAGAAAAGAATATTAGACCATTTGTTTGTAAACATAATCTGCCTATGGATAGCAGATTATGCTTAAAATTTGGTACTAATAAAACATGTTGCAAGTGTAGGTTTGGTGAAAGATGGCATTTACCATACTTAGTAGCTGTAAAAATTTGTCCATTAGGAATCGAAATAGAAACAGGTTGTTTAAGAAGTTTAAGGTCGGTTAACATGGTTTCATCAAAACACATGTGCTCACTTGCACCTGAATCAATAATCCATTTAGAGGACTTATGAGAAATAGAAGTGCAAGCTATTATACCTGCAAAATTAGCTTGTTGAACCTCATGAGAAGAGCTTTGTGAAGAGTTTGCAGAAGCAACATTGTTCAATTGAGATTGTTAAAACATCTGCAACAGCTGCTGATATTGTTCAGGTGTGAAACTGGCACTAGAATTCATTGCATGTATAGAAGAATTATTGGATGAACCATCTCCATCATTGAAACAAGCATTAGCATTAACAGATCTAGGTGTTTTAGTGAACTTAATGTCCTTTGGAAAACCTATGATCCGATAACACTTGTTTGCTGTATGACCTTGTTTCTTGCAATGAGTACAAACAGGCTTCTTATAATCAGTCAATTGCTTAGCTTGAACATGCATGGAGGAGGCATCAGGAAAAGATTATACAGTAGGATGAATCTCCCTTTGCTTTTCATCCTGCATAAGAATTGAATATGCCTTGCTAACTGAAGGTAATGGATCCATCATCAATATACTTCCTCGTATTTGATCATAGACAGAGTTTAATCCCATAAGAAACTGAATCAACCTCTGTTCCTCTTCTTTCTTAACAATTTCGGCAGAAGCACCACAAGAACATACCGGAGTGGTTGAGCATGAACTGATCTCATCCCAAACAATCTTAATTTTGGCAAAATAAACTGCAATACTACAATTACCTTGTGAGATTTCAGATAAACTCTTTTGCAACTGATAATTTTTCGCACCATTACTCTGTCCATATCGATCACTTAACTCCTTCCACAATTGTGCAGCAGTTGTAACATACAATACACTTTCACTTATTTCTCGTGATAAAGTGTTAAGGATCCATGAAATCACCATATCATTGCATCTAGTCCAAATAGCAGAATTAGTTATTGTACTAACAACGCTACCATCAACAAAACCTAGTTTGTTCTTTGCCGCTTCCAAGAACCAAATCCATATCCGTCAAAGTGTTTCGAGACTAAAATCATACCTGGATTGTCAGATGGATGAAGATATAGTGGATTAGATGCATCAATTGTGTTTGAAGCAAGTGAAGATGTTGTTGAATCACTGTTCGGCATGATGAAGTTGAACGAAATGAAATCAAGAACAAAATTGAAAGATCGAACGATGAATGATGATTGAAAGAATGATGAATCAAGAACGATGAATGATGATGGTAAATGAAGAATGAGCAGGATCAAGCGATTCGCTCTGATACCATGAAATCGTGATTTGAAATGAATTTGGGGAAAACTACTATCTCCTTCTCATTAACAGTATTTAAACTAAGTACAAGCTAACAACCTAACTAACTAACTGTTAACAACTAAATATGTACAAGTCATAAAGCTATCTGTACAACTCTATCAACTTCTATATATTAAATATGCTAACAACAAACCCAAAAAAATGCTTAATATATAAAATTGGATGGATGCCGCAATACTGCTATTAATAAAATTGGATATAAATGTGTTATGGATATAAACTGGTGGTGTGTGATTCGTATTATTCAAACTAACATGACAACTAGCATTAGAACCAGCTGGACTATCATTCATGTTTCATTCATGTTGTTTGACGATGCATGTTGTTTTTGACCCCTTTGAAGATTGCCTAATTACAAGTACCAACACCTATTTTGAAGGACACCTTACATCTTTCCGAACCAAATAATCAACTCCAGCAAGATCCCATCTTGATCTTAACTGTATTGGGTAGTAGCTATCCTTAAAATTTTGGTTTTGCTAGATCCACTTCTATGGTTGTTGAGATGTTTGTTACAAATCCCGTTAACCTTTGCTACATACCTTTTGTCTTATGACCCCCCATTTTGACTTTAACATGTAATAATCTCTTGAAAGTATTTAAAAACACGATTCCAAAAACACAAAGATGTTTTAAAATTAGAAGTAAATAAAAAAACAATAATAAGAAAATAACACAGTAAAAATAAAAATAATACTATATATTTAAAAATGATACTGATAAGGGAGGAAGGGACACTCCTCTAAACTACCCTGGAATCCACCAATCACACACTGTCACATCACAAGTACCCTGAACTACACTGAAACACTCAAAAAGCTGGAAATGCTACCCTGAACTACCATGGAACTTTTTTTTGATATTAAAATAATTCATAAGATAATTCACTTTTATTAAAAAATAATTACTACAATAATTAAAAATAAAACATTACATATTTAAAAATAAAAGATTACATAATTAAAAATAAAATAGTACATAACCAAAACTAAAACATTACAAATATTAAAATTAACCTATTCCTCGTCCGAATCAAGATACTCTAGACCTAAACTTGAAAGATTTTCGGGAATGTATAATTCTGGATACTCGTCAGACATGGTTGATGGTGTTTGTGTAATTGTTATGTTTGTATGATTTTGTTTGACTTTGTGTAGATAATATTGTGTATGTGTGTGAGTATTTATAGTCTAAAAATATTTTTTTTGCCTTAGCCCGCATCGGAGAGTGTAACCCGATCAAACCAACCCGGATGGCTACCCGAGGGGGTGGCGGCGGTGTTACCGCCCAGGTACCACATACCTGATACCCCTTCGGGCACCACCCCCTCCTCCCTAAGGGGATTCTAGGATATATCAACCCAAGCTCGAGCTAAAGTGATTTCTTCAGTTGTATTCCATTTCGAGGTGCTACAATGGGTTCTGTTTGATGTAAATTGTCGTTCTTTCTTTGTGCTAATTTCTCTTCATGATAGTACCGAAGGATTGTTCGGGTTGTTTGGATTCATCTTCAGAGAATGTGTTTTTGGATGTATCGCATATTTTATTTGTGTACGTAAATATGAGTTTCCTTTGTATTTATACTAACTTTTTCCAAAAGATCTTTTTATTAAATACATTTACGATTAAACTGTCAAATCCTTATGCTAGCGGCTACAATCTCCAAACGCTAACCCTATTGATAAGCGTGAGTACCCTCACACATGAATCCTCACGATACCACTCAAGCAAGGGGCGAGCATCGTTCCCATACGTGTGAACCAGTTTGGCAATCACGGACCATTACCCCAGCCTCTTAGTTCAAATATAACGAGTACAACACTTTTTAGTATTTGCAAATAAAAAATATAAATATAGGACGCCTCTCTTAATAGAAGAAAAAGAAGATAAGAATGTAAGCGGTTTGAAATTGATAGGTTCGGATTAAGATTTGTGTCTTTTATAACACATGTTTCTATTATTCCATTCTAACATGATTGTGTGTTACACGAGGTGCATGCATCTATATAATGTTGAAAGTTTTTTGAGTTTATTTACATAGAAATTAAATGTGTTGGGTTTGAATACGATTCTATTTTCAATTTCATATATGTTGTCATCCTATTAGGGCCGGCTCTATAGTGTAACATGTGAAGCATTATGCTTGGGGGCCCCTATATATAAGGGCCTTCATTTTATAAAAAAAATTATATTGGGTGTTGGTATTATATGATCCAATAAAGTTTTAAAGCAGGAATCACTTGATAGTTGAGTGCAGATGAAAATTTTGATGGTCGACTATCCTTTTTTTACCTTTTTTTAAAGAAATCAAATATCAATGGCTAAAAGTTAGTATATTAATTTTTCTTTGATTTATTGCTTTTTATAATGAAATTTGATTAGGTTGCTTATGTTTAGTTTGCGTTTTGAAAAAAAGTCATAATTTTTTTGGTTTGATTGGGGCTCCTAAAACGTTTGGTCCATGGGGTTCTGAGAAACCTTGTTTATTATCGTAGAGGTTAAAAATTACCCATTGAAGTTCACGTAATCTGAAATCTGATCTCAGTTTTTTCTTAAAGACCGGCTTAATATATCAAATTATACTCGTGTTAATTCTATCAAATTTATGTTTATTCAAATTCCAATAAATTTTTAATTTAAAATAATTTATAATATTATTTACTACATCTTTATTATTAGATTACATATTAACACTAAGTTAGTATCCCTGTATTACACTGCTTGTATAAATATATATTAAATAGTTAGTAATAAAAATTTATGAATTATAAAATAACATCTTGAGATATGATATTGTTGAAATTGCATATGACTAATAAACAAATAAACAAATAAACATACCCAGTATATCCCATTCAGGAGCAGGGTCTGAGAGGGATAGGTGGTGGCGAGTCCTTCCTCTATCTTGGAGAATAGAGAGACCGCTTTCAAATAGACCTCCGACTCGATAACAAAAACAATAACAATAGTTATCATAATATATAGCATACAACACATAGGTATATCACACAAAGATTTAGATAGTGCGTATATCAAATAAGCGACATGTGTCACCTATAAATGGCAGATGTAGAATACTTACACCTCACGCGAGGGGTCCCGCATCATGTCCTCATTTACCCTTCCTACCCATAGATCCCACTAAAAATCCTTAACTTTAATTCTACGCTTTCATGCACTTCTATCCTCGATCATGTGCTCATAGAGATGCAAGTCTATCATATCTCGCCTAATTATCTCTTTCCAAGTCAACTTAGGTCTTTCTCTACTCCTCCTACCCTCTAAGTTAATGTTCTCTACTGTCCTAACAGGTGCTGCAATCGGTCTCCTCTTCACTGCCCTAACAGGTGCATATGACTAATGACTTTAAATAATAAAACAACAATATCATTTTTCTACACTTTAATTTTTTAATTGTTTTAGTTTTTTGAAAAATTTAAAATTATTTTTAAAATATTTTGTTTCAAAACAAAACCATTATTAAAAATGCTATTTTTAAAGTTTTTCTTATAAAATTTTGAACTTTAATCATTTTGGTTTCATAAAAAATATTTTTTTAGAAACACAAGTTTTAAAATAATTCTTATTTTTAAAAAGGTTTGTTGTTTTAGAAAAATTTATTATCCTATAAAAATTATTTATTTAGCAATTGCAGTTATAGATAAATCTTTTTTTCAATTCATGAAAAAATATTTGTAATCTTAGAATGAATTAAATAATTTTATTAGTGATTAATGTAATTATTTATTAGCAGAGAGAAACGAAAAAATAAGATTTTAAAGCTCTATAATTGTGTCATGTGTCATCAAAAAATAATCTTTTATTAGTATTGATAGATTTTTGGTTTAGGTGTGATTAAACGAATATAATATTGATTCTGGTAGTCACATCAGGATCACTTAATAATATACTCGTATATAAGTCAATGATATTCTTATAATTAATGTTATACCTAGTCCCATCACCCAGTATCATACGTGCAAACTGGGCCACTGTTTGAGTTTCTGGTTTTATTATTATTTTGAGTTTTTGCTTCCTCCGGTCTGAAGGTAATAGATTAAGATTGCCACAAACCACTTTATGTCACAAACATTGCTTTAAGAGATAGCTTATTTGTTGTAATGTCACAATGAACCACAAGTATTTTGTGTCAACATTTCAGCATCTATACTACTGTTTCACTTACATGCGTTATGTTATTTCATTATTATCCATTAATATATTGATCACAATGAAGTTGAGAGTAAATTGTTTCTGAAAACAACCCGATTAAAAATCCTATGGGGATATAATCAATTGAGATAAATCTGATGGAAGAATATATATACGCACCCGCATGCGCGTGATGACAAAAATCTTTACTATTGTTTTTTTCACATTTGCTACCCATGTATCACACGGTTTATAGGCTAGTACTTATATATAAACCAATGATATTCTTATAATTAATGATATACCTAGTCCCATCGTGCTTGAGTTTCTGGTTTTATTGTCATTTTTGAGTTTTTGCTTCCTCCTTTCCCGAGTAATAGATTATGATTGCCACAATTAAAGTATTATGGCAATTCTACCCAATAAAATCACTTGAAGTCAATACTAAAAAGAAAAAAATAGTTACCAGTTAAAAGGTCTAGCGACCAATGATGCTTAGCCCAACTAGTTAAAGTGAGCTACATATTACATGTAAATATGGGAGAGATTATGGGTTCAAGTCACACTCTGAGTAATATGTTCAGAATTGAGCCAGATGATTTTTCTAGCAATAGGTTTCCTCCTGAGATAGGGCCAACTAAAATAGCACCTATCTTCCGAAGCATGTTCACACATTTAACGTTCTAAAAAAAGTTAAAATGTCTAGCATAATTCGGTGTAATCATTAACTGGATGTATATTTCGATAACTCATGAACATTCGCATCAAAACCATGTACATTTCCAGTTCATATGAGTTTGGATGCCTATTTTCCCTCATATTAGCTAGATGTAAATTAAATAGTATTTATGGCTGATTGCAAGTATAAATAGTTTTCCTATTTAACAACCACCTCTAGATTTCTAAACATGCACCCGACACGAGTATAACTTAATTAAATATTATTTAACTAGATTTAGGGAACCCGTGTATTACAAGTGTTGAATAAATAAAATAAAATTTTTATTAATTTTAAAACAATATTTTAAAATATACGATTAAAATTACCTATGAGTAAAAACTATAAGTAATAAACAATGATCAAAAACATCTTAAATTTTTAAAAACAATGATTTTGTTGATGGTAACAAATAAAAAAAGAAAAAGAGAAGATAACGAAATAAAAAACAATTGAAAATACTGATGTCTATGTTATATACCTTTTTCTAATAGTATTTCTAAAAGCAATTCTTTGTTTTTACTAATAGTAGTTTCTATAAAAATATATATAATATTATAATTGATGTGTCTTTGAGTGGTACTATACAATCTTAAAGTAAACATTTATTTTAGAATTACGACTTATTTTGTCTTTCATAAAATAAAGATTTGATAAGAAGATAATTTTAAAAATTAATCAATAAAGTTTGCTAGGAGTAAAAGTAAGGTGCTGTTTGTTTTTTCTGCAGAAAAACGTCTGCAGTCTGCGGACCACATCTGCAGACATCTGCAGCAGAAGAGGTGGACCAAACGTCTACAGTCTGCAAGAAAAAGACTGTTTGTTTTTAACATCTGCAATGTTATTATTATTATTATTATTATTATTATTATTATTATTATTATTATTATTATTATTATTATTATTATTATTATTATTATTATTATTATTATTATTATTATTATTATTATTATTATCATCTGCTTACCACTTCATCATTCCATTTAACACCTATCAAACAATCAAACCCTAAAAACACTCATCGATTCTTCATCTATTTGATCCAAATTTTCAACCTTTCACCTGCCACTACAACAATTTCACTCTATACCGACAAAGACTATAGCGACGACAAAAGTCGTTGGTACAGAACACTCTGTACCGACGACATGTCCTCGGTACAGATAAAAATCAAAAATTCAACACTTTGACTCTATACCGACGACATGTCGTTGGTATAGAGTTGCGCGGGCTGCCAAAAAAAGGCGGTATGATAAAAAACTCTGTCCCGACGACAAGTCGTTTCTGAAGAAAAAAATATTTTATTTTATCTTTTTTTAAAACCTTTTAGCTTAAGAAAATAAAATTAAAAAAAAATGCATCCTCTATTCCGACGACACGTCGTCGGGAAAGACAAATATTAAACTTATTTCTTTTCTTTATTTAAACATTCATGTAAGAAAAATAAAAATAAAAAATATTTTTACTTTTCCCGACGACATATCGTCGGTATAGGTGAAAAATAAAAAAATTATTATTTTTATCATCTATAGGGACGACTTTATTTTAATCTATAGCGACGACATGTCGTCGCTATAGAGTGCAGACCCCTTAAATCACAGTTTCGACCTTCTGCCCCATTTTTCAACCAAAAAACCCCATTTTTTTCTCCCGACTTCATCTCGGTTCATCTCGGTTTCAACCAAATTGAAGTGTTTTAAGGTAAGATTGATGTTTCTTTTACTATAATGAAGTTATATAATCTTGTTTTTATAAGTTTTATCTAAATTTTTATGTTTTAGGTGAGATTAAAGTTTAAAGCTTGAAATTAAAGGATTTGAAGATTTTCAAGGTATGAAATTCGTTTATAGCTTATGATTTAAGTGTTGTTTGGTGAATATGTATGTGATTAGGTTTATATGATTGTAAAATTGTATATATATGTAAATATATATGGGTTTGATGTTAGATTAGGTTATATGGGTTTGATGTTAGATTAGGTTATGCCCACCAATTGTTTGATGAAATGTCACCATATATATTTTCATGGTTTTAAGTTTGTATGCATTTTTATATGTGTTATTTTATATGTATATGGTTTTATGTGTTTAGTTGTTTATGTGTATGTTTATATGTATGTAATTATGTTAATTCTGTATGTGAATGTTTGTATGTATTTATGTTATATGTTTATTCATTAGTATATTATATGTTTGTTTTTTTATAATTGTGTAGTAAGTATGTTGTATACTTGTATGCTTTTTGTATAGTTGTAAGTGTGTATGTAAGTATGTTTTATACTTGCATGTAAGTATGTTTGTAGTTTTATAATTATGTATGTAAGTATGTTGTATATTTGTATGTTTGTACACTTGTAAGTGGTTGTGTTGTGATTATGCTTGTATGTATGTATATGTAAGTGTATATGACTTTAATGTTAGTATATCTTTGTGAATATGTTAATTGATAAAGTTGTATTTCCATGTTTTATAACACCATAGATATGACAATTGATAAGAGTTGGATTAAATTGCGAAATCGGAGTTCTCCGGAATTTATAAAAGGTCTTCATAGCTTTCTAGAAATTGCCAAGAACCATGTTGACAGTTTAGGAAAATCTTTTTGTCCATGTAAACGATGCTGCAATGGGTGCCGGCAGGATCTGGATATTATTTATGCCCACATACATGACAATGGGTTTCTACAATCATATAAGACGTGGACTTATCATGGTGAGAAATATCCACATGCTTCAGAAATAGAAGACCTTTTTGCTCCAAGAAAATCTATTCCAGCAACAAATAATGAGATGTTTGATGCAATCGATGATGTTATGGCGGAGCAGAATGTTAACGAAGAAAATGTAGACGAAGATGGAACCGGTTTTGACCCGGAGTTTGATGCATTATTTAAGGAGCTGAATACCGAGTTATACCCGGTTGCAGTTGGATGTCTTCTTTAAACTTTTTAGCAAAATTGATGCATATCAAGGTTATCAACAAATGGACGGATAGTTCATTTAACCAACTTTTAGAGTTTTTGAGAGTTGCATTCCCTAATGAAAATCAAATTCCAACCTCATACTATGAAGCTAAGAAGAGATTAAGAAAGATTGGGTTAGGATATGAATCTATCCATGCTTGCATTAACGATTGTGCTCTGTTTTGGAAAGAAAATGAGTTGATGGGTCAAAATGACCCATTTGGACTAACTTTTGATTGATTCTAGCATGTTTAAGTGTGTTTGGGTTAAAATGGCTCATTTTAAGCAATTCTAGTATGTTTAAGTGTGTTTGGGTCAAAATGACCCATTTGGACTAACTTTTGATTGATTCTATCATGTTTAAGTGTGTTTGGGTCAAAATGACCCATTTGAACTTACTTTTGATTGATTCTAGCATGTTTAAGTGTTTTTGGGTCAAAATGACCCATTTGAAGTAACTTTTGATTGATTCTAACATGTTTAAGGGTGTTTGGGCCAAAATGACCCATTTGAACTATCTTTTGATTGATTCTAGCATGTTTAAGTGTGTTTGGGTCAAAATGACCCATTTGAACTATCTTTTGATTGATTCTAGCATGTTTAAGTGTGTTTGGGTCAAAATGACCCATTTGGACTAACTTTTGATTGATTCTAGCATGTTTAAGTGTGTTTGGGTTAAAATGGCTCATTTTAAGCAATTCTAGTATGTTTAAGTGTGTTTGGGTCAAAATGGCCCATTTGGACTAACTTTTGATTGATTCTAGCATGTTTAAGTGTGTTTGGGTCAAAATTGCTCATTTGAACTAACTTTTGATTGATTCTAGCATGTTTAAGTGTGTTTGGGCCAAAATGACCCATTTGAACTATCTTTTGATTGATTCTATCATGTTTAAGTGTGTTTGGGTCAAAATGACCCATTTGGACTAACTTTTGATTGATTCTAGCATGTTTAAGTGTGTTTGGGTTAAAATGGCTCATTTTAAGCAATTCTAGTATGTTTAAGTGTGTTTGGGTCAAAATGACCCATTTGGACTAACTTTTGATTGATTCTAGCATGTTTAAGTGTGTTTGGGTCAAAATTGCTCATTTGAACTAACTTTTGATTGATTCTAGCATGTTTAAGTGTGTTTAGGCCAAAATGACCCATTTGAACTATCTTTTGATTGATTCTAGCATGTTTAAGTGTGTTTGGGTCAAAATGACCCATTTGTACTAACTTTTGATTGATTCTAGTATGTTTAAATGTGTTTCGGCCAAAATGACCCATTTGAACTATCTTTTGATTGATTCAAGCATGTTTAAGTGTGTTTGGGTCAAAATGACCCATTTGGACTAAGTTTTGATTGATTATAGCATGTTTAAGTGTGTTTAGGTCAAAATGACCCATTTGAATTAATATTTTTAATATGTTTAATGCAGGAACGAATTCAAGAGGAGTATGTGAGATCCTCTAGCGAGACTGGTGGAGACTCATCTGCTGTTGATGAGATTCAATGCATTGAGCGCGCCTTAGGTCAAAGGCGAGGACATATACGAGGTGTTGGTCGCGTGGTGAGACATCCCACCCCTGATTTTTCTAGCTCACAACCTCCAACACAACATTTGCAAGATGAAGTTGCAGAGCTTAGACAATCACAACAACAACAACAACAAATAGAAGAGATGCAACGACTGATCCAAGAGCAGATGGAAATGATGCGTCACTTCCAGCAGCAACGACCACCTGGAGGCAATTAGAGTTTATATTTTTATTAGATTTTATAAAACTTTAAACTACTTTAAAATTATATGAACTATTTGTGTGTTAAACTTGAATGTGATTTGCACTCATTATATGTTTGTTAAATTTGCATCAATTATGTGTTTGTTTAATTTTTATAATAAAACCAGGTTCCAAAAAAATAAATAAATAAATAACAGTCTATAGCGACGACATGTCGTCGCTATAGACTGTTATCTTTTTTAAAAAAAATATATATATTATCTATAGGGACGACAAGTCGTCGCTATAGATAACATAAAAAAATATATAATTTATAGGAACGACATGTCGTCGCTATAGATAATATAAAAAAATAAATGTCATCTATAGCGACGACATGTCGTCGCTATAGATAATATACATATATATTTTTTTATTTTTTTTATTCGTCAATTTCAGAAACCTCGACTGTTATAGGGTCGACATGTCGTTGCTATTGCTAAATTTATGCCGACGACTTCTATCCCGACGACATGTTAACTTATAACTACTAACTTTTTGGGACAACATCTATAGCGACGACCTGTCGTCGCTATAGATCAAAATAGTCTATAGCGACGACATGTCGTCCCTATAGGGTCTCACTTTTTCGTTGCTATAGACCCATTTTCTTGTAGTGGTGCTGTTTGTTCTTGTGCGATGAAAGCAGAGGATTCCATCAGCAGCAGCGGCGATGGCGAAGAAGACTACTATTGCTCCGATCATGACTCCATCCATGATTCGCTCGAGAATGATGATTGTGAGTCCCTGTCGGCTCACCCTGAACGGTCTTTGCTATATATGATGATGGTAGTCGTTGATCTTCTTGGTCGTCGATCTGCGATGGGAAGGGTGCGATGGCGGGTCAGAAGTAGGCGGCGGTGAGAGGGGTCACGTCAGACAACGGCGGCGAGAGGGTTGCTTGCGGCGGAGAGGAGGTGGGTGAAGGTAGGCGACCGTTGTGAAGTCGGGAGGTGGTGGTGATTTGGGAAAAGGGTTGCGTAGGGGGAGGGAAGCGGAGGGGAAGGGCAGCGGTGGTGAGAGGAGAGGTAAGATGGGGGGAAAATGAAGATGGATTTGAGGGTGGAGAAGAGGTTAGAAGATCTCAGAAGACACAGGTCCACATCTTCTCCATGCAGACCTCCTGCAGACGTTTTTTAATGAAACGTCTTCTAAAAACAAACACTCTGCGCACTCAAAACCTCTTCCCGCGTCTGCGTGCGCGCAGATGAAGAGGTGGGGAAGAGGTTTTAGTAAAAAACAAACACCACCTAAGAGATATATGTTTTCTAGTTTAAAATGGAAGGGTTTTAATTTATATCCGGTTAATTTTGGATGGAATTATATTTGGAAACAAAATGTGTATTTAATTTTAAAAAAATTAATACAAAAATGGTTGATTGAAGGGAGGGAAAAATATTTATTGTTAAATGTCAACATGTCATGTGACATTAGATGAGTTTAAAAAGTGACATGTGGCAACCATTATTACCTTTTTATTAGAGTAGTAGGATTAGGTTAGATATCCGTGTTTTATCAAGATTGAAATAAAAAAATTATATAATAGATTATATATATGTGTATAAAAAGACAAATGATTTTATTGTTCATAAATATACATAAATAATAGTATAAAGAGATAAATGATTAGCTACAAAATAAATTATATTTTAACAACATTAAGTCTCATTAAAGAATTTTTAAAAAACCTTATTTATTTCTAGAAAAAAATTATGTTTAATATAGTATTAAATTAGAATTTATTAAGGAAAGTTTTTGAAGTCAAGATTTTACTAAAAATTATAAATATAATATAGTGAGAAAATAGTCATGTAACTGAAAATTATTTTATTTTGTTAGAATAAAAAATCTAGCATGCGCTCAAGCTTGTTGTACACTTGAAAACGACGATGAACAAAAAACAAGTCACAAATAAGCAGGATGATGACCTTAGCTTTTAATATGTAATAGAAATTTAGACCCGTGTGTTGCGATGGGGTCGTACGATTAACATGGTTAAATGTACGTTTTGCGAACCTCCGCTACACGCCTTGTGATGACGACTCGAACAAATTTATAAGAGAAACATATGAATTCGAAAGGCGGAGTGGTTTTGGGTATTAAAACATAGATAGGAGTTACAATCTAATAACTTTTAAGAAAGTAATTTTAGAAGATGTAATAAATAAAAAAAACTAATAAATAAAAAGTTGACGTGTGCGAAACCTGCACAACATAGAAGCACATGACTTTAACCATCCGGCCCACCTACAACTTTGAGTTATATGTAGAAACATACATATTTATCATACCCAGCTTCAGAAAAAAAACAATAAAAAAAGTTTTCATCAATCATATTGTGACACGTGGCATGCCGTTGGGAACCCCATTGACATTTGCTTTTAAGTAGTAGCATAATTATTATTATAATAATAGTTTTTAGTTTGAAAATGCGGTCTCCACGCCGTTATCCCAACACCGACTCAAAAACATCGACTTCATTCAACGTTGATGATCCACTTTCTTGATTTTGGTTTTGACTTAGCTCATCAAACCTTTCCTTTAATTGGTTCTGTATTAATTAACAAAAATATATTAACATATTTATACATACATAAAGAACTCGAGATTCTTAATTTGAAATACTTACATATTGTTGTTGTGCTACCTCGCTATCAAAGGTCCCATCTTTACCAGTATGTGCATCATGAAACGTCTCCAGTCTGTTTTTATTCTGTTTTTAAAAAGTATAATATATATTAAAAATATACTATATAATACACAAATATATAAATTTAAATCATTACATTCTTATAACAATAACTACTATATGAAGCAGTCCCCCCACGGTTTGTATATATTTGTTGTTGACGATTTGCTTTGTTTGAACTTGACATATTTCTATATACGTCACTCATAAAATAGTCAACGGTTTGGCTCCAATTTTCATGATTCATTCCTGGTGGAGGATTCACCCTTGCTTGTTCTACATTTTAGTAGCCTCCAACTCGATCAAAATGTCTTTTTACCACATTTTTCGATCTCTAAATCGTTTGAGAAAAACCGAACGGATTCCACCCTCTAGCTGTGCGCGCTCACGATCTCGCAATATCTCATCAAAGTCAAAGCGTCGCTACATTTAAGTTCAATAAAATAAAAGTTAGTTATGTAAAAATTAATAACAAACATAACTTATAAAATTTTACCGCCATATGTTCTTCCAAAGCATTCTTCTGAGCATCGGAAAGATTTTCATACGAACGAACATTAAAAGGAAAATTAGCTTCCATGTATATTCCCACCTCGCGAACAAACATATCATTAAGTTTGCCAACGGGGGTATACGTGGCAACTCTATCAAAGGGTAAAGATAAAGGTCCTACTTTTTTAGCTAGCTCTTGCTGTAATTTCTTATTTTTCGCCTTGCCTCTTGCTTTACGAGAAGATGTGCCTGTAATTAGATTAAAAAATCATTGATTGCATCATATATTAATAATAATTAAATAAACATAGTAAATAAATTAATTATAATAACCATTACCATCTAACGCGTGACTTCCATGACTGTCAAATGGAGGAAGTGGTGGATCCCCCGCGCCATCACCTCCATGGCTCATAACATCAGCCATAAGGTATGCGAAAATAATCCACAATGAAATCATGTCTTGAAATATAAGATTTAGAACATAATGTTAAAATAAGAAGAAAGTTTTATAGTACAACATGAAATATAAGATTTAGAACATAATGCCACGGTTTCTTTTGATTTTCTTAGTAATTTCTTATTCTTATTTCTTATGTCTTGAAATATAAGATTTAGAACATAAGCTAGGTATGACTGTCAAAAGGCCTTCTAGAACACTCTTTAAGTTAACTTTTTCAGTAATCGACTCTTTTAAAAAGTCAACAAAAAGATAAGACTTTCATAGATCAATCACAGAGTGAAGTAACACGTAGCGAGTATAACTCACAACACAAACCTACAAGTATAGACATCCGAATCCTTTGAGAAAATGTGTTAACAGTTTCTAGTCACAGACACACTCTGCCTCATGCAGTTACAAAACTAAACATACAAATGATATATGAACTTGTAATACCATGTGAAATTGTATTCTAAAACATATATATTCCACTCAAGCTTCAGTACTGCTTCATTGTTGTAAATTATTCATAAATGGTTACAACTAAGTGACCTATAACTAACAGTTGTAAACTTGATTACTATTCAATGCTTATTCTTTTCAGGTTAAAGCTAAAAACCATACAAAAAACTACTAGACAGTAACCAAGTTTCTTGCATGTTCCATTCAGATCACTCAGTGTAACTACTTATGAAAAATTCCATAACAATTGAACAATACTGAAACTTTTGTAGTGTTTAAACTATTAAGTATGTGTAATTTTAGTGAAACAACATTATTACTTGTTACTATTGCATGCTTTTCTCCCCGATTTGTGATGTTTAATCAATTATTAGCCAAATCATTACATAAATTTTTCCATCTGATCCAAAAACTTAGATGAATGCAAACCCAGCACATTCAATTGCCCTATTTCATTAAGATCAACAGAATCCCACCACAAACATAAAGTGAAAATCATGGAAATAACGATGAAATCAGGTTTGTAAAGATAAAATCAAACAAAAATGCATACTAAATCCCAAATTTAAATCCTGAAATTAAATGAAATGTGATCATTGTTTCAAATAACACAACTAAGCAACTTGTCTATACACAAATTACTAAACAATAAATTTCAAATCCTGAACAACTTGTTACACGACTATTATAACCTAAATAATCTAATTATTAAGCATTATTAACATAATAATTTTCAACCAACAAAACACCTAAACTAACATCCAATTAATAAACATTATAAACAAATAATTTAACAAATAACTTGTATAACTAAATTAAAGATTCACACAACTAACATAACCTAAAAATTCGTCTAATAATACAACTAAATCAAAAATTCTACCTAAATAATGTTTCAACACAACTAAAATCAAAAACATACTAAATCCCAAATTTATACCTAAATAATTCACCCAATAACACAACTAAATCAAAAATTCTACCTAAATAATGTTTCAACACAACTAAAATCAAAATACATACTAAATCCCAAATTTATACCTAAATAATTCACCCAATAACACAACTAAATCAAAAATACATACCTAAATAATGTTTTACCACAACTAAATCAGACATTCATCAAAATCAAAATTTATACCTAAAATCAGTGGTGGTGGTGGTGGGTTGCAGCAGCGGTGGTAGGGCTGGAGGGTTGCAGCAGCAGAATGCAGTGGTGGTCGGCGGTGTTCGGTTGTTTGTGGTGGTGGATCGGGCGGTGGATCGGGTGCCACGGCAAGAGGAGGAGAAAGGGGGCGGTGACCGGAGGGGGAAGGGGTCGACGGCAAGAGGGGGAGAAAGGGGGCGGTGCTCGGCGGGGTGGTTGACAGGATCTCAGCCTCTCGTTTGATCAATCAGATTATGTTTGCAGCGGATTTAGCTCATTAATTAGCGATTAATGCAAGAACATAAAAGATATTGCATGTAAAAGCACAAGCATAGAGAGAGAGAAAAGAGTTCTGCGAAGTAATAAATGTTCTATTGCTTAGCACGTTTCGGCCATTAATACAGAATGGTTCCCCATCCTTTTATAGGCGGCAAAAGGATGGGCTGATGTCCTTTTTCTGACATCAACTGAATATTAAAATTACAACTGACAAAACATAAAACTACTGAAGATGTCAACAACTGACATCTTCTTACAAAAGTTTCCTAAGTACTGACAAAAGTAAAACTACTGAAATCCTACAACGACTGAAGAACAAACTCTTCAGTCGTTTATAACTACTGATACTATAACAACTGAAGAACATGCTCTTCAGCTGTTGTACAACTACTGAAACAAAATAAACTACTGAAAAGGAAAAACCATCACAACAACTGAAGAAGACTTCTTCAGCTGTTGTGACAAACTCTGAGTCTTCAGTACTTGGTCTTCAGACTTGGCTTCAGATGATGTAACAACTGATGACTTCAGTAGATATCATCAGTTGTTATCTTCAGTCTTTGTCTTCAGACTTTGTGCTTCAGTAGAAGGTCTTCAGTTCTTCAGTTCTTCAGCTTTTGATTCTTCAGCACTTGTCTTCAGTACTTGAAGTCTTCAGTACTTGTATGATCAGTACTTCAGACTTCAGTACTTGTCTTCAGTACTTTAGAGTCTTCAGCTGTTGTTCTTCAGTTCTTTGATCTTCATACTTTGTTCTTCAGACTTTGTCAGAACAGCTGATGGTTGGAGCTAAGATGCTCTCGAGTCTGACATTCAAGCAAGAGAACACAATAACTGATGGGAGTCTTCAGCAGTTGTTACAGTGGCATGTGAGACTTAGAAGTTTTCCTGATCTTGGCTCATTGGTTCTTTTGGTCCAACAAACTCCCCCTGAACCAATGCAGCCAAAACCTCTAATTATTGGTTGTCCCACTTATTGGTGGCATAATGATTGGTCTATTTCCTTCTAGATCAGATTAGAAGTTGACCCAGATAAGAACTGTCCTGAGAGGTAGTCTCTAGTGTTTGTTTGGCTAAGTATGGATGGGAGCTCTGTCTTGGGGAATTGGACACAGAGCTGTTGCCCCATCCATGAGATCTACCTCCCACGTACAAGCCGGTAGGATTCTCGGGTGTAGGCTCGGACAAAGATCATTTGTTCTTCTTTGGTCATGCCCTCATCCCCACCATCGAACAATCCTTCACGGCCGTACATCTCTGAGACATACTTGACCTGTTTCCCATTTTTGAGCTCAACTGTTGTGATTTGCCTATAAGCAAATTCATCTGGATGTCTGCCCTCTAGCAACAAGTTGAGCTCATCTTTGTGGAAGTTCTCAAGCTTCTTATAAACTAAGCCTTTCCTCACCATCCTGTTCTCCAACATCATTTCAGGAGGTTGCTTAGATTTATAAGCTTTCTCGAACTCATCCACAATTTCCCAGGGTGTTATTACAAGAGCCACTATGATTTCTTCATCTACAATCCTTTTCATCTGGCTCTTGTACCTCACAGGAATATCTTTCTTTGTGATCCTGTGAGCCACCCTAGGATCAGGCCAAGTCCTCACTCTCTCTTTGCTATATTGGAAGGTTTGTTTGAGAGTGAAGAGTCTCAGAGCTTCTTTCTTCATATTCATGATAGAGGTAGAGGCAGCATATGCTTGGTCAATTGACTTAAGCATTTCAGTATCATGAAGATGCTGCTGTGCCTCTTCCTCTATCTTCACCCTCACAGTGTCCATCTGTGAGGTGGGAGTGATGGTTTGGGATTTGGCTTTTGGTAGAGGAATGACTGCTGAAAGGGGCAGTCTATCCTCCTCATCCTCCTCTTCTTCTTCTTCTTGCAGCCTCAACACCCTTCTCTTCTTCTTCAAGGGTGGATCATTGGCTGCGGGTTTTGATGGTGAAGGGGTTGGTTTAGTGGGTTGTGGTTGGGTTGTTGGTGTGTGAATGTTGGCAGGCACTGCTAGTAACCTAGAGATAAGGGCTGGTTTGGTCAGTTTTACTAGCAATGTCCTGTTCCCAGCACCGGCTTCAAAGAGGGCCTCAGCGACTAGTCCCTTAGTGAAATCACCAGCCGAACAGATCTTGGTGGTTATTGCCAAGAGTCTGTCCCTGGTCTATGCCTTGACATCAAGGACTGGTCTGCCCAGGTACTTCGAAGTGAACCTACTCATAGCCTCAAGTTTCTTTCTTTCTTCTTGGCTATGAGTAGTCCATCGGTACTCAATCTCTCTTCTCTCCATATTCCTGATCTCTTGATCTAGCAAGGCAGTGTCCTTGTCAAAGCCTTGCCTGAACAACTGTTCAATGACAGAGTCCATTGAACGGCTATGCTCAGCATCAGCCTCCTTGACAAGGGCTGCTAGATCAGGATCAGCCACCTTCTTTCCCTCCTCTCCCTTTTTCTTATCAGTGACACTGAAATCCTTTTGGATTTCAGCCACTTCTATTTGCTCTACCTCCCTCTCTTTCCTCTTCCCTTTCTCCTTCACCTTCCTAGTCTCCTCAACCAACTCCCTCTCTACCACCACCTCTTTTTCTGCCTCTTTCTCCTCCTCACCCCTGTTCCTCTTGACTTGCACTGATGTCTCCCCTTTTGGGTGCATTGGTTGGGGTTCGACTATCAGCAAGTGCCTTAGAAATGGCAACCTCCACCAAGGGTTGTATGTATGTGGGAAGCCTCTCATCAAGGGTTTGAATGACTAAGTCTTTAAGCATGGGTGTGATGAGAGGTAGGGATTTGTGGAGGATAGCATCCAGCTGCTCAGGGGAGTTCTGACCCTGAGAGCTAGTGCCAGAAGCAGGGGCTGGTGGCTGAGTTTGTGGGAGTGGCTCAGTGTTTGTGAGACCTTCGGGTGAAGGTGCCAGCTGTGGGGTAGTGGTGGCAGATGGACTTCTATCCTGAGTCATTTGAGCAAGCAGCTCTTTGAGTCTGCTAATCTCATCCTCTAGGATAGTGTTTTGAGCTACTACATCGTAGAAGAAGCTCAGGTCATCATCAGCATGAGCTGAATCACCTGACCTCCTGACAATGTCAGGATATACATGCCCTGAGTGTGGCTCAGTAAGAGCATGTGCCCCTTGTTCATGGTACTGGGGACTTCTAGCCTCCGGATTGGATCCATCATCGGCCATTGCCTCTGGTGAGATCTTATTGATGTTACCAGCTTCACCCTGCTCAGATGTTGATGCAGGGGAAGTGGCAGCCTCACCAGATTGTCCCATCTCCCTAGCCACACTGGGAGATTGGACTGATTCTCTGTGCTGTGGGCTCCCACCAGCACTTGTATCCACCCCTCTTCGGTTGGAGTTTCCCCAGTTGTAATAGGTTTCTGGGGAGAGGGTGGAGTGCTCAGATGGGTCAGCACTTTGGCTATTGCCAATGTAGGGCTTTGTGGGGCGGCCTCATCAGTAGATTGGCTAGAAGCAGAGTGCACATGGGGAGGACTGTGCGCTTCAATGGCAGTCTTCTCAAGTGAGATAGACCCCAGTAATGTGGTTGCCCCAATATTGGTTGCATCAGGCTCCTGTTGAGAGGAAGCCTGGGCGGTTGTGGTGGGTGGAGTCGTGGTACCTGCTGGGAGAATCGAACCAGTAGGCACATCCTGCCTTTGTGTTGCAGGGGCATCCTCAGGGGACTCATCTCCCTGAGTAGCCTTTTTTGGCTTCTTTTTGGCTTTGGGTTTGGAGGGGACTTTGGATTTGGAGGTGGAGGCTGTGGGTTCCTGCTGCGTGGGTTTTCGCAGCCGGCCAGCCTGTTTGAGTGTTTGGTCAGTGTTGTGCCTGGAGTATACCTCGGCTAGAACAGCCATGGCAAGGACTCCAGTGCCAACTAGTCCCTCAGCCTGAAGCTGGTTCTCTATTATGGCCATAATGAACCGAGGATACAAGATCCATCGGTTAGAAATTGGTTTTGTGGCCATATCCTTTATTTCCAAAAATATTATATCAGTTAAGTTTAACGGTTGGTTTTCAAGGATAGAGAACAATACCTGTTGCCACCTTGTGGACATCTGGTCCCACGAAGAGGTTTTGGGAGCCAGACACACGTTCACCATGTGGAAGATCAGTCGTTGAGGGTCAGGGAAGTGTTTCTTCAACAAGGTGGAGGCGGAGAGGTTACCCTGATAGTCGTGGGATGTGAATGAGAGATCCAGGGCACCTTTGGGTAGGAGGTTGGGTGGGTGGCATCCTCCAGCTCTAGGGTTTGGCGTAGTGTAGCTGGAGTGATAACCACGGGGTGGCCGTTGACGGAGGACCGGAGAGAGACCTCGCCATCCTGCTCTCCGGTTTGGACGGTTACATTCGTCCAAAACTCCGCCAAGGAGTCGGTGTATATAGTGGGGTTAGGAGAAAAGCCGTTTTGTATGGTGAGTCGTGCATAAGATCTACGGCTTGGTGAAATTTGGGCCATAATGGCGATTTGGTGAGATGGGCGACACAGTTGTGTCGAGGTTTCAGTTGCATGTTCGCCATTAATGGTGTATGGGAATTTCAGAGGTTTGGAAAGATTAGGTCAAGTGAGGAGTAAATGCTCTTAAGGTGGGGTATTTATAGGGTAGGTCAAAGGTTGAAAGAAAACTACTGAAGGTTTTGGTGTTAGTTATCAGTTGTTGAAACAACTGATGACGTGGTTTTAACCTTCAGTGGTTGTAACATCTGAGGACGTGGTGTTAGTCGTCAGTAGTTTAAACTACTGAGACCTTGGTTTTGTCCTTCAGATGTTGTAAACGTCTGAAGAGTTACTGTCAGTCTTTAGTAGTTATGAACTACTGATGACCTAATATTCTTCTTCAGACGTTGTAACAACTGAAGACGTGGTATTAGCCTTCAGTAGTTGTAAACTACTGAGATCAGTAGTTGTGAACTACTGAAGACATGTTATTGCTTCAGATGTAAACAACTGAGGACTTGGTGTAGCCTTCAGTAGTTATGAACTACTGATATCAGTAGTTGTGAACTACTGAAGACATGGTTTTGTCCTTTAGTTGTTTGGGTATGAAACAGCAGCTGTTGTCATCAGCTGATGAGAAATTATTCATCAGCTGTTTCCGTCAAATCAGTTGTTTCATACTAGCCTCCACACTTATCAGCTCTTTGGCTGACTTTCAGATGTTTCATTGACCCTTCAGCTCTTGTGAAGATATATGCCTTCAGCTCTTGTGATCAGATGTTCACAAGTGCTGATAAAATATTCTTCAGAGCTGGTGAACAAATTTTGCCTTCAGTACTTGTGTAAGATTACACATCAGTACTTGTGAGCAAAATTTGTTCTTCAGTACTTATTTATTTGAAAATCATACATCAGTAGTTGTAATCCACCTCACTACATCAGTTGTTTTCAATAAATAATGTACATCAGTACTTTGAGTCATTTTAGTCTTCAGTAGTTGTGAAAGAGCTGAAGACTAAATTACTCATCAGTACTTGTATTTGACCTTTGCTCTTCAGTAGTTGTGAAGTAAGAGCATCAGCATAGGTCAAATCAATCAAGTTGCAGCATACCAAGCCTTAGTACCAAATTTTGAAATGTAGCACTATCTAAAGGCTTAGTAAAAATGTCTGCAAGCTCATCAGCACTAGGCACAAACTTAGGATCAATCAGACCTTTCTCATAGCAATCCCTGATAAAATGTCTGATCTCAATATGTTTGGTCCTTGAGTGCTGGACTGGATTCTTAACAATACAAAGAGCTGAAGCACTGTCCATTAGTAATGGAGTCTTAGTCTCAGTAATGCCATAATCCAGAAGTTGGTTCTGAAGCCAAAGTATTTGAGAGGTACAACTTGCAGCAGCAATATACTCAGCTTCAGCAGTGGATGTAGCAATTGATGTTTGTTTCTTACTCTGCCAAGAAACTAAACAATTGCCTAGGAATTGGCAACCCCCAGAAGTGGATTTTCTGGTGACTTTGCATCCTGCATAGTCACTATCAGAGAAAGCAACTAGTTTGCAAGAATGCCCAGCTGAATACCAAAGTCCTAGTGATTGGGTACCTTGCAAATATCTAAAGATCCTTTTGACTGCAATCAAATGGGATTCTTTAGGTGCAGCCTGAAATCTAGCACAAGCACATGTTGAAAACATGATGTCTGGTCTAGAAGCTGTAAGGTACATCAAGGACCCAATCATACATCTGTAAAGGGTTTCATCAACCGCTTTACCTTTCTGATCTACATCTAGTTGTGTGATGCTGCTCATGGGAGTAGAACAGGGCTTACAGGTTTGTAAATCAAACTTATTCAACAACTCTTTGGTATACTTGGACTGATGGATGAAGATTCCATCATCCAGTTGTTTGATTTGCAAACCCAGAAAGTACTGTAATTCTCCCATAGCACTCATTTCAAACCTTAGCTTCATAAGCTTTGTAAATTCATCACACAACTTTGGATCAGAGGATGCAAAGATGATGTCATCAACATAGATCTGAACAAGGAGCTTATGTTGTCCCACAGTCTTGATGAATAAGGTTTTATCAATGGTGCCTCTAGTGAACTTATTCTCTAGAAGAAAGGTTGAGAGTGTCTCATACCAGGCTCTAGGTGCTTGCTTCAGCCCATAAAGAGCCTTATCAAGCTTGTAGACCCAATCAGGATGTTTATTGTCCTCAAAGCCTGGTGGTTGACACACATAAACCTCTTCTTTTATTTTCCCATATAGGAAGGCACTTTTGACATCCATTTGATAAACCTTAAGACTGTGAAAGGCAGCATAAGCTAAGAACAGTCTGATTGCTTCCAGTCTGGCCACAGGTGCAAAGGTCTCATCATAATCGATGCCTTCTTCCTGTGCAAACCCTTGAACAACCAGTCTAGCCTTGTTCTTGACAATTTGGCCCTTCTCATCTGTTTTGTTCCTAAATACCCACTTGGTGCCTATAGCACACTTACCTTTGGGTAGTGGAACAAGCTCCCACACTTGTTGTTTCTTAAATTAAAGAAGCTCAAGCTGCATAGCTTCCACCCATCCATTGTCTCTTAAAGCAATATGATAGTTCTTTGGCTCTTGCTGACTGATGAAGAGAGCATAGAAGCAGAAGTTGGACAATTGATTCCTGGTTGAAACTCCAGCATGGATATCACCAATGATCTGTGATGTGGGATGATTCCTGAGCTCTTGATAGACTATGATATCTGTGCAAGTGTTTGTAGACCCATCAGCAACAACAGATGGTGATGGAGATTCCTGAAACCATGTAGAGGATGGCAGCTCAAACGAAGTAGAGCAAGCAGAAATCTCATCAGCATTTGTAGTGGATGGAGCTGCTGAGGCTACAGGAGCATCAGGTTCAGTGGACTCAGGCAGGTTGTCACTGATCCTGAAGAGGTGAGTACTGACTACATCATCATCAGTACCACCAGGTGGAGGTTTGTTGACAGGCTCAACAGATGGAGGTTGATAAGGAACATATTGCAGTATGTCGAGATCAAATAACTCCACAGGGTTTTGTGGAATCTTGTCCTTTGGAGATTCATTAAACTTGACATGCAAAGTTTCTTCAACTCCCTTTGTTCTACAGTTGAAGACTCTGTATGCCTTGCAAGTTGATGAATAACCAACAAAATACCCTGCATCCACCTTACTAGCAAACTTCTGGAGTGGGTTGCTAGTGTTGAGAATGAAACATGGACACCCAAAGGCTCTAAAGAATGAAATAAGAGGGGCCAAGTGATGAAGAACTTCATAAGGAGTTTTCATCAACCTCTTATTTACTAAAGCTCTATTCTGTACATAGCAAGCTGTATTGACAGCTTCAGCCCAAAAGGTCAGTGGCAACCCAGTGTAACACCCCGAAAAGTCAAAACGAGTCATTAAGGATAAGTGGGCTTAACTAATGGGTATTTATAGAAAAAGAAAGGATATAGGCTAACTTGGGTTTATGGACAAGAACTTGAGTAATTGAGGCCCATGATCAGCCTTAACCTACCCAAATGCAGCCACCATCTTCTCATTTCAACCCTAGCAACAAAAATTTCGTAGAGAGAGAAAGTAGAGAGAGAAAGTGGGAAAAACTCAAGATTTGAGCTTGGAAGGTTGAAGGATTGAAGAGCTGGTGTTGGAGCATCAAAAACCAAGGGAATAGCAACAAAACAAGGTAAGAATCGACCTCTAAGACCTTCTGTAGATCAAACCCGGATTCTAGGGTTTTGGGGTTTTGAAAAGTTTAAAGAAACACATAAAGGTCGAATTTTTACGTATGAAAACGTGTAAAAAGCTTAGATTTGGCTTCATGGAAGGTAAACTAAGGATTTGGACGTAAAAAGTTAAGATTTTGGGTTAAAAACGGGCTGGATCTGAGTTTTTGTTCATCCAGCGAAACTGGGTCGCGATCCAGCGAATTTAAGCATTCAACCAGCGAAACTAAGAACATTTCCAGCGAAATTACAGATTCGCTTGGGCGAAACTACAGTTTCGTTTGGGCGAAACTATAGGCCCTTAGACGTTGCGAAACTAGGAAATTCCAACGAAAGTTGGGCGCTCAAGGCAGCGAATTTGTCCAGCGAAACTGGCAGAAATGCTGCCCAGCGAAACTGGCAGCGAAACTGCCAGGCGAAACTGGCAGCGAGACTGCCAGCGAAACTATGGGCGAAATTATGTAGAAAATGACGTTTTTGTGTATTAACTTTCGTGCAGCTAGAGCATTCGGACCATAGCTTAAGTAACTTAGGAATTAAGCTATTTGCTAATTTCAGTGAGTTCTAGATCCCCTTATTTAAACGTTTTTCCTTGTTTTTGGGGCTATTATGCATAGTAAACATAAGGTTTTCAAGATAAGGATTTCAAGGTGTTTTAACAAGGAAATACATTTTTCTAAAGCAAAATGTGACACTTAAATAGCTCAAAATAATTTTCGAGCGCGCTGACCTGGCAGCCCGGCCCCAGCCAGGGGCGTTGCCCCTTGGACCCCACTAGGGCTGCTGCCCCTAGGACCCTGCTGTCAGGGGCTGCCGCCCCCGAACCCCCGCTGTCCCGCGGAGGGTCGGTTACGTGTTATGATGACTAGTACTTGGTATGCTGTGCACTTAATAAGCTAAGTATTATATATATATTAAGTGAAAAATAATACTAATGAGAAGTGGAACTTAACGAATGTTACCCCCGGGCCCGTTTGATGATGAAAAGTCTTGCAAGCACTATGATAGACTTCACTTATGTGTGAGTCTGATGTATGATGATGGATCCGTATTCATGAGCGGGCTATGTGCCTGCTAGTGTGGATCAACTGTCGGGGGAAACTACCATGAAGATGTGTACCGACGGGGATCGATCGACCGTCGGGGGTAGCGACCATGGATAACGTGTACCGACGGGGATTGACATTCGTTGTCAATCAACATGGAGATCTTGCTTTGTGCAATCTCGCCTATGATGAAGTGAAATGAAATGAAAGAATGAAAGATAATGAACGTGCCTAATGCGATGCAAGTAATGTTTGTAGTATGATGTATGCGTGTTCATTATATGAAGGATAAACGATTATATTTTCTTATTTATATAAAACTAGAACTCACTCAGCGTAGCTGACTTTTTATGCATAATAGTGGGCAGGTAAGCGCTGAGGCTGAGGATGGTACCGTGGAGCTACTTGGAAATCTACGGATGGCATTCCTGTTAATGAAGTCCTTATTGTAATTAATGAACAAGTGATATGCTTTGTTTACAATTAAAGGACAAATGTATGAGCACGATGGGGTTTTAAGTTTTAAATGAATGTTAAATTATCTTCCGCTGCAATGTTTTGTTATTAAACTGATTTGTGCTATGGTTAACCAACTGTGAGGTTTCCCGGGAACGGGGCCTTACAAGTTGGTATCAGAGCCAAAGTTTAAGAGAAATGGGTAAAACATTTTTTCAAACCTAAACTTAAACTGAGAATGGGACCAAATGAGGGATGCCAACCCAAGTAGCTACGTGCCATCAGGTAAAATATTTCAAGTAAACTGGCAATATGCGCGCGTGCAATTTGTTTTATATACGTGTTGATTTGAATGCTGACATGTGTTAGGATAGTGATTGCTTGGGACAGGAGGGTAAGGTAAGTAGTTAATCACACTTGGCCACTGTAATTAAGGACTTACCATACTTGTAATGATCTGAGCAATTAACTTGAATAACCATTTCGGTGTTTAAATCTTATAGGAATTAGATATGGCGAGTAGGAAAGCTGGGAAGGCTACACGTGGACGTCCTCGAGGTGGTCGTACCACTACACCACGTGTCACCCGGAGCAAAGCTAAGGCTCCCGAGACTGTACGAGGAGTCAGACCTCCATAGTCAACCAGAGGGCAGGGATCAGCCACCCTCAAGTCCACTGTGAAGGAGGCCATCGCCGATGAAGTCTACAATGTCATGCAAGATGTCTTACCCTCGGTGGTGAATGAGGTGCTTAAAGCAGTCAAGGATGGAGATAAAGCTGATAGGAAGGAGAAGGAAAATGAGAAGAATTCGGGAAGGTCCACTGGGAGGACGGAGGAATCTGAAGAGGAGCCATTAAACCCTAAGGTGGTAATCCACGATGACGACAGTGATGAGGAGACTGAGAGGGAGACGGTTAGGGGGTGCAACTATGGGGCATTTCAAAGGTGCAAGCCCCCAACCTTTGACGGTAACGGCAATGCTACTGCCGCTCATCGATGGATCAGAGAAATGGAGGCAGTACTGGAAATTAGTGAATGCCGCGAAGATCAGAAAGTTAAGTTTGCCACTCATTCTTTCGTCGACTCAGCGCTGTGCTGGTGGGACAATATTGTCCAGGCCGAAGGAAAGCGGTCGATAGCCAAACTGAGGTGGTCCGAGTTGAAGGAGTTGGTGCTGGAGGAGTATTGTCCCCATCGGGAATTAGACAAGATTGAGAAGGAGTTCTTGTATTTGGAGGCTGGGAACATGACTCATCAAGAGTATACCTCCAAGTTCAATGAACTTGCAAGACTTGTGCCAGACATGGTAACACCTGCATCCAAGAAGATCAAGAGATACATGCAGGGTTTGCCAGTGGACATCAGGAGGCACATGATTGCGGCTAGACCAGGTACGTTTAGGTCTGTGGTGGATTTAGCTGGAAGGTTGTACGATGAGAAGACCCAATACCTGTGCAAAAGAAGGTGGAGAAGTGGAGTAGGAACAAGAATGGAAATGGGAAGAGGTTCGGAGGTGATAACTTCAGGGGTGGAGAAAAGAAGATGAGAGCTGAGGGTCAATCAGGGAGACAGGAAAATACAGGTGAAGGGGGTGCCTGTAGAAAATGTGGAAAACGCCATTTTGGGGAGTGCAGAATTGGGACTGGAAAGTGTTTTAAATGTGGGGCGAGGGTCACTATGCTAGAGAGTGCAAGGCGGTGAAGTGCTACCAGTGTGGCGAGATAGGGCATGCGGAGAAAGACTGCAAGAAAGGAAAATCGGGAGGATCAGGAACAGTTAAAGCTGGAGACAAAGGGAAGGGTGACGGTTTAAAGGCAAAGGCGAGGGCGTTTAACATAACTCGTGAGGAGGCCAGGGCAGATCCAGAAGTAGTTTCAGGTATGTTTCTGGTGGATGACGAATATGCTTCTGTGCTCTTTGATTCTGGTGCTAGTAAGAGTTTTATGTCTACTGCCTTTTGTCGTTTATTGCATGATAAGAGTAGGAAGATAGACGAGCCCTTTTATGTAGAAACAGCCATTGGAGAGTCCACTAAGGTAACTGAAGTGATTGAGGATTGCCTGATTGAGTTAGAAGATTGTAAGTTCCCTGCTAGGTTGTATGTTATGGCCTTAGGAGGTTTTGATGTGGTGTTAGGCATGGATTGGTTAGCTAGCTATGAAGCCAATATTGTATGTAGCAAGAAAATAATTCATCTAAAAGCGCCCGATGGTAGTTCTGTTACTGTTCGTGGGGATAAGGTGTGTTGTGTGCCGAAGGTCGTGTCGATGATCACAGCTGAAAAGTACATGAGACGTGGGTGTAGCGCTTACTTGGCCTACGTAAAAGATGTGGACGTGCTAGAGCCACAATTATCAGATGTGCCGGTAGTGCGCGATTTTCCTGACGTCTTTCCTGAAGACCTGACTGGTGTGCCGCCTGACCGCGAAATCGAATTTCAGATCGATTTATTACCGGGAGCGCAGCCCGTCGCTAAAGCACCATACCGATTGGCTCCTTCAGAAATGGTAGAATTAAGGGACCAATTACAAGACTTATTGGATAAGGGCTTCATCCGACCGAGTATCTCTCCATGGGGTGCTCCAGTTTTATTCGTCAAGAAGAAAGATGGTAGCATGCGGATGTGCATTGACTATCGCGAGCTCAATAAGCTGACCGTAAAGAATCGATACCCGCTACCAAGGATCGACGACTTGTTCGATCAACTTCAGGGTGCCAGCTGGTTTTCAAGGATAGATCTGCGGTCTGGTTACCACCAACTGAAGGTGAAAGAATAAGATATCCCTAAAACAGCGTTCCGGACGCGTTATGGACATTACGAATTCCTCGTCATGTCCTTTGGTTTAACTAACGCACCAGCTGCTTTTATGGACCTTATGAATCGGGTATGTCGGCCAATGTTGGATAAATCGGTAATAGTGTTCATCGATGACATTTTGATCTATTCAAAAAGTGAGGAAGAACATGCCGATCATATTCGAGAAGTATTGGAGACACTCAGAAGCGAGAAGTTATATGCTAAGTTCTCCAAATGTGCATTTTGGCTTCGAGAAGTTCAATTTCTAGGTCATGTGGTTAATCCCAAGGGGATCAGGGTGGATCCTGCGAAGGTTGAAGCGGTGATACAGTGGGAACCTCCAAAGACGCCATTCGAGATTCGTAGTTTCTTAGGTCTGGCAGGTTACTATAGGAGGTTTATCCAGGATTTCTCCAAGATAGCTTCTCCATTGACTAAGCTGACCCGGAAGGACGCGAAGTATGAATGGGGTCCTGATCAGGAGAATGCCTTCCTCGAACTAAAGATGAGGTTAACGCAAGCCCCTGTCCTAACGCTACCTGAGGGGAACGAGGACATGGTAGTCTACTCGGATGCCTCATATGCAGGATTGGGTTGCGTGTTGATGCAACGAGGGAAGGTGACAGCCTATGCTTCTAGACAACTAAAAGCCCACGAGGCCAATTATCCTACACATGATTTGGAGTTGGCAGCGGTGGTGTTTGCATTGAAGATTTGGAGGCACTACCTGTATGGGGTGAAGTGCACCATCTTCACCGATCATAAGAGTCTGAAGTATTTCTTTGAACAAAAAGAACTCAATATGAGGTAGAGGAGGTGGCTGGAACTGATCAAGGACTATGACTGCGAAATTCATTATCATCCAGGCAAAGCTAATGTGGTTGCTGACGCCCTTAGCCGAAAGGGACGACCCGAACCAATTCGGGTGAGGGCTTACCAAATAATTATGACGCCTGATGTTATGAAGCGAGTGAGGGAGTTTCAGGATGAGGCATTAAGAGAGGACAGAGTCAACTCTGAAAGAATGAAAGGGCAAACTTCAGATTTGGTGGAAAACACCCTGGGTGTTAGAACTCGATCTGGGAGAATGTGGATCCCTCTCTATGGGGATTTGAGGGGAAAGATCATGGATGAGGCTCACAAAACTAGATATTCTATTCATCCTGGTGCCACAAAAATGTACCAAGATCTGAAGAAAGATTATTAGTGGCCAGGAATGAAGCGTGACGTGGTTAAGTATGTAAGCAAGTGCCTGACTTGTTTACAGGTGAAGGCAAAACACCAAAAGCCATATGGGAAAATCCAACCGTTGGATATTCCTGAATGGAAATGGGAACACATCACGATGGACTTCATCACGAAGCTACCTCGCACGACGAAAGGAAGCGACACGATCTGGGTGATTATTGACCGTTTAACAAAGAGCGCCCATTTCCTACCAATTCGTGAAACGTTTTCCACTGAGAAGTTGGCAGATCTATTCATCAAGGAGATCGTGGGTCGTCACGGCGTGCCAGTGTCTATCATTTCGGATAGGGACACGCGGTTTACGTCTAAATTCTGGAAGAGGTTCCACGACTCAATGGGGACTAGACTGCATATTAGTACGGCTTACCACCCCCAAACGGATGGTCAGTCGGAAAGAACGATTCAAACGTTAGAAGACATGCTACGAGCATGTGTGATCGACTTTGGAGGAAGTTGGGATGAGCACTTACCGTTGGCGGAATTCTCATATAATAATAGTTACCATGCCAGCATTGGTATGCCCCCTTACGAAATGTTGTATGGTAGGAAGTGCAGAACGCCCGTGTGTTGGGGTGACATCGGGCAAAAGGAACTGGGGAGCCTTGAAGTGATTGAGGTCACAACGGAGAAGTTAGATAAGATTAAGGCATTCATGAAAGCTGCAAAAGATCGCCAGAAATCTTATGCTGATAAGAGGCGTAGACCGATAGAGTTTGAGGTTGGTGACAAGGTTATACTCAAGGTATCGCCATGGAAAGGGATCATTAGGTTTCGAAAAAGGGTAAAGTTAAGCCCGAGATTCATAGGGCCTTTCCGCATCATCGCAAGGGTAGGGGAAGTGGCCTACAGACTAGAATTACCTGATGAGTTGAGTGGGATTCACCCTACGTTCCACGTATCTCACCTTAGGAAATGTCTAGCAGACGATGATGCATTTGTACCATTAGATGACATTGAGGTCGACGAGCGATTGAATTACGTAGAGCAGCCGGTGGCCATCCTGGATCGGAAAGAGAAGCGTTTACGTAATAAAGTGGTTCCGCTTGTACGAGTACAGTGGAGGCACAGAAAGGGATCAGAATCTACGTGGGAGGCCGAGGAAGAGATGAGGAGATTTTATCCTCAATTGTTTGAGGACTGACAGGTTTCGGGACGAAACCTAAATAAGTGGGGAGACTTGTAACACCCCGAAAAGTCAAAACGAGTCATTAAGGATAAGTGGGCTTAACTAATGGGTATTTATAGAAAAAGAAAGGATTATGGGCTAACTTGGGTTTATGGACAAGAACTTGAGTAATTGAGGCCCATGATCAGCCTTAACCTACCCAAATGCAGCCACCATCTTCTCATTTCAACCCTCGCAACAAAAATTTGTAGAGAGAGAAAGTAGAGAGAGAAAGTGGGAAAAACTCAAGATTTGAGCTTGGAAGGTTGAACGATTGAAGAGCTGGGTGTTGGAGCATCAAAAACCAAGGGAATAGCAACAAAACAAGGTAAGAATCGACCTCTAAGACCTTCTGTAGATCAAACCCGGATTCTAGGGTTTTGGGGTTTTGAAAAGTTTAAAGAAACACATAAAGGTCGAATTTTTACGTATGAAAACGTGTAAAAAGCTTAGATTTGGCTTCATGGAAGGTAAACTAAGGATTTGGACGTAAAAAGTTAAGATTTTGGGTTAAAAACGGGCTGGATCTGAGTTTTTGTTCATCCAGCGAAACTGGGTCGCGATCCAGCGAATTTAAGCATTCAACCAGCGAAACTAAGAACATTTCCAGCGAAATTACAGATTCGCTTGGGCGAAACTACAGTTTCGTTTGGGCGAAACTATAGGCCCTTAGACGTTGCGAAACTAGGAAATTCCAACGAAAGTTGGGCGCTCAAGGCAGCGAATTTGTCCAGCGAAACTGGCAGAAATGCTGCCCAGCGAAACTGGCAGCGAAACTGCCGGCGAAACTGGCAGCGAGACTGCCAGCGAAACTATGGGCGAAATTATGTAGAAAATGACGTTTTTGTGTATTAACTTTCGTGCAGCTAGAGCATTCGGACCATAGCTTAAGTAACTTAGGAATTAAGCTATTTGCTAATTTCAGTGAGTTCTAGATCCCCTTATTTAAACGTTTTTCCTTGTTTTTGGGGCTATTATGCATAGTAAACATAAGGTTTTCAAGATAAGGATTTCAAGGTGTTTTAACAAGGAAATACATTTTTCTAAAGCAAAATGTGACACTTAAATAGCTCAAAATAATTTTCGAGCGCGCTGACCTGGCAGCCCGGCCCCAGCCAGGGGCGTTGCCCCTTGGACCCCACTAGGGGCTGCTGCCCCTAGGACCCTGCTGTCAGGGGCTGCCGCCCCCGAACCCCCGCTGTCCCGCGGAGGGTCGGTTACGTGTTATGATGACTAGTACTTGGTATGCTGTGCACTTAATAAGCTAAGTATTATATATATATTAAGTGAAAAATAATACTAATGAGAAGTGGAACTTAACGAATGTTACCCCCGGGCCCGTTTGATGATGAAAAGTCTTGCAAGCACTATGATAGACTTCACTTATGTGTGAGTCTGATGTATGATGATGGATCCGTATTCATGAGCGGGCTATGTGCCTGCTAGTGTGGATCAACTGTCGGGGGAAACTACCATGAAGATGTGTACCGACGGGGATCGATCGACCGTCGGGGGTAGCGACCATGGATAACGTGTACCGACGGGGATTGACATTCGTTGTCAATCAACATGGAGATCTTGCTTTGTGCAATCTCGCCTATGATGAAGTGAAATGAAATGAAAGAATGAAAGATAATGAACGTGCCTAATGCGATGCAAGTAATGTTTGTAGTATGATGTATGCGTGTTCATTATATGAAGGATAAACGATTATATTTTCTTATTTATATAAAACTAGAACTCACTCAGCGTAGCTGACTTTTTATGCATAATAGTGGGCAGGTAAGCGCTGAGGCTGAGGATGGTACCGTGGAGCTACTTGGAAATCTACGGATGGCATTCCTGTTAATGAAGTCCTTATTGTAATTAATGAACAAGTTATATGCTTTGTTTACAATTAAAGGACAAATGTATGAGCACGATGGGGTTTTAAGTTTTAAATGAATGTTAAATTATCTTCCGCTGCAATGTTTTGTTATTAAACTGATTTTGTGCTATGGTTAACCAACTGTGAGGTTTCCCGAGAACGGGGCCTTACACCCAGAGTCAGCCAACATTGACCTTGCTGCTTCAATGAGGGTCCTGTTCTTTCTCTCCACCACTCCATTTTGCTCAGGAGTTCTAGGAATGCTAAACTGCCTTCTAATTCCCTTGGACAGGTAGAAGTCAACAAGTGTGTGGTTTCTAAACTCTGTTCCATTGTCACTCCTCACACACTTGACCTGTAGGGAATACTGCTTTTCTACATGTAACACAAAGTTCATTATTGTCTTTGCTGCTTCATCCTTGGAGTGCAAGAACAAAAAGTCCATACAACCTGGAATAATCATCCACAATTACCAGGCAGTATTTCTTCTTTGCCATGCTCATTACTCTGACAGGACCAAAGAGGTCCATGTGCAGAAGCTGTAAGCAGGCAGTGGACTTTGGTTCTTCTATTGAAGGGAATGAAACTTTGTGTTGTTTTCCTTTCACGCAAGCAGTGCAGTCATCTTCACACTTGAACTCCTTATAAGGCAATCCTCTTACTAAACCATGGCTTATAAGCTGATTCATGTTTTTGAAATTAACATGACCCAGCCTTCTATGCCATAGTGTAGACTCTTAAGGAGATGCCTTGGAGAATAGGCAAGGATGGCCTTTTAGATCCATCTTTTTGGAAAGATCTAAGGCATACACTCTTCCTGACATGTTGGCCTTCAGGAGTGTGTGTTCATCCAATGCCTTGTCAATCAAACTTTGAACTTTGGATGACAGAATCCGACAGTTCTGGCTTGTGAAAAGGGCAACATGGCCTTTGTCACACATTTGACTGACACTCAAGAGATTGTACTTGAGATTCTCCACATGGTGAACATCATCAAACCTTATTTCCCCATTAGAAACAAAGCCTTTACCAATGATGTAACCTTTCGCATCATTGCCAAAGGAAACAAATCCCTTCTTTCCTTGAGAGTAGTCATTAAGAAGGGAGCTGCTTCCTGTCATGTGCATGGATCCTCCACTGTCTACATACCAGATGCTTCTATGGCATGTTAAAGAACCCTGCAAACACAACCATGTGTTAGTTTGTCTTGGAGACCCAAACTTGCTTGGTTTTGGGTCTGTTCTCAGCTACAGGTGCAGCACTAACAGGTGTGTTGTGTGTGACAGCTTGAGATGAAGAAGATGGTACAGAAGAGGAACCCTTTGGCTTGGACTTCCTTTTCTGTGGTTTCAACACAGGAGCATCTAAGTGGTTGACTCTTCCCACTAGCTGCTGAACCATCATCACCAACTGTGTCTGATTTTGGGATAAAGCCTTCAGCTCTTCATACACATTGGAGTTTGCTGATGATGAGTTCCTATGTTGTACCATCTTTTTCTGAGCAACCTCAGCTGTTGCCTGAGTAATCCCTACCTTCTTTTTAGATTTAGTTTTGGGCTTAGGGATTTCAGGCTTGGATGTTGCTAGTACAAACTTGGTTTCAAACTCATTCTTCATTTTATTGATGCTCTCAGTAATTTTCTCCTTCTGTTTGAGTTTGGAACCCCTTTTGTACCAGCAATCATCAGTAAGATGATTGAACAAGCCACATATCTCACATGGCTTTTTCTTCATCTTATGCTGATCATCAGCTGAAGAGGATTTAACTGCTGAAGACTTGTTCTTCAGCTGTTTGTCATCAGTACTAGCAGTTTTCTTCCTAGTGCCTGCTTTCCTGGTATCCTCTCTAGTTGTCTTCAAACCTTTCCTACTGTTAGTTTTCTTCTCTTCAGTGCTAACAGTATTTGAGGTTTGAACTTCAGATGTTGTCACTTGCTCTCTAGTACCTTCAGTACTTCTAGTAATAACACCTGAGTTGATCAGCCTTTTGGTCATGTGACAGTCAGCATTTGAACCATCAGCTGTTGTGGCATCAGCTGATTGGTTTTGATAGGAGTTAATGCTGACATCTATCTCTGATGATGCTGAATCAGAGGATAGCAGGTCACATGAAGAGAAGGATTGGTTATTGCTCTCCCCCATCAGATTCAACTTCTGCTCTTGAAGTGAAATCTGTAGGAGGAGCAGTGTGATTATAACCAATGCCAAACTTCACATTGGAAGCTGATTGCTTGCAAAGAAGCATTTCAAAACCCTTGCATGATTGCACCCATCGATCACACTCAACTTGGGTGGTTGCAAGAGTTTCCTTGAGGTCTTTGTACTTCTCCAGAAGTACATCTTCCCTAGCTTTATCATCTTTGATTTGGCATTTAAGCTTGTAAATCTCATCATTTTTATCTTTTAGAACAACCTCAAAGTCAGCTTTTCTTTTGGAAATTGTTTGCTCAAGCTCAAGATTTTTATCTATTAAAGCTACATTTGCTTCTCTAATAAAAGCAAATGCTGCTATGCATGACTCTGAACAAAGCTTGGCTTTTGCCTCAGTGGATACCTGAGATGAGGCATTGGATGATGACCCTTCAGCAGAATCAAGGGCCATCAGAGCAAGATTTCCAAAAGGTTGGTCACCTCCATGTTGACCAGCACCTTGAAGTAGTTGATCCTGACCAGATAGCTCTTCTGGTAGACTACTCCAGTCAACAACAGTTGGGGTGAAAAGCTTTGTTGTTGAGGTTGTGTGTGGTGATGAGATTGGGAAGATTGAGGCTCTGGAAGAGCATGAGGTGGTTGAGCCGGGGGTGCTTGAGTTTGACTAGGCTGAGGCATATAGTAACAGGGGTAAGGATATGTGTAACGCCCCGAAATTTCCCGAAACAAGCCATTTAATAATAACGGGCTTTTAAGGGTTAACTTAAGAAATAAAGGGGTAAATTAGTGGGCTATGGATCAAATTAGCCTTAATGGGCTAGACTTGGTGGGTTTAAGGGCCCTAATCAGCCCTTAAACATGCATAATCAGTCCCATTCCATCACATTACAACCCTAGCCACCAAATTCGTAGAGAGAGAAAGTAGAGAGAGAAAGTGAAGAAATTCAAGATTTGGAGCTTGAAGGTTGGAAGGATTGAAGTTCTGGTGGATTGGAGCATCAAAACACAAGGAAAGAGCAACAAAACAAGGTAATAATCGACCTCTAAGGCCCTCTGTAGATCAAACCCGGATTCTAGGGTTTTGGGGTTTTGAAAAGTTTAAAGAAACACATAAAGGTCGAATTTTTACGTATGAAAACGTGTAAAAAGCTTAGATTTGGTTTCATGGAAGGTAAACTAAGGATTTGGACGTAAAAGTTAAGATTTTGGGTTAAAAATGGGCTGGATCTGAGTTTCTGTTCATCCAGCGAAACTGGGCCCCGATCCAGCGAATTTAAGCATTTAACCAGCGAAACTGCACATTAGTTCAGCGAGACTAGGAGAAGTTCCAGCGAAACTACAGTTTCGCTGGGGCGAAACTATAGTTTCGCCGGTAATCTCGCTAAGACCCAGACTGACCTATAGACCTTGCGAGAATAGGGAATTCCAACGAAAGTTGGGCGCTCAAGGTAGCGAATCTGTCTAGCGAAACTAGCAGAAGTGCTGCCCAGCGAAACTGCAGGCGAAACTGGAGTTTCGCTGTAGCGAAACTATGGGCGAAACTATGAAGAAAATGACGTTTTCGCATGTTAACTTTCGTGCAGCTAGAGTATTCAGGCTATAGCCTAAGTGACTTAGAATTTAAGCTACTTGGACGAGTTCAGGTGAGTTCTAGACCCCTCCTTTACCCGTTTTCAATGTTTTGGGGTGATATGCATACTAAATTACATACTTTTATGATGACGGTCTTTAAGACCCTTTTATTAAGAAAGCAAATTTTCCTAAAGAAAAATGTGCCCTTTAAATAGTTCAAATTAATTTTCGGGCGCGCTGACCTGGCAGCCCGGCCCCAGCCAGGGGCGTTGCCCCTTGGACCCCACTAGGGGTTGCTGCCTCTAGAACCCCGCTATCAGGGGCTGCCGCCCCCGAACCCCCGCTGTCCCACGGAGGGTCAGTTATCTGTTTATCTCTCATGATTGATGAAATGTGAATGCTTAGACGAAGAGTTTGCTTCTTATTATGTATTGTGTTATGTTATATTATGTATAACTTAAACATGACAGTTAAACATAAAGAAAGGTTATGAGGCCCATAACATGTACCTGGATAAAGTAAAGTCTTGCAAGTAAAGTCCTGCAGGCAAGGGATAAAGTAAAGACTTGCAAGCAATGGCTAAAGGAGGGTTGCATTTGTTGTGCCCTCACCCGGATAAAGTAATGCTCGAATAGGCAGGTCTGTAAGCCTGAATTGGCATGACAATAATGGCCCGATCGAGTACGACTGTAAGCCCTTAATTGGCGTGTCGGTAAAGTCCTAGGCGAGCCTAGGCACCGATAGTGACAGAGAATTGACGGATAAAGAAGAGTAATAAATAACGAGAAATGAAAAGCAATGATAAAGTATCGATAAAGTGATAGCCTGTATGTATTGATGCTTGATAGACGAGAACTATTTTCAACTGATAAAGCTAATACCTCTTACGAAAGTTATTTAGCAAAGTAAACCTAGAATTCACTCAGCGAAGCTGACTTTTGTATGCATATCAGTTGACAGGTAAGAGTTAGAGCTACGGAATAGAGGCATGGGACTGAAGCTACTTGGCACTAGAAGACTGGCATCCCTGATGAAGAAAAGATTAATAGGACTTTAAATAGATTTTAAGAATTACAGACAATGTTCATATTTCATTTGTAATGGATTGAATTTACAGTATTTTCCGCTGCAATATATATTTATACACATATGAGTAAATGACGGTTTTAACTCGATGTTTTGCTGTGAATGACCAACTGTGAGGCTTGCCTAAGAAAGGTGGGCCTTACAAGTTGGTATCAGAGCCAATGTTTAAGAGATTTGGGAAAACTATTTTATAAACCTAAACTTAAACAGATAATGGGACCAAGTGTCAAGGATGCCAGTCCAAGAAGCTCCATGCCAAGAGGTAACAATTAGGTTGTAAGTATTGTTATAATGGGTAGTGCCTTCTTATTTAAGTTAGAATCGAGGTAGGGTATGATAAGGATATCTGTGATGCCTATCTGAATTTATGTGGCTTATATGTGCATAGATTAGGTATAGTAGGTTCGGGTGTTGGTGTGGTTCAGGATAGGAAAGTTTATGGCACGGGAAGTTCTGTAAGTAGTTAATCACAACTGGCCACTGTTATTAAAAATTTACAAAACTTGTCGTGAACTGAACTTGCCTTGAAAGGCCATATTAACATTCTGAATCTTATAGGAAGTAGAACGAATGGCACCTAAGAAAGAAGTTCCAACCATGGTCACCCGGAGAAGCACTAGGGGAAGGCCCCCGACTAAGGCAAAGGAAACTGCAAGTGCAACTGTGAAGCCAACAAAAAGGTCAACCAGAAAGCCGGTTGAGGAACCGATTAAGGAGGAGGAGGTTGAGTTAGGAACGGGAGCCGAGGGGTCTACCCCTGATCAGGCCAAACTGAAAGAGACAGTAAAGGAAGCTATTGCCCAAGAGGTGCATCAGGTCCTGTCTGGAGTGATGCCCGCTCTGCTTGCGGAATTTGTGGAGCAGGTTAAGGGCGACAGTAAGAAGAGTACGGCTTCAGAAAAAGTTGATAAGAAAGGGGCAGTCAAGACTGAGGAGTTGAGCGACGAGGAGATCGTCTGGGTAACCATGATGGCCCTGAAGTGGAAGAGAGGGCGAAGGGGTGCAGCTACGGGGATTTTCAGAGGTGTAAGCCCCTAACATTTGATGGTACTGGTAACGCTGCCACTGCTCAGCGTTGGATTAGGGAAATGGAAGCCGTACTGAAGATCAGCGAGTGTTGTGAAAACCAAAAGGTGAAGTTTGCTTCCCATTCCCTTTTGGATCCAGCACTGTGTTGGTGGGATAACATTGCTGAGTCTTACGGAGAGGAGGCCATTGAGAGGATGAAATGGCCGGAGATGAAGAGGTTGGTGATAGAGGAGTACTGCCCGAAAGAGAGCTTGACAAGGTCGAGCAAGAGTTTGTGAGTCTGGAGGCTGGAAATATGACTCACCAGGAGTACACTACAAGATTCAATGAAATGGCACGTTTGGTGCCTGATTTGGTAACTCCTGAAGCCAAAAGGATCAAGAGGTACATACAAGGTTTGCCTCTAGACATTCGTAGGGACATGGTCACTGCTCGACCTAGCACTTTTAGGTCAGCAGTGGACCTCAGTGGAAGGTTATACGATCATCGCAGGCCGGTGATAGTGGGTGAGACGAAGAAGGCTTGGAATAACAATGGAAGAGATATGGAAGTAGTGGCCACCAACCGGGGAACAAGAAAGCAAGGGTGGATGCAAAATAGATGGTTGTGAAGGGGTCGAGGAAGTTAAGAACTGTGGGAAGTGTGGGAGGAGGCATCCCGGGAGTGCCGATTGGGTAGCCATGGGTGCTACCGGTGTGGGAAAACGGGTCACATGGCTAGGGAGTGCCCGGAAGTAAACGAGTGCTTTAACTGCCATGAGTCGGGGCACTACAGCAGGGATTGCAAGAAAGCCAAGCCGGAAGCTCGGGCACGAGCAGGGGTGATGACAAGGGGGATGATGGAAAGCCCAAGGTCAAGGCAAGGGCTTTCACCATGAACAAGAAGGAAGCAAGGAAGGACCCGGACGTAGTGTCAGGTACGCTCCTTGTCAATGATGTTTGCGCCTCCATATTATTTGATAGTGGTGTCAGTAAGAGTTTCATATCTGTATCCTTCTGTGCTACACTAGATGTTCAAACTAAGGAAATAGATGATGCCTTCGAAGTAGAAACAGCTGATGGTAAGTCCATTAGAATAGTCAGGATGATAGAGGATTGCCACATTAAACTAGGAGGCCATTACTTTCCCGCACGATTGTTTGTTATGCCCTTAGGAGGTTTCGATGTCGTACTAGGGATGGATTGGCTAGCGGCCCACGATGCTAACATAGTATGCCAACAGAAGATGATCCGATTAACGGCTCCAGATGGTAGTCCGGTTACGATCTACGGTGATAACGATTGTAAGGTTCCAAGGATCATTTCCATGATCAAGGCGGAGAAATGTATGAGGCGAGGGTGCGGAGCTTATCTAGCGTATGTCAAGGATGTTAAAGATAAAGCGAAAGAGTTGCCCGATGTACCAGTGGTGCGGGACTTTCCTGACGTATTCCCGGAGGATCTGCCAGGAGTACCACCAGATAGAGAGATAGAGTTTCAGATTGACTTACTGTCAGGAGCCCAACCCATTGCCAAAGCACCCTACCGCCTAGCTCCGTCCGAGATGAAGGAGCTCATGTCACAACTGCAGGAACTCCTTGACAAGGGATTCATTAGGCCCAGCATTTCTCCGTGGGGCGCTCCCGTGCTGTTTGTGAAGAAGAAGGATGGCAGCATGAGGATGTGTATAGATTACAGGGAGTTGAATAAGCTGACCGTGAAGAATCGGTACCCTCTACCCCGGATAGATGATCTGTTTGATCAGTTGCAAGGGGCAAGTTGGTTCTCCCGAATAGATCTCCGATCCGGATATCACCAACTGAAGGTAAGGGAGCAAGATATCCCAAAGACGGCCTTCCGAACGCGCTACGGCCACTACGAGTTTCTGGTTATGTCTTTCGGGCTAACCAATGCTCCTGCGGCATTCATGGACTTAATGAATCGCGTGTGCCGCCCGATGCTGGACAGATCGGTGATAGTATTCATTGACGATATCCTGATATACTCAAAGAACGAAGGAGATCATGCTTGTCATATCAAGGAGGTGTTAGAAACTTTACGAAGGGAGAAACTGTATGCGAAGTTCTCTAAATGTGCCTTCTGGCTACGGGAGGTACAGTTTTTAGGGCACGTTATAAATTCCGAGGGAGTAATGGTTGATCCGATGAAAGTTGAAGCAGTTACGCAATGGAATTCCCCGAGGACGCCATCTGAAATCCGTAGTTTCTTGGGATTGGCTGGTTATTATAGAAGGTTCATCAAAGATTTCTCGAAGATAGCTTCCCCATTAACAAGGTTAACGAGGAAGAACGTGGTGTTCGACTGGGAAAGGAACAGGAAGATGCGTTCCAGGAATTGAAGGATAGACTAACCAAAGCTCCCGTGCTAACCCTACCGGAAGGAGATGAAGACCTAACGATATACTCCGATGCTTCTTACTGCGGGTTAGGCTGTGTGTTGATGCAAAGAGGAAAGGTTATAGCTTACGCATCCAGACAGCTAAAGGACACGGAGGTTAATTACCCGGTTCACGATTTGGAACTTGCCGCAGTAGTGTTCGCATTGAAGATCTGGAGACACTATTTGTATGGAACTAAGTGCGCCATATTTACCGACCACAAAAGTCTGAAATATTTCTTTAAGCAGAAGGACCTAAATATGAGACAGAGGAGGTGGTTGGAGTTGATAAAGGATTACGACTGTGAAATCCATTATCACCCGGTAAGGCGAACGTGGTAGCCGATGCCCTGAGCCGAAAGGAAGGATATGAACCGATCCGGGTGAAGGCGTGCCAACTAATAGTGACCCCAGATGTTATGAGGATGATAAGCCAAGCTCAAATGGACACTTTAAAAGAGCAGAAATCATAAGGAAAGGATGGTGGGAAAAGTGGATGAATTGGTAGAGAACACCTTGGGTGTTAAGACCTTCCATGGCAGGATATGGGTTCCGAAGCATGGTGACTTGCGGGAAAAGATTATGGACGAAGCGCACAAGACCCGCTACTCAATTCACCCAGGCGCAAATAAGATGTACCACGATTTGAAGAAAGATTATTGGTGGCCCGGAATGAAGAGAGATGTGGTTGCGTATGTAAATAAATGTCTCACGTGCCTACAGGTGAAGGCTGAGCACCAAAGACCTTATGGTTATGTTCAGCCATTAGAAGTACCAGAATGGAAGTGGGAACATGTTACCATGGACTTCATCACCAAGCTACCCCGCACGGCAAAAGGCCACGACGCGATATGGGTGATAGTTGATAGACTGACTAAAAGTGCGCATTTCCTGCCAATCAAGGAAGCAATTAGTTCAGAAAAGCTCGCTGAACTATTTATCCGAGAAATTGTGGCGCGACATGGTATGCCCGTATCGATTGTTTCAGATAGGGATACGCGGTTCACCTCAAAGTTTTGGAAAAAGTTCAATGAAGAGATGGGTGCGAGGTTGCATGTTAGTACCGCATACCACCCACAGACCGATGGACAATCGGAAAGAACGATCCAAACACTGGAGGATATGCTTCGGGCATGCGTTATCGAATTTGGCGGTAATTGGGATGATCATCTGCCACTAGCAGAGTTCTCCTATAACAACAACTACCACGCCAGTATTAAGATGCCCCCATATGAGTTATTGTACGGTCGACGGTGCAGAACTCCTATTTGTTGGGGTGATGTCGGACAGAAGGAGCTAGGAAGCTTAGAAGTTGTGGAAGCCACAACGGAAAAGTTGGAGAAAATCAAGGCGTATATGAAGGCTGCCAAGGATAGACAAAAGTCATACGCCGACAAAAGAAGGAGACCAATAGAGTTCAGCGTGGGTGACCGGGTAATGCTAAAAGTGTCACCATGGAAGGGAATCATCCGATTTAGGAAGAGGGGGAAACTGAGTCCCAGGTTCATCGGACCATTCGAGGTACTAGCACGAGTTGGGGACGTAGCTTACAGGCTAGACCTTCCAGAAGAATTAAGTGGGATTCACCCTACCTTTCATGTGTCGCACTTAAGAAAATGTTTAGAACCAATGAGGCAGTCGTACCTCTAGATGACATCGAGGTGGACGAGAAGCTGAACTATGTAGAGCAACCAGTGGCTATACTGGATCGGAAGGAGAAACAATTGAGAAATAAAACAGTCAAGCAAGTCAAGGTGCAATGGAAACACCGAAAGGGTCGGATGCCACCTGGGAATCCGAGGAGGAAATGAGACGCCAATACCCCAACCTGTTTAATGACGAGTCAGGTTTCGAGGACGAAACCTAAATAGGGGGGAGACTTGTAACGCCCCGAAATTTCCCGAAACAAGCCATTTAATAATAACGGGCTTTTAAGGGTTAACTTAAGAAATAAAGGGGTAAATTAGTGGGCTATGGATCAAATTAGCCTTAATGGGCTAGACTTGGTGGGTTTAAGGGCCCTAATCAGCCCTTAAACATGCATAATCAGTCCCATTCCATCACATTACAACCCTAGCCACCAAATTCGTAGAGAGAGAAAGTAGAGAGAGAAAGTGAAGAAATTCAAGATTTGGAGCTTGAAGGTTGGAAGGATTGAAGTTCTGGCGGATTGGAGCATCAAAACACAAGGAAAGAGCAACAAAACAAGGTAAGAATCGACCTCTAAGGCCTCTGTAGATCAAACCCGGATTCTAGGGTTTTGGGGTTTTGAAAAGTTTAAAGAAACACATAAAGGTCGAATTTTTACGTATGAAAACGTGTAAAAAGCTTAGATTTGGTTTCATGGAAGGTAAACTAAGGATTTGGACGTAAAAAGTTAAGATTTTGGGTTAAAAATGGGCTGGATCTGAGTTTCTGTTCATCCAGCGAAACTGGGCCCCGATCCAGCGAATTTAAGCATTTAACCAGCGAAACTGCACATTAGTTCAGCGAGACTAGGAGAAGTTCCAGCGAAACTACAGTTTCGCTGGGGCAAAACTATAGTTTCGCCGGTAATCTCGCTAAGACCCAGACTGACCTATAGACCTTGCGAGAATAGGGAATTCCAACGAAAGTTGGGCGCTCAAGGTAGCGAATCTGTCTAGCGAAACTAGCAGAAGTGCTGCCCAGCGAAACTGCAGGCGAAACTGGAGTTTCACTGTAGCGAAAATATGGGCGAAACTATGAAGAAAATGACGTTTTTGCATGTTAACTTTCGTGCAGCTAGAGTATTCAGGCTATAGCCTAAGTGACTTAGAATTTAAGCTACTTGGACGAGTTCAGGTGAGTTCTAGACCCCTCCTTTACCCGTTTTCAATGTTTTGGGTGATATGCATACTAAATTACATACTTTTATGATGACGGTCTTTAAGACCCTTTTATTAAGAAAGCAAATTTTCCTAAAGAAAAATGTGCCCTTTAAATAGTTCAAATTAATTTTCGGGCGCGCTGACCTGGCAGCCCGGCCCCAGCCAGGGCGTTGCCCCTTGGACCCCACTAGGGGCTGCTCTAGAACCCCGCTATCAGGGGCTGCCGCCCCCAAACCCCCGTTGTCCCACGGAGGGTCAGTTATCTGGTTTATCTCTCATGATTGATGAAATGTGAATGCTTAGACTAAGAGTTTGCTTCTTATTATGTATTGTTATGTTATATTATGTATAACTTAAACATGACAGTGAAACATAAAGAAAGGTTATGAGGCCCATAACATGTACCTGGATAAAGTAAAGTCTTGCAAGTAAAGTCCTGCAGGCAAGGGATAAAGTAAAGACTTGCAAGCAATGGCTAAAGGAGGGTTGCATTTGTTGTGCCCTCACCCGGATAAAGTAATGCTCGAATAGGCAGGTCTGTAAGCCCTGAATTGGCATGACAATAATGGCCCGATCGAGTACGACTGTAAGCCCTTAATTGGCGTGTCGGTAAAGTCCTAGGCGAGCCTAGGCACCGATAGTGACAGAGAATTGACGGATAAAGAAGAGTAATAAATAACGAGAAATGAAAAGCAATGATAAAGTATCGATAAAGTGATAGCCTGTATGTATTGATGCTTGATAGACGAGAACTATTTTCAACTGATAAAGCTAATACCTCTTACGAAAGTTATTTAGCAAAGTAAACCTAGAATTCACTCAGCGAAGCTGACTTTTGTATGCATATCAGTTGACAGGTAAGAGTTAGAGCTACGGAATAGAGGCATGGGACTGAAGCTACTTGGCACTAGAAGACTGGCATCCCTGATGAAGAAAAGATTAATAGGACTTTAAATAGATTTTAAGAATTACAGACAATGTTCATATTTCATTTGTAATGGATTGAAATTTACAGTATTTTCCGCTGCAATATATATTTATACACATATGAGTAAATGACGGTTTTAACTCGATGTTTGCTGTGAATGACCAACTGTGAGGCTTGCCTGAGAAAGGTGGGCCTTACAAGTTGGTATCAGAGCCAATGTTTAAGAGATTTGGGAAAACTATTTTATAAACCTAAACTTAAACAGATAATGGGACCAAGTGTCAAGGATGCCAGTCCAAGAAGCTCCATGCCAAGAGGTAACAATTAGGTTGTAAGTATTGTTATAATGGGTAGTGCCTTCTTATTTAAGTTAGAATCGAGGTAGGTATGATAAGGATATCTGTGATGCCTATCTGAATTTATGTGGCTTATACGTGCATAGATTAGGTATAGTAGGTTCGGGTGTTGGTGTGGTTCAGGATAGGAAAGTTTATGGCACGGGAAGTTCTGTAAGTAGTTAATCACAACTGGCCACTGTTATTAAAAATTTACAAAACTTGTCGTGAACTGAACTTGCCTTGAAAGGCCATATTAACATTCTGAATCTTATAGGAAGTAGAACGAATGGCACCTAAGAAAGAAGTTCCAACCATGGTCACCCGGAGAAGCACTAGGGGAAGGCCCCCGACTAAGGCAAAGGAAACTGCAAGTGCAACTGTGAAGCCAACAAAAGGTCAACCAGAAAGCCGGTTGAGGAACCGATTAAGGAGGAGGAGGTTGAGTTAGGAACGGGAGCCGAGGGGTCTACCCCTGATCAGGCCAAACTGAAAGAGACAGTAAAGGAAGCTATTGCCCAAGAGGTGCATCAGGTCCTGTCTGGAGTGATGCCCGCTCTGCTTGCGGAATTTGTGGAGCAGGTTAAGGGCGACAGTAAGAAGAGTACGGCTTCAGAAAAAGTTGATAAGAAAGGGGCAGTCAAGACTGAGGAGTTGAGCGACGAGGGAGATCGTCTGGGTAACCATGATGGCCCTGAAGTGGAAGAGAGGGCGAAGGGGTGCAGCTACGGGGATTTTCAGAGGTGTAAGCCCCTAACATTTGATGGTACTGGTAACGCTGCCACTGCTCAGCGTTGGATTAGGGAAATGGAAGCCGTACTGAAGATCAGCGAGTGTTGTGAAAACCAAAAGGTGAAGTTTGCTTCCCATTCCCTTTTGGATCCAGCACTGTGTTGGTGGGATAACATTGCTGAGTCTTACGGAGAGGAGGCCATTGAGAGGATGAAATGGCCGGAGATGAAGAGGTTGGTGATAGAGGAGTACTGCCCGGAAAGAGAGCTTGACAAGGTCGAGCAAGAGTTTGTGAGTCTGGAGGCTGGAAATATGACTCACCAGGAGTACACTACAAGATTCAATGAAATGGCACGTTTGGTGCCTGATTTGGTAACTCCTGAAGCCAAAAGGATCAAGAGGTACATACAAGGTTTGCCTCTAGACATTCGTAGGGACATGGTCACTGCTCGACCTAGCACTTTTAGGTCAGCAGTGGACCTCAGTGGAAGGTTATACGATCATCGCAGGCCGGTGATAGTGGGTGAGACGAAGAAGGCTTGGAATAACAATGGGAAGAGATATGGAAGTAGTGGCCACCAACCGGGGAACAAGAAAGCAAGGGTGGATGCAAAATAGATGGTTGTGAAGGGGTCGAGGAAGTTAAGAACTGTGGGAAGTGTGGGAGGAGGCATCCCGGGAGTGCCGATTGGGTAGCCATGGGTGCTACCGGTGTGGGAAAACGGGTCACATGGCTAGGGAGTGCCCGGAAGTAAACGAGTGCTTTAACTGCCATGAGTCGGGGCACTACAGCAGGGATTGCAAGAAAGCCAAGCCGGGAAGCTCGGGCACGAGCAGGGGTGATGACAAGGGGGATGATGGAAAGCCCAAGGTCAAGGCAAGGGCTTTCACCATGAACAAGAAGGAAGCAAGGAAGGACCCGGACGTAGTGTCAGGTACGCTCCTTGTCAATGATGTTTGCGCCTCCATATTATTTGATAGTGGTGCCAGTAAGAGTTTCATATCTGTATCCTTCTGTGCTACACTAGATGTCCAAACTAAGGAAATAGATGATGCCTTCGAAGTAGAAACAGCTGATGGTAAGTCCATTAGAATAGTCAGGATGATAGAGGATTGCCACATTAAACTAGGAGGCCATTACTTTCCCGCACGATTGTTTGTTATGCCCTTAGGAGGTTTCGATGTCGTACTAGGGATGGATTGGCTAGCGGCCCACGATGCTAACATAGTATGCCAACAGAAGATGATCCGATTAACGGCTCCAGATGGTAGTCCGGTTACGATCTACGGTGATAACGATTGTAAGGTTCCAAGGATCATTTCCATGATCAAGGCGGAGAAATGTATGAGGCGAGGGTGCGGAGCTTATCTAGCGTATGTCAAGGATGTTAAAGATAAAGCGAAAGAGTTGCCCGATGTACCAGTGGTGCTGGACTTTCCTGACGTATTCCCGGAGGATCTGCCAGGAGTACCACCAGATAGAGAGATAGAGTTTCAGATTGACTTACTGTCAGGAGCCCAACCCATTGCCAAAGCACCCTACCGCCTAGCTCCGTCCGAGATGAAGGAGCTCATGTCACAACTGCAGGAACTCCTTGACAAGGGATTCATTAGGCCCAGCATTTCTCCGTGGGGCGCTCCCGTGCTGTTTGTGAAGAAGAAGGATGGCAGCATGAGGATGTGTATAGATTACAGGGAGTTGAATAAGCTGACCGTGAAGAATCGGTACCCTCTACCCCGGATAGATGATCTGTTTGATCAGTTGCAAGGGGCAAGTTGGTTCTCCCGAATAGATCTCCGATCCGGATATCACCAACTGAAGGTAAGGGAGCAAGATATCCCAAAGACGGCCTTCCGAACGCGCTACGGCCACTACGAGTTTCTGGTTATGTCTTTCGGGCTAACCAATGCTCCTGCGGCATTCATGGACTTAATGAATCGCGTGTGCCGCCCGATGCTGGACAGATCGGTGATAGTATTCATTGACGATATCCTGATATACTCAAAGAACGAAGGAGATCATGCTTGTCATATCAAGGAGGTGTTAGAAACTTTACGAAGGGAGAAACTGTATGCGAAGTTCTCTAAATGTGCCTTCTGGCTACGGGAGGTACAGTTTTTAGGGCACGTTATAAATTCCGAGGGAGTAATGGTTGATCCGATGAAAGTTGAAGCAGTTACGCAATGGAATTCCCCGAGGACGCCATCTGAAATCCGTAGTTTCTTAGGATTGGCTGGTTATTATAGAAGGTTCATCAAAGATTTCTCGAAGATAGCTTCCCCATTAACAAGGTTAACGAGGAAGAACGTGGTGTTCGACTGGGGAAAGGAACAGGAAGATGCGTTCCAGGAATTGAAGGATAGACTAACCAAAGCTCCCGTGCTAACCCTACCGGAAGGAGATGAAGACCTAACGATATACTCCGATGCTTCTTACTGCGGGTTAGGCTGTGTGTTGATGCAAAGAGGAAAGGTTATAGCTTACGCATCCAGACAGCTAAAGGACACGGAGGTTAATTACCCGGTTCACGATTTGGAACTTGCCGCAGTAGTGTTCGCATTGAAGATCTGGAGACACTATTTGTATGGAACTAAGTGCGCCATATTTACCGACCACAAAAGTCTGAAATATTTCTTTGAGCAGAAGGACCTAAATATGAGACAGAGGAGGTGGTTGGAGTTGATAAAGGATTACGACTGTGAAATCCATTATCACCCGGGTAAGGCGAACGTGGTAGCCGATGCCCTGAGCCGAAAGGAAGGATATGAACCGATCCGGGTGAAGGCGTGCCAACTAATAGTGACCCCAGATGTTATGAGGATGATAAGCCAAGCTCAAATGGACACTTTAAAAGAGCAGAAAATCAATAAGGAAAGGATGGTGGGAAAAGTGGATGAATTGGTAGAGAACACCTTGGGTGTTAAGACCTTCCATGGCAGGATATGGGTTCCGAAGCATGGTGACTTGCGGGAAAAGATTATGGACGAAGCGCACAAGACCCGCTACTCAATTCACCCAGGCGCAAATAAGATGTACCACGATTTGAAGAAAGATTATTGGTGGCCCGGAATGAAGAGAGATGTGGTTGCGTATGTAAATAAATGTCTCACGTGCCTACAGGTGAAGGCTGAGCACCAAAGACCTTATGGTTATGTTCAGCCATTAGAAGTACCAGAATGGAAGTGGGAACATGTTACCATGGACTTCATCACCAAGCTACCCCGCACGGCAAAAGGCCACGACGCGATATGGGTGATAGTTGATAGACTGACTAAAAGTGCGCATTTCCTGCCAATCAAGGAAGCAATTAGTTCAGAAAAGCTCGCTGAACTATTTATCCGAGAAATTGTGGCGCGACATGGTATGCCCGTATCGATTGTTTCAGATAGGGATACGCGGTTCACCTCAAAGTTTTGGAAAAAGTTCAATGAAGAGATGGGTGCGAGGTTGCATGTTAGTACCGTATACCACCCACAGACCGATGGGCAATCGGAAAGAACGATCCAAACACTGGAGGATATGCTTCGGGCATGCGTTATCGAATTTGGCGGTAATTGGGATGATCATCTGCCACTAGCAGAGTTCTCCTATAACAACAGCTACCACGCCAGTATTAAGATGCCCCCATATGAGTTATTGTACAGTCGACGGTGCAGAACTCCTATTTGTTGGGGTGATGTCGGACAGAAGGAGCTAGGAAGCTTAGAAGTTGTGGAAGCCACAACGGAAAAGTTGGAGAAAATCAAGGCGTATATGAAGGCTGCCAAGGATAGACAAAAGTCATACGCCGACAAAAGAAGGAGACCAATAGAGTTCAGCGTGGGTGACCGGGTAATGCTAAAAGTGTCACCATGGAAGGGAATCATCCGATTTAGGAAGAGGGGGAAACTGAGTCCCAGGTTCATCGGACCATTCGAGGTACTAGCACGAGTTGGGGACGTAGCTTACAGGCTAGACCTTCCAGAAGAATTAAGTGGGATTCACCCTACCTTTCATGTGTCGCACTTAAGAAAATGTTTAGCACCAAATGAGGCAGTCGTACCTCTAGATGACATCGAGGTGGACGAGAAGCTGAACTATGTAGAGCAACCAGTGGCTATACTGGATCGGAAGGAGAAACAATTGAGAAATAAAACAGTCAAGCAAGTCAAGGTGCAATGGAAACACCGAAAAGGGTCGGATGCCACCTGGGAATCCGAGGAGGAAATGAGACGCCAATACCCCAACCTGTTTAATGACGAGTCAGGTTTCGAGGACGAAACCTAAATAGGGGGGGAGACTTGTAACGCCCCGAAATTTCCCGAAACAAGCCATTTAATAATAACGGGCTTTTAAGGGTTAACTTAAGAAATAAAGGGGTAAATTAGTGGGCTATGGATCAAATTAGCCTTAATGGGCTAGACTTGGTGGGTTTAAGGGCCCTAATCAGCCCTTAAACATGCATAATCAGTCCCATTCCATCACATTACAACCCTAGCCACCAAATTCGTAGAGAGAGAAAGTAGAGAGAGAAAGTGAAGAAATTCAAGATTTGGAGCTTGAAGGTTGGAAGGATTGAAGTTCTGGTGGATTGGAGCATCAAAACACAAGGAAAGAGCAACAAAACAAGGTAAGAATCGACCTCTAAGGCCCTCTGTAGATCAAACCCGGATTCTAGGGTTTTGGGGTTTTGAAAAGTTTAAAGAAACACATAAAGGTCGAATTTTTACGTATGAAAACGTGTAAAAAGCTTAGATTTGGTTTCATGGAAGGTAAACTAAGGATTTGGACGTAAAAAGTTAAGATTTTGGGTTAAAAATGGGCTGGATCTGAGTTTCTGTTCATCCAGCGAAACTGGGCCCCGATCCAGCGAATTTAAGCATTTAACCAGCGAAACTGCACATTAGTTCAGCGAGACTAGGAGAAGTTCCAGCGAAACTACAGTTTCGCTGGGGCGAAACTATAGTTTCACCGGTAATCTCGCTAAGACCCAGACTGACCTATAGACCTTGCGAGAATAGGGAATTCCAACGAAAGTTGGGCGCTCAAGGTAGCGAATCTGTCTAGCGAAACTAGCAGAAGTGCTGCCCAGCGAAACTGCAGGCGAAACTGGAGTTTCGCTGTAGCGAAACTATGGGCGAAACTATGAAGAAAATGACGTTTTTGCATGTTAACTTTCGTGCAGCTAGAGTATTCAGGCTATAGCCTAAGTGACTTAGAATTTAAGCTACTTGGACGAGTTCAGGTGAGTTCTAGACCCCTCCTTTACCCGTTTTCAATGTTTTGGGGTGATATGCATACTAAATTACATACTTTTATGATGACGGTCTTTAAGACCCTTTTATTAAGAAAGCAAATTTTCCTAAAGAAAAATGTGCCTTTTAAATAGTTCAAATTAATTTTCGGTCGCGCTGACCTGGCAGCCCGGCCCCAGCCAGGGGCGTTGCCCCTTGGACCCCACTAGGGGCTGCTGCCTCTAGAACCCCGCTATCAGGGGCTGCCGCCCCCGAACCCCCGCTGTCCCACGGAGGGTCAGTTATCTGGTTTATCTCTCATGATTGATGAAATGTGAATGCTTAGACTAAGAGTTTGCTTCTTATTATGTATTGTGTTATGTTATATTATGTATAACTTAAACATGACAGTGAAACATAAAGAAAGGTTATGAGGCCCATAACATGTACCTGGATAAAGTAAAGTCTTGCAAGTAAAGTCCTGCAGGCAAGGGATAAAGTAAAGACTTGCAAGCAATGGCTAAAGGAGGGTTGCATTTGTTGTGCCCTCACCCGGATAAAGTAATGCTCGAATAGGCAGGTCTGTAAGCCCTGAATTGGCATGACAATAATGGCCCGATCGAGTATGACTGTAAGCCCTTAATTGGCGTGTCGGTAAAGTCCTAGGCGAGCCTAGGCACCGATAGTGACAGAGAATTGATGGATAAAGAAGAGTAATAAATAACGAGAAATGAAAAGCAATGATAAAGTATCGATAAAGTGATAGCCTGTATGTATTGATGCTTGATAGACGAGAACTATTTTCAACTGATAAAGCTAATACCTCTTACGAAAGTTATTTAGCAAAGTAAACCTAGAATTCACTCAGCGAAGCTGACTTTTGTATGCATATCAGTTGACAGGTAAGAGTTAGAGCTACGGAATAGAGGCATGGGACTGAAGCTACTTGGCACTAGAAGACTGGCATCCCTGATGAAGAAAAGATTAATAGGACTTTAAATAGATTTTAAGAATTACAGACAATGTTCATATTTCATTTGTAATGGATTGAAATTTACAGTATTTTCCGCTGCAATATATATTTATACACATATGAGTAAATGACGGTTTTAACTCGATGTTTTGCTGTGAATGACCAACTGTGAGGCTTCCCTGAGAAAGGTGGGCCTTACAATATGGCATATGACCCTATGGCACAAAATAAGCAGGTGGTGCCTGTGCCTGAGATGGATGGTAGAACTGTAGGAAGGTTGCCCTTTGTGCTGTGAGCTATTGCTGGGAAAAGTCACAAAGGGTGCAGATGAGTTAGATCCAGATGATCTACACTCTCTTGCAAAGTGTCCAAGCCTTTGGCACTTGTGACACCTCAACTTGCTCTTGTCAAAACCAATTTTGGTTTTGCCAGAGAGTCCTGGGAATTTCCTACCAGTTCTCTTGTAGAACTTTTGAGAGCGGATATTATCATTGCCATTTGGTTCAAAATATCCATCTCTTCCAGATCATCATCTGTAATGCCCTTCAAGTCCTCCATCAGAAAACACAAGTTGTCACCACCACCTCCTGAACTACTAACACCAACAAAAGCTTGTTCTGAGTTAGTAGAGAATCAATATGCTCATCATAAGAACTTTCTGATGAGGCATATTCTGACTCATGACTTATCAAGGCAGCATTACCTTGGACAAAGTCATCAGCAAGTTTGCCAGAAGATGACAACTTCCTCTTTTGCTCTACCTCTCTCTCAAAAGTGAGCAATTTCCCATGAAGTTGGGTGAGAGATAGAGTGTCCAGGTCAGCACTGGAGCGTAGGACAATGGTATATGTGTCCCATCTCTCAGGCAATGACCTGAGGAACCTGTTGTTCATCTGGCTTTTGGAGTACTCTTGTTTGACCATCTTCAGCTCAGAAATCAAACAAGAGAACCGCTCAAACTGCTGGGTCAGAGTCTCACCCTTTCTATATGAGAATGTCTCATATTGTTGGGTGAGGATTTCCCTATTGTTTGCTAAGACCGAATCAGTTCCTCCAAATTGTTCCTTTAGAGCAACCCATAGGTCATGAGCAGACTCATGATGCAAGAGCCCTGAATATATCTCATTAGGAATAGCCATGGCTAGAATTCCATGGGCTCTAGCATCAATTTTGAACAGCTTTAGATCTTCGTCCGAATATTGTTCAGGTTTCTTCGCAACCTGTTCATTAGATTCCGGGACGCTCACCATAGGCTTGTATGGCCCATGCACCACTGACTTCCAACAACCAGCACTGTTGACAGCCAAGTGGTGTAGCATACGTCTTTGCCATATGTTATACTCGTTCCTAACCAGCATCGGAGGCTTGGTTGCGGAACCAGTATTGTGAGGATCATTAGTTGGTGTTTTCATCTCAGGTTTTAGTCAAAAACAAGTTTAAACAAGACAAACGTAACTCGAAACCACCAAAAGACCTCAAGATTTTGGCCAGAAACAGCAGAAACTCACTCTCTATGGCTAATTCTTGCAAATTGCTAATTCGATCAAACAGAGAGATCAAAAGAGCAGTTTCCAATGATCAATAGTTAAATCGATCAATGATTAACCTGCTCTGATACCATTTGACAGGATCTCAGCCTCTCGTTTGATCAATCAGATTATGTTTGCAGCGGATTTAGCTCATTAATTAGTGATTAATGCAAGAACATAAAAGATATTGCATGTAAAAGCACAAGCATAGAGAGAGAAAAGAGTTCTGCGAAGTAATAAATGTTCTATTGCTTAGCACGTTTCGGCCATTAATACAGAATGGTTCCCCATCCTTTTATAGGCGGTAAAAGGATGGGCTGATGTCCTTTTTCTGACATCAACTGAATATTAAAATTACAACTGACAAAACATAAAACTACTGAAGATGTCAACAACTGACATCTTCTTACAAAAGTTTCCTAAGTACTGACAAAAGTAAACTACTGAAATCCTACAACGACTGAAGAACAAACTCTTCAGTCGTTTATAACTACTGATACTATAACAACTGAAGAACATGCTCTTCAGCTGTTGTACAACTACTGAAACAAAAAAACTACTGAAAAGGAAAAACCATCACAACAACTGAAGAAGACTTCTTCAGCTGTTGTGACAAACTCTGAGTCTTCAGTACTTGGTCTTCAGACTTGGCTTCAGATGATGTAACAACTGATGACTTCAGTAGATATCATCAGTTGTTATCTTCAGTCTTTGTCTTCAGACTTTGTGCTTAGTAGAAGGTTTTCAGTTCTTCAGTTCTTCAACTTTTGATTCTTCAGCACTTGTCTTCAGTACTTGAAGTCTTCAGTACTTGTATGATCAGTACTTCAGACTTCAGTACTTGTCTTCAGTACTTTAGAGTCTTCAGCTGTTGTTCTTCAGTTCTTTGATCTTCATACTTTGTTCTTCAGACTTTGTCAGAACAGCTGATGGTTGGAGCTAAGATGCTCTCGAGTCTGACATTCAAGCAAGAGAACACAATAGCTGATGGGAGTCTTCAGTAGTTGTTGCAGTGGCATGTGGGACTTAGAGGTTTTTCTGATCTTGGCTCATTGGTTCTTTTGGTCCAACAGTGGTGCTCGGCGGGGTGACCGGCCGGAGGTTGGTGCTCGGTGGGGGTGGTGCTCGGCGGCTCGGCGGGAAGAGGAGGAGAAAGGGTCTCGATCGTGTGGTGGCCGGAGGGTGGTGGCCGGAGGGTGGTGGCCGGAGGTGGTGGCCGGAGGGTGGTGGTCGGAGGCTGGTGGTCGGCGGCGGCAGCAGAGAGTGTACGTGGAGGGAAAGAGATGGAGGGAATGGAAATGTGGAGGGAAGTCCACTATCTCGCTGGTATATTTTTAACCAATAGCGGCGACAAGTCGCCGCTAATAGTGTCGCCGCTATTGGTTAGTACGACCGATCCCTGTCCGTTAGATCTGTTGCACGATCAACGGTCAGAGATCTACTTGAAAAATTGGAAACGGATCAACGAGTAATAGCGGCGACATGTCGCCGCTAATAGCGTCGCCGCTATTGCTGTCGCCGCTAATGCTCCAGTCGCCGCTACTGGGGGGCGTCGCTATTGCTGCCATTTCTTGTAGTGTTTGTGGTTTTCATTTTTCTTTAGTGTAATTAAATTTAGCTAATCAAACATAAATTGAGTCACCAAATGATATGAATTGACTGATTTGATATTTTACGTACCAACATGTCTTATATTTGACAATACATACGCACGTATCCAAAGTATAACACATTGGTGTATTTTTAATGTAATATTATCATAGAAGAATATTAGTGAAAGTAAAAATTATTATAATCGAGTAGGGACTAATGGTAATTGAAGTAGGTCAATTATAAGTTAGAAAATAAAATCAACACAAAGCGCAGAATGAACAGTACGATTACAAATGCATTAGCATTGATTTCAGAAACAAGATTATATGATTTACCGTTACTTCTGCCTCTTTCTAAAAACTATAAATTGGTTATTGGTTTACAGTTAATAACTTCACAGAAAAAAAATTATATTATATTTAGACTTGGGTTATATGAACATCTGACTTTTATTATAGAAGCACACATATCTCTCTATCTTACTTTTTTTTCTGTACTTATATGTACTAGTAAAAATGTCCGTGCGTTGCGGCGGTATGATTGTAGCACAATTTTTGAGGAATTCGATTTTAGTCAGTATCGATTCTGTACGTTAAGACGTAAATTAGAAAAACAAAATATAATTATTAAAAAACTTGAACAAAAAAAACAAGTACGTATATTATAAAAGTCTTTAATACAATTACATTATCCCAACAACATTAGTGAAATCATTATTACCTACGTTTTAGGGGGAGGGGGGTTTGTTTTATGAATATAGTTTAAAGTTTTATGATCATCGAATGCAACTTTCAGTGGTGTTTTGCATAGACCGAAGAAAGTTAATGAAGAAATTATCACCACAAATTACTATATTGATTGTTATTGAGCTGTTAACAACCATCAATGTAAAGGGAAGAAAGATGAGTGCTCATCGCAATGAATGAAAGACATTGAAAGTAAATGGCGGTTTTGTTTGACCATGTGTAAATATTTTAGCATTTTTATTATAAGCATCATATGTTATAATTTATTGTAAAAAATAATGAATAGAATAATTAATTCTTTAAAATTTAAGCATGACTTTTCATATGTACGTCTTAATACATATGTAAAATCATCATGTTATCATCCTTTCACTTTTATTATAAAAGCTATAAATAAATATTAAAATTATTAAACTCACGATATGTCCCTAAAATATTAGTATTATAGTTATTATAAATAAAAGATATATATAAGTTATATACTTAAGTATTTAAATAAAATAATACTTAATTTAAATAGTATTTAATTAAAAAAATATAACTTAGTAAATATAAATTTAAATATCATTTTATAATATCACAAACAAATAAAATTTAATGAAGTGAATAATATCATATTATTAAATAATGTATTAATAATGTTTATTAAATACATGAAAGAGACAAGGGTAAAAATATCAAGTTATATAAAATTTAAGAGTAAATGGCACGAATTGTCCCTAAGGTTTCTCAAATTTCACATTTCGTCCCTATGATTGAAAAATTACAGGTTTAGTATTAAGGTTTTTAAGTTTTGAAAAAATGTAACACGTTTTGTCCCTGTGTCAAACGACCGTTGGTTGAAAAGTTTGTTGTGTGACATTTTGGCAAACAATTTTTTATCAAAACGTACGAAAACTTGATTTTACTGAAATTTCACACGTGAAACTTAAGGGTAAAAAATATAAATATTGATATTAAAACTGCCACTGGCAGTATTCTCCCATTCCCTTCAAATATTGATTTTGGAACATATTGGTCACACACGTTCTTTCTTCTGGTTCACGAATATCACATAACAAATCATACTAATTATTAATCTCGTTTGAGCTATATCCGATTGATTTATTAGGGTGAACCACCAAATAATTCGATTTGAAAATAATCTTCACGACTCTCAGATTATCCAAATTTGATTTCAAGTATTCTACAAACAAGCTATTTTTATTTGAACTTTTTAACAACAAATACTTATACACTCGACTCTCTTTTTTTTTCTCTTACAATAATATTTAAATATGTTCTTGATATAGAACTTTATATTAGAATTTAAAAAATACGCTCTCTTTTTAAGGATTTCCCATACTATGCATCTAGATTTTCTAAATGTTAAAAGGCCGGCTTTCGTTGTATACGCTTTTAGGCAGATAAAATCTAATTCAACACGATGTGCATGCATGCGTATAACTTGGTTATAACTGATCATCCCATCAAGTTATTTTTTAATTACAGGTCGTTTATCACATTTATTACAATCCCACCAATAAGTTTACAATTTAATTATAACCCGTCAACTCATTTGACCTTTTTAGAAAAATGAGTTAAATCGTGTTTGCAAATTTAAGTGTGTTCTTGTTAGTGTGGATGTATTTAACTCAAATAAATAAACAAGTTGTGTTCGTGTTCAAGAATTTGACCCACCAATCTAACATAATTTTTCTTTAGCTTTCGTTTCTAGATTTGCAATACATGTTTTCTATCAAATATATGAAAACATACCTTTTATTTTTCAGATATGATATACTAAATATATTTTTGATTGTCTAATTGAAATACTACATCTGATTATCTTTTTTAATCGAGTATAGAACTCCGCGGCACTAGGCTGACACTTTCCTCAAGAGAAGTTCGTACACCAGTCCGTCATCCTCATTAGTTCCAAACCTAAGACTACCCTCAGAAGAAACTCCATTTTAGGTGAGAAAATTTTCTGACTCAATCTAGATATTTTTTTTTTATTTTCTTATAGATAGAACTTGAGCTTAAAATCTTCTCTATTTTAATAAAGTCTTGAGCATCTCACTTCCACCATTTAACTAGTGAACATTGGTACATATTAAATATATATAATATGATTTTACACCTAATTCCTATATAACTTTACGTAACATTAAATGATTCCATATTTGCGTCCTTGCTTATCAAATACTTATTAACTTCATCGACGACTTTCTTTTAAAAAGTTGTACACTGGCATGTATGCCTTGTGTACTTTGGGTTCTTCACGTACACCGGTTGTATACCTTGGGCTCATGAACCAAAGCGTGAACCCGTTTCAAACTAACCATTCAACGACAATATTAACGTTGTGTTGATTATCTAAACAAATCTGGATCTCCCATTTTGTATTGTATTACTATTTGGTTTGGTATGATGAGATTTTGACTTTGTTATCATTGATGTACGTCTAGTTATAAATAATAGCTTAGGTCTTTAAAAAGGGGTCTACTAAAGAGACGCACAACAGGATTTTTGAACGCCCTACTTACGGGCCGTAAGGCCCTTCACGGGGCCGTATTGACTGTCAGGCAATCAAATCAGTCATTCAAAAACGTAACGGCCCGTGAAGGTGTTCACGGTCTAAATTTTTCACAGCCCGTTAAGCGTTTCATGTTAATTATGTGAACGCCCTACTTACGTTATTTGATATGACGTAATATTCCTCGATATTCATGTTAATTATGTGACGGGATGTAATATTCCATGTGAACTACTATATAAACGTTAGTTTATAAATTCATTTCATAATTCAAATTTCTACGATAAGTTTGAAATAATATTTAACGTTACGATGTCTTTCTGGGATAGCAACTATTTATTCGGTTCGGAATCTAACTATTACCCTGAGGAGGGTTACGGTTATTACGATGAGCGTGCTTCAAACTATTTAGGACAGTTCGCGTCCAATTACGGCGGGAATGACGGCGGCGATGACGGGGGTGATAACGGTGGCGATAGCAGCGGTGATAATGACGGTTCTGGTTCCGGTAAAAGAGGTTTATACACGAATCAGGTTATAAGATATATCATATTTAATTTTACTTTCATTTAGTAATAACTAACTAAAAATATAAATTGATTAGGTTTTCTCATCTCGTGAAGAATTAGTTGATTGGGCAAGTAACGTAGGATGAGAAAATGGGTTTGTTATTGTCACCAAACGTTCAAAAAGAAATTCGAATGGTTTGGTGGTTAAAATTTGATTGAAATGTGATCGGGGTGATGTATATAAGGGAGCATCCACTCTAAGAAAAAGTGGCACCAAAAAAACAAACTGTCAATTTGAATTGCAGTGTAAGTACGAGATGAAGAGAGATGGGTGGATTATAGTTGTTGTGGACGATACTCATAACCATGAACCTGCTGAACACCTGGAAGGACATGCATACGCAATGAGGCTCACCGAAAATGAGCTTTCTACTGTAAAGAATCTGACCGAGCAAAATATTGACCCTCGAAACATTCTAGGCACGTTGAGGGAACAAAATCCCAATAACGTATCTGTGTTACGAACCATATATAACGCTCGGGCAAAATTAAAAAGTCCACCAGAATTGGTGAAACCTCAATGCAGGTTTTTTTTCCTATACTACAACAACATCAATATATTTACACCCCTCACATAGATGAACCGACAAATACGGTCGATGAGGTTTTTTTTATACATCCCACATCTCACACATTATGGCGTGTGTACCCACACGTGTTGATGATTGATACAACTTACAAAACTAACTTGTATAAAATGCCATTTGTTCAAATGGTTGGTGTGACATCCACCCTGAAATCTTTTTCTGTTGCTCACGCATTCATTGATTATGAGCGTAAAGCCAACTTCAGATGGGTGTTAGAGCAACTAAAAGCAACGCTGGAAAAAAGTGTATGGAGCCCCGTGTTATACTAACCGACCGAGACCTCGCCCTGATGAAAGCGTCAGAAGAAGTTTTTCCGAGTGCTGTTCGATTACTTTACAGATGGCATATTTCGGAAAATATTGCTAAACATTGCAAGGAGAGTTTTTCAAATGAAGAGTGGGGTGCTTTTGAGCATGTGTGGCTGGTACTTATTAACACAGCAACGACGGACATATACGCTTATAATTACGACCGCCTTTATCGCAGATTGGTGTCCAAACATTCAAGTAAGTTTTTTAGTGTTATTCTTAAAAATATATGTATATTTACATAAATATAAGTACATTTTTTTAAATAGGAGTGCTGATGTACCTCAAAAATAATTGGTTGGACCCCTATAAAGAGAGATTTGTGTCAGCGTGGAAAAATAAAAGTTATAACTTCGGTCAGCACACAACGAACCGAGTTGAGAGCCAACATTCGTTATTGAAAAGTTACCTGAAAGCAACCAATAGCACCCTGGACAGATTTATTCCTTTTATTAATAATATCTTAGTTACCCAGGAAATTGCTATAAAAGAAAGTTTTACCAAAAGCAAAATCATGCTTATGGTGCAGCATAATCATAAAGTGCTTAAATTGCTGCGAGATAACGTTTCTTTTACGGCTTTAGATATCTTAATTGGTGAGATTAACAGTATAAATCATCTAATTATATCCAAATAATCATGTGGCTGCCTTCGTTTTACCAGCTGTGGTCTTCCGTGTGCTTGTAAATTAAACAATTACTTTCAAACCGGTGAATGTTCTTATACATTTTTTATTTTTTCATGAAAACTTTTATTATTTTTAATTTAATCTATTATTTTATAGGTCAATGTATCCCGCTCGATGCCATTGATGTTTTTTGAGGAAGCTAGATTTTTCACCCGCGTATGTTGTACGGGAGGTTCAAATAGATGTACATATGTTCAACCTAGTGAAAATTTTGAAGTTCCGCCAACATATTCAAGTTTGGTGGTGAAGTCAAAATAAGGGTCTTTGTAGCGCAGTCAATCCATGTCTTCGAAATCAAGAGCCAAAGATGGATTATCTCAATAGAGTTTCAAGTTTTCATAAATCCCGCGCGACGAAGATAAAACATTTTTTTCCTGTTTAATCGCTGGATTCCATCATTCTTTTTCCCGTATATTTCAGGTGCGGATGATGTTTTAGCCGACGGCAATTGTGGTTTTCGTGCTATAGCACTCGCACTGGGATATGGTGAAAATCACTGGTGTTTTATTCGTACAGAACTTATAGCTGAGTTGGATGAAAACAAACATAGGTACGCTGCGATGTTTCCTGATATAAATGAAATAAGGGAATCATTAAACTAGAACGGCTTAGGTGCAGCTCCCCATAAAATTGGATGACAGTGCTACCTACTACAATCCTTATTGCTAACAGGTTTCGAGTGGTTATAATTTTTATATCTATCGGCAATTCCGCTACTTTTTTCCCGTTCTGGTTATCTCCTCGTGATATCAGTAAACATCATATGATTTCAATTGCTTATGTTCAAGATAACCATTTTATTAGAATTCGATTAGTGGGTGACTATCCAATGCCTGTTCCGAGCAAATACTGGTATTTGTACAAAACAGAAAACGCTAATGATTGGGAGGTTATATACGGAAGTCGATTTCAAAAATATCTCGAACTAAGGCCTGTAGACCCGGTCGAACGTATAGATTTAGTATAATTTACACATTTATCAATATTGTTGTTGAATTGTAAACATGTAATCAATTATTTATTTAATCGATATTGTTGTTGAATTGTAAAGATGTAATCAAACATTTAAACGTCATCCAAAATAAGTCATAATATATCAACAAAATTTATGAAGGTTTTTACATGAAAGCTAAATATCTATGCCTCATCCCCACCACCACCAGCATCCTCCTCATCACCACCAGTAGCCTCCTCGTCATTACCCCCAGGTCGTCTGACAAACGGAGGCAACTCCGACCGAGGGGGGAGGTCAATACCCTGGCTAGTAGCCCAAATGCTGTACACATCCGCCATCCATACAAGCAAGGCGTGGGACTGGCGCGCCAAATGGAGTGACTCCGCCATAAACTCCCACGTCGGCGGAATCTGCCGAATGATAGTCCTAGCAACAGGCGGTACTGGTGGCGTGGCGGGTGCTCTGGCGTGTGCTCTGGCGTGTGCTCTGGCGTGTGCCTGCGGCTGCGGCTGCTGCTGCGGCGACGGCTGCTCCTCCTCCTCACCAACGCCCGCCATAGGCTGCCAGATGGTCCGACCACCATCAGTGGACCATCGGAGGTCGTCGCCAAATTTGGTGGCAATCCCATGGCCATGACGGTCTGTCGACCCAAACTCCTAGGTGGCGTGTCCGTCATATGCTTCGCAATTAGGGCGTCCGTAAACAACCCTAAGCGCGAGGCAATGACGGTGATGTAAGAGCCGCAAACAATGGGGCTATCCATCTACAATGACGGTGAACTCCTTCACTGCCCGTTAACTTTTCAAATACGGGCCGTGATGCCCTTCACGGCCGTTAACCTTTACAATGATATTTTTTCTTCATACGGATCCAGCCCATAGGACAGACAGCTCTTAATAAGCCCAAACTCGTCATACAGATATTATGACAACAGCCGTTAACCTTTACAATGATATTTCTCTTCATACGGATCCAGCCCATAGAACAGACAGCTCTTAATAAGCCCAAACTCGTCATACAGATATTATGACAACAGCCGTTAACCTTTACAATGATATTTCTTTTCATACGGATCCAGCCCATAGAACAAACAGCTCTTAATAAGCCCAAACTCGTCATACATATATTATGACAACATGTCAAGAACGATATTGTGTGATAATAACGGTTTATCGTTTTTAGTAAAGTGTACTAACAAACGTTTATGTTTTAATAAAATATTTCATTACTGTTCTACATTATACGTCTAGAATACAGTTCGTCTGCCATAAATCTTCGGAATCTAAAGCAAGCATCCTGTAAGCTAACCTCTTGCCACTCTAAAGATCTATTTTGAACCAACCTACGCAATAACATACAAATTACAACTCCCGAATCTCGACCAATATGACCGGCATTAGGAGGCCACACGGTTTCACCGGATACAACCAGTTCTTCGATTTCTTCTTGTCCGGAGTGCTGCCAATATTGTATACGTGACAGAAAATGTAAAAAGTACGATTCGAATTGTACGAAAATCGTTCGGGCATTACGATGAATGCACCATGAATCATCACACGTATTTGGTCGGCATTCGTATGGAGAATATATACGAACTTGTAGGGAGTCCATAGAAATCTTAAAAGATACCAATTTCTTCGTCATCAGTCATTGGTACGTAAACCTACAAAACAATTTAATTCACGGTTATAATTCATGATTTTTATTGTAAAACATGAAAACAGTATTACTGTATCAACTTCCCATAACGCGGGATATAGATAGTCACTCCCGTCGCCATATTCGTTACCCTTAACGGACCCTGAGTATATTAAGTTAAACCACTCAAATGGGAGAATCGTCCAACAATCACTACCCGGCAACTCTTCTGTTCTACGTATTTCTTCGTATCTCCATATTGTGAGTCTATTTGTCCACGCCCGAACATGCTATAAAATACAACTTTTTTAATTGTTAGAATTTAAAATAAAATAAAATTTACAAAAAAAACTTTAAATCATACCTCTGTACCTAAAGACACGTTTTCGAGTAATTCACGCCAAAATTGTAACTGAATATCGGAATTACCCATGTAATACACCCTACATGTTTGGGAATCACCGTTACGTATAAAGTGAATAACATTTTTAGACCAGTTCCTCCCATTCTGCCAATTATGGTTATCTATTGGATCAAGAATACTTTCCACAATATCTCGTGAGTTTGAAGAGGACTCATTTTGACGTCTTCTATTAACTCTACGAGAAGACATTTTAACTGTTTCGTTTCTCACTAACCGTATATAACAAGTAATATATAACATTTTATACAGAATCTTAAATCGAATTAAGGAATAATACGTCACGTTACATAATTATAAAATTTAAAAATACACGCAAATTGAGGAAAATAAATTCTCAGAAGGACTACTACGGCCCGTGAGAGAACTCACGGGCCGTTATGTCACTTGTTCATGGGCCGTGGGTATGGAAGCTTACGGGCCGTGATGTGTTTCACAGCCCATGAGCGTATAAAACTGTGAAAATTAAATTTCGAAAACAATACGGCCCGTAAAGCCCTTCACGGGCCGTGAAAAAAGTCAAATGGCGTTTCTATAACACCTGACAGGGTGTCTAATTAGCAATGGCCCTTTAAAAATTGTTATCATCATTACTGATCATTGATGTGCATGTAATAATTATAAATTATTGATTTGTAAATCTTGTGAATCCACTAACACTGTTCCTGCTGGAAGAAGTGAGTGTAAATTGTTCAATGGACTTCAAATCCATCACGAAAATTAGGCGATCTATCTTATTCGATCGCAAGCGAACAAAAGCATCTAACGATTTTTCTAACTTAATCATTTTCTCTTGAATCAAAAGGTTTTTGGTCTCCACTTCACTGTGATTGTGTGCATATACTTTGTAATTGGTGCAGGAAGCTATTGATTGGTGTTGGCGATGGCATCGGTGGCGGAAGAGCGATGGTCAAACGTGGTAAGGCGGTAGAGGAGGGCGAGTCTTCCAAGCCGACGGACGTGGTGTTGTTCGTGAGGATCTCATTGGTGTTGAGGATCACACTTCACATCGAGGCATGTACCGAGGGAACCAGAGTGTCGTTTGCAGTTTCTCTACTCGTTCTGGACATCGGCATGGGATCAATCTTCTTGTGGAAATGTCTGCGCGTTACGACGGGTGCGATTATTTCATCACGTCATGGTTTGTTGGGTTTGTCGTGTGTATATGATATTTGTGGGTTATTCGTTATGATGACTTGAAGTAAGTAGAAAGCAACAATCAAATTAATAGGATGTAACTCATAAATATAAATTACGAAAGTTAAAAACTCATATATATATAATATATATATATATATATATGGGATATATATATATATATGTATAATGAAAATTGAAAATAAGTACATCACAATTTTATTACAAAGTAGAAGAGAGTAGTGTAACATCGCGTATTTGCGTTAAATAAAAATTAATTTTGTACAATACGTTGATTGTTAATTCCAATAATTATAATAAAAATAATAATAATATTAATAATAATAATATAAGTTTTATTAAACCCTATAACTAATAATTTTTACATAAAATAATAACAATCCAAACTGCAGGGGCTAAATTGTAACTTACTTAAAACTGAACAGGACTTTACACTTCATTTGCAAACTGATACAAACCACAGGGACCATTGTTGTAAATTCGCAAAACACACCCAACCCCACCCCCCTCTTTCCCGTTTTCCTTTTCCTCCTTTCTTGGCCGGTTTTTGGCCATAATCGAGCACCAAATCCCGAAATAATCAAATTGATCAAAAACCTAAACACTCATATATGTACCACTAATCGATTACCACTATCAATTTCATCCCAACAAACCCATACACCACACCCGACATCCTCATAAGTCGCGGACCTGCAACTAACGAGTTCACCTTCTTTCGAGCTTCAAAACCCGAATTTGTTAGAGGGCTTTTGCTCACTAGGATCATTGAAAGCATCCTGTACAATTAATTCGATTATTATTATCATTGAACCCCGATCCAAAACCCCCTCTGTCGCTATTGTGCTTCAAGGTGTTCGTCATCAATTCGCCTTCTTTTTTGGTAATTAAACATACATACACACTCGATTTTTCATGGGGAACAAAAGCCCCGTGATTGCAGATGCAATTGATATTGAATTGAACCTCAATTGGTCCGGATTCGAACTAGGGCTCGTATGGTTTGGGGGTATTCAAGCGGTTCAGGTTAAAACAATTTGGAACCGGATTCTAACGCGGCTTAGGCCTTTGTTCCACCGGTTTCTGCGCTCCCATGCAATCAAGAGGTCCCGGGTTCGACCCCGGGCCACCTCACACATTTTTTGGCGTTTTTAAGCCTTTAAAATTCAGAAAAAAATCCTAAAAATCATAAAATATTTTTACAAATATTAAAAATTTTTAAAACCACCTAATTATTTTCTGAAATTTATTTTAACATTTTATTTATTTTATTTAATATCTTAAATAAATAATATTACAATTGCTACAAAATTACTAATAATTTAAATTATTATTGGGCACTATATTACCTTTAAGATAATTACAATTATATGTATTTTATAGATTCACAGATTATTTACAGAAATCCATTATGTGTTATTAAATATTTTAATTATTATCATGTAATTGATTAATAAAATTAATTATTTGTTTTTCCCACACTTTAGCAATAATCAACAGTTACGCGTAATAATACATTTATTAAATCCAAAACATAATCACTTTCAAATTCATTTTATTTATTTCAAGACATTTCAACTAAATAAATTATTTAATTTAAACTACAATTCAAAAACGAAATGGAAACCCTAATACATTCCCAATTCTCATATTATTATTATTCTAACTCGAGACACCGTTCCTTAGGTTAATCATAAGGAAATCGTTGGTGTTTAATCTATCACGTCCAAATTCTAATCTCATCAATCAAGTGAGTATTCATATCCCTTTTTATATCATTTCTTATTTGGGGGAAATAATGTGATACAATATATTCAATCATGATATTTTATTGTTATTTCATTCTAAATTCAATTCAAGACAGGTTATGTTATTACTTGCGATTATGTGAACATACTGTGATAAACTGGACGACAGTAAACCCTAATTCAATCAATTAATCCTGGTATCAATGGTAGATCTACTGGTTTGGATAACCCACCCCATATGAATAGTCGAGTGGTGATTGTGCCAGAGGCAAAAGTCAATCTATGGTGTATGTGTGTGAGTCTATTATATGCAAGTGTCAAGTCAAGGGGTTTATATTATGTCAGTTTATCTATATGCTTCGCTATTGCATTATAAGTCTTAATATTACTTGTGAATTGGATTATTCTCAATCAATCAATCAATCTATACGTATACTCAAAACTTTGATTACTCACCGGCTAATTTTTAGCTGACTCGTTACTTTTCACATGATTTCAGGTTAAGCAGGATAGTGGACTTCTACATGCTCATTTAAGATCCGGACTTAGTCAAAATAAAAGACAATTACTATTTGTGATTTAAATTGTTGTATTTGCTTGTGTAAACTCATATTATCTTCTAATCTGATTTTAAAATTATCTCCACTATTAGACAACCATGTGTTATGAACAATCAATCATTCCCTCGTCCACTTCGATGATTCCGCCGTTAATGAAAATTGAAAGTAGGTACATCACAGTTTTATTACAAAGTAGAAGAGAGTAGGTTATCCTATTATTCATGTAGGATGATCCATAAACTTAAATTACATGACAAATATATGTTAAAAAAATATTTCACTTTATATGTGGTTTTAATGTAATTTTATCAGCTTGTCAAATATATTAGATGCTCATTAAAATGCTAGGAAAAAAAGCATATTGTTCAAACTAATCTAAAGAATTTACTTGGTGATAGATTTAAGCAAATTCTGACTCGCAAAAAGAAAGTGATGTATTATATGAGAGATCTGATGAAGGATACCATTGTAATTTCTATGGTAAAGTATAAACAAAAGATATTTTAATGTACAGATCACAAAAAATGTTCGGTAATATTTGAGTTATTTTTATGTATTTATATTTAAAACATCGAATTCACTACAAGAAAAGTGGTTATCAATGACTAAATTATAAGAGACTGATTTATCAGTCTTGGATACATAGTATCAAAGATTAATATATTAGTTACTGGTAATATTAGGAACTGATTTTTTGTGACTCATATTAGTAAATAGTAATCAGTCCTGATACTTTGACAGTTTATTTAACACTAAATTCGACATACGTTTCCATAGTAAAGAGATTTAGAGGGAAAGTTTTTTGTTGCTGAATTTCAGTCCCAAATAAATGCTCATATTAATGATATTTAGTGTCGGCAACTGATATTCGGTCTTTGATAAAGAGAGAATGTTATACAGACTAAAAATTAGTTTTTAATATTTCTATAGTGGATCAAACTAGTGACTGATAATTAGTCTCGAATGATTTTTCTTGTTAAAAAGATCACTGGCTGATTTTTAGTCTCTAGCTATTTGGCGCAAATCACCTTATTCGAAACTAATATTCAATCTCTACAGAGTTTTGCAGATGAAAAAGTATGTCGTACTATCTGGTCTCCCAAAATCAACCTAAATTCTACAGTTTCGAGGAAACATATGCACAACTAAAAATTAATTCTTAATAGTCATTAAGCATCTTGAAATAAGGACTAATATTTAGTCTCGAATGTCTTTTACCTGAAAAAATCGATGACTGATTGTTAGTCTCAAATTAATTGGTGCATATTATATTATTTAAAGAAAGATATCAAAGGCTAGAAATTAGTCTTAAAGATCCAATCTTAAAGCTGGCCTCATTCGAAACTGTTATTCAGACTTTAAGAAATTTTTATATTAGATAAGTAGATATTGATATTCTGTCTCCAATAAATGACACATATTCTGTCTTTTCAAGGGAACATATTAGAGACTGTTATTAGTTTTAAATATTAATTATATTACCCTCTAAACTTGTAGGATAATTCGCTATATAGAGGAGGCTATGACTCAGTTAATTTCTAAAGAAACGAATCTAACTACTACCATGGAACATGAGGTTGAGAGAGAGACGATTAAGAGTGTGTGTGCCAAGGAGAAAACAATAAAATTAGCATGGGAGGTAGGTGTCGGGCCTGTCTTGCAAAAAAAAAGATTATTGGATGACATCGGAAGCTGGATTGTCTCAAACCCAATATGTGAGGCCTAAGCTCTTAGAAATCAGGTTGCTTCACTTGAAAAGAAACTAAAACAAAGTAAAGATAAGTATGATAAAATGTCAATGTTCATGAGTTTAAAGTTCCTAGTTTGATCTTACGGTTTCCACACCTACAAGTACCAAGGCAAACGACATAGTTGAGCAAATTTATGATAGCGACAATGAAGGTTTTGGATGTCAGTGAAGACTTAGGGTTTAGAAGTAATCAACTCATTATTCATTTAATGTTTGATTGTTTATGGTTTTAAATTTTTGAACTTTCGTTTTAGATGTGATTGATTGAATTATCTTTTGGTACTATAAGCCATTTCATTACATGTTGTTATTAGTCGTAAAAAAAATATGTTATTGTGGACTAATAAAAAGGACACAAATAAGTATTGTTATAAATTTAAAAGTATCAAGGACTAATTTTTCAGTACTCAATGGTCATTTTTTCTTGTAGTGATTGTTGTAAATTTTATAAATAATAATTTATATAAATCAAGTAATAATTTATAAATAATAAATATATAATAAATTATAAATCATTATTTTTAATATAAATGAAATAGATTAAAGTTTACGATATTCTCCTATAGTCTCATTTATATATGCATTTGATGTAACTAAGCAATAAAGACCTAATTTAATTAGACTATTTGTACACCATACCTAGATGGAACTTTAGTATTATCAAAAAGTTACAAATGAACTAAATGCTAAACAGTTTTAAAATACAGCTGAAATGACAAAATTATCCCCCTAAGATGCTTATATAAATACTAGTGGATTCGACCCACGTTTCATCTTAGTTCGATTTTGAACATATACGAGAATATCACGGTGCTAGCTTTGGGTTATCTTAATTTTAGCGAGTTCAATGATATAGGCACTGAAATTCTCATGGATATCTACACAATCTTTAACGACTCATTATTATACTATCATGAAACTATTACCGAACATATTGTATTTGATAAGTAGTAAATATTAATTAATTTGAATATGTTAAAAGCGTTTGAGTAAAAGCTCTTATTAAATATAGAACATTGTACTATGATAAATGGTATGTTACTATTAAATTGTTACTAAACAATTAATAACATGACAAAAACATACTGTAAATTTTAACTAATAGAATAAAAAATTATTGTTGTTGCTGTTATCAACTTTATAATAATAATAATAATAATAATAATAATAATAATAATAATAATCATAATAATAATAATAATAATAATAATTTATTATTACTGTAATTATTTTTTGAAGCATATTAAATAATAGGTTTATACTTTTCAAAATTAGTAAATACCTAAAATGCCCCTAGAAATTACTACTATTATTATTATTATTATTATTATTATTATTATTATTATTATTATTATTATAACTAAAAAAATATTAGCAATTATATACTAACTATTTAAATAAGATAATACTTTATTTAAATAATATTTAGTTATAAAAATATAAAACTCTACATAAATTTAAATGTTATTTTTTAAGTTTTAAAAATAATATGCTATTTAATATAATGAATTATATATTCTCATATTATTAAATAATATATTGATAATATGAATTAATAATTTATTAATTAAAAGGTTTATTAAATGAGAGAAAAAGAGAAATTATTACATAAAGCACTTGTACCATGTGCTTAATAAGTTGTGTTAGGTGTCTTAAAATTTAAATAAAATAACAATATTGTCATATTTTGTATCTTTATATATAGGAATTTTTACATATTTTCCTTCCTAAGATCATGAATTAAGTATTTTTCTAAACCAAAAAATCTATTACATATTTCACCTTCTTAAAACATAAATATTATCTATTTATTAATTTCATAAAAATTAATTTATTAAATAAATATTTTACCCTTACTTTTATCAAAGGGTTTATACTATTGAATTTTGGGCATTATATTTTAATTGATTAAAACTTTGACCATTGTTTTTGAATTTGGAGGTGTAACTTTGATTATTGATGATTGTTGTTTTGAAATGTAGTTAGATGTCATTTTGTTGTTATTATTTCTACAAAAATGCTCGAACTTATATAAATATGTGATTGATGGCCTGTATTAGAAAGGAAAATATGCAATATTCTTTTTAGTAAATATAAGGGTAAATTTTATGTAATTAGTTAATTTTAATAAAATAAATGTATGTGATATATATGTTTATAGAAAAAAATATGTAATTAATGATATTAACAAAAGGAAGTATGTAAATGTCCCTTAAATATATTATAAATATAGATATAGATATGATAAATGATTTGTACACCTCATTCATATAAAATTTGTCCTTGACATTAATGATTCCATTATTTGTGTCCTTGGATATCAAAAGTTTAATAACTGTATCGACGACTTTCATTTATTCTTGTCTCATACAATTTAATTTCACACCACATGGAATCATTTAAGATTTTATTTGTCCAAATTTTGGATTCTTTCAACCAGTCGCTTTACACTGTATTGTTTGGGTATACACGTGTTATTATTATGTTTTTCAAAATAAGGAGCTAATTAACAGTCGTCAATTAACAAAGTGACATGCACATGTGGAATGTTTGATATCAAAATAAGAACCCATGCACGTAAATTATTTCGACATATTAAAGGTCTCTAGAACAAACTTTATACGAGCTGTGTACATGACTTAATGGTTAAAACGAGTGTAATACATGCTATGATTGTTCGTAGGCCCTATGAAAGATATTCCTCGAAGAATATATAGTTAATATATATTGTTGTAATTTTTTCTGAATTGGTTATTGATTTGCTCCCTCAGGTTAGTTTTCTACTCTTTTGTTTCTTACTCAAGTGATTTATTGATTGTTTCTGAATTGGTTATTTGGTCAATTGTTTTGCATCTGAATTGATTATTAGTTTTCTGTTTTTAGATTAGTTTATTTCATTATCTTATTGCTTGAATCTGGTTACTTGATTAGTAATTAGTTTCCACTACATACTATAACTAGGAATTGTAACTTGGTTCATTGGTTGCTTAGAAGGTAGAATTTAATCAATTTATAACAATGTCAAACCGAATCCGTAAGTTTGAATCTGATGCATCAAAAAGGGATAAAAAGACCAAAAGAGAAGCTTTAAATGAATCAATTAAAGGATCAATGTTAAAATTTGTAACTAGCACAATGTCTAATAATAATGAAAACATTGATAAAACTACAAATAATGATGAAAACTTTGAAAATCTTGATGAAAACTTAGATGAAAACCTTGATAAACCTACAAATATTGAGGGCCTCATATTTTTTGTTCGCTTTGTGCCTCCAAAAACGTTAAGCCGGCCCTGGTTGTCAATTTTTTAATAGGTGTAGTGTTTGTAAAATTCGTCCGTGTTACATTTTTTATTTTTGTAAAGTTTGTAATATCATAACTCGTTTTTATTAATATTAGGGGAGGCCCCGGTAGGCATATTATATCTTATTAAATAATTGTTTCTTATAAATAGTTAGCCGGCCCGACTTTAGAGACTTGGAGCGAAATCTTTCGTCATGGGATCCAGAACATATGTAATAGGACTAGAAAGTTAAATAATTAGATGATTAGATGAGTAAAACAAAAATTAAACTAAAAAAATTAAGGAAGTAATAGGACTACAATGTTAAATAATTAGATTAGTAAAACAAAAAATGCCTTATAGTTTTGACCTCTATTAAACTAAAAAAATTAAGAATAAACTTTAACCTAAATTTATTCGATCGTCAAAACCTGCATTCTGTATTCTTGTTTCTTCACCTAAGTCCTAATATCTTGTCGCCATCACCCTTAGGCCACTGGATGTCACCGCCCTCTAGCCTACACCACGGTCGCAATAGGTTGTTCATTGTTGGTCCTTTGGTCTTTAGCCGGACAACGCATATTCACGGCTTCACTTTGTAGCTCGTTCGTTTCTTTCTTTTTTTCTTTTGATTAACTAATAAATTTATCCTAATATTTTATTATTTATCTGGTAACTTACAAACCCATCTAATATAGCTATTTTACTGTCCACTGCAGTATTAAAACGCTCAATTAAACTCAAGAAATGGGAGCATCATTTACCATACTGATCATATACCATTAGGCTACATTTCCTTTGATTATTTATTTGTAAATTGTTTGTTTATAGTTTACGTTGATGTGATTTATTGTTTATAGTTTATGTTACTTTTTATTGTCTTCTAACTCTACTTGTCTTTAGTTTGTTCATATTGTTTTTTTTTAAGTTAACTTTTTGTTTGTTTGTTCATGTTCTTTTCAATTTATTTATTAGGTGCTAGCTATGAAAACCATTTTAAAAAGAAAAGTGTCATCTTCAAGTGAAAATCCATCTAGTTAGTTGTCGATTTACAAGAAAATATATGGGTGTTGAAAAGCTATTTTTAAAATGTTAGGATTGAATTCCTCTAGCTCGTATAAATGGATTTGATGAGAACATGATAATCAAACACAACCCACTGCAATGTATAAGTAATTAACAAAACTGAATTAAATATGTCATATGAATGATGAACAAGTTTGATTACACAATAACAATGAAGAACACTCAAGCTCCCCTCATAACCAGCTTTCAACAATTGTGGTTTTCACACAATTAATTCACTAAACACTGAACGACAATATTACTGAACTTACAACTTTATATATATATATACACACACACATATATATATATAAATGTATATATATATACATATATATATATACATACATATATATATATATGTATATATATATGTCTATGTATATATATATATATATATGAATATATACACTACAAGAAATCTGAGCAATAGCGGCGACACTTTTAGCGGTGACTTGGACCAATAGCGGCGACTTACTAGCGGCGACAAGTCGCCGCTATTGCCTCAAATCCGTTTCACTTGTACTTACCTCTGGTCGTTCATTAGAAACAAGATCGAACAGTGAAGGTTACATCGTACAATGTAGCAATAGCGGCGACACTATTAGCGGCGACCTGTCACCGCTATTGCTTCAGAACTGAGATATTCCATTGGTTTCCCTCCACAACTCCACACCACCGTCGCCTGCTAACACCCCGACGATTTCCGACCTAATTTCGCCAATCCACCGTCGCTACCTAACACCCCACCGTCACCACTGTCAACGGAGGTTGCTCCCCAACACCCCACCCTCACCACCTCGCGGATCGGCTCCCCAACACCCCACCGTCACCACCTAGCAGTTAGAATGGTTTGTGCTCGATAGCTGTCAAGAAGTCAGAGATTATATGAAGTAAAGTTTCCTATCTTTAACTTTGCATCATTAATTAAATATATTTCATTTCTCACTTATTGTATATTTTTATCAATATTGTAGTGAATTTAAATCTGAATGTCCACATGAGGATATTAAAATCAAATTTCCAACAACACGTGTTAGTCTATATTTTCATTGGTTTATTCGATGAAAATACAAAATTCTCCAAAATTTCACTCAGAGTTGTATGCTCTTTCAATGGGTGCGGATGTAAATGCCTATACTTACACTGCTAACATAGTCAACGGTGTTAGGTTTATGGTAGTTGATCGTGACGCGCAACGCGCAACGCAAAACTCTGGTGTTTTAGTGGAGGGAGAGAATGGTGAGAAATATTATGGCCAAGTTGAGGAGATTATGGAATTACATTATGCAAATGGGTATTCAACTGTCCTATTTCGTTGCAAATGGTTTGATACTCGAAGGGGTGTTTCATACAACAATAATATCATTAGTATCAACACAGAATGTGAATGGGACAAACATGATCAACTCATATTTGCCTCTCAAGCTAAACAATTGTTCTACATCAGAGAACCTTCTCGAAGAAATCAAAACAATAATCACCGGTGGGTTGTCGAGAATGTTAATCATCGAAAAATTTGGGATCGCCCTACAACCAATAATGGTGTCGTGGAGAACATTCAAAATGTTGACAATGACTTGACAGAAGATCTTAACGTTGTTCACAACCGCTCTTCATCTAATAGCATACTTTTCATTGACTTCACACAATACTTTCATAACATACCTACTTATGTCACCGAAGGCGAGACTCCAAGTGAAGTTAATCCGCCAACTGTCACCGCTGAGGAGGTGTTTGAAGACGAGGCTATTTATGATGAGGACGATTCTGATTATGACACCGAAGAGTCTGACGAAGATACTGAAGTATACGATGGTGACTCTGATTGAAAAATTTGTTAGGATTTGTATATGTATTTATTTATCTAAACCTTTGTTTGTATTTCATGTTGTACTACAAAACTTTCTTCTTATTTTAACATTATTTTCTAAATCTTATATTTCAAGACATGATTTTATTGTGGATTGTTTTCGCATACCTTATGGCTGATGTTATGAGCCATGGAGGTGATGACGCGGGGGATCCACCACTTCCTCCATTTGATAGTCATGGAAGTCACGCGTTAGATGGTAATGGTTATTATAATTAATTTATTTACTATGCTTATTCAATTATTATTAATATATGACGCAATCAATGATTTTTTAATCTAATTACAGGCACGCCTTCTCGTAAAACAAGAGGCAATGCGAAAAATAAGAAAGTACAGCAAGAGCTAGCTAAAAAGGGAGGACCTTTATCTTCACCCTTTGATAGAGCTGCCACGTATACCCCTATTGGCGAACTTAATAATATGTTTGTTCGCGAGGTGGGGATATACATGGAAGCTAATTTTCCTTTTAATATTATTCGTTCGTATGAAAATCTGTCCGATGCTCAGAAGAATGCTTTGGAAGAGCATATGGCGGTAAAATTTTATAAGTTATATGTTTGTTATTCACTTTTACATAACTAACTTTTATTTTGTTGAACTTAAATGTAGCGACGCTTTGACTTTGATGAGATATTGTGAGATCGTGAGCGCGCACAGATAGAGGGTGCAATCCGTTCGGTGTTTCTCAAACGATTTAGAGATCGAAAAAATGTGGCAAAAAACATTTTGATCGGGTTGGAGGCTAGGAAAATGTAGAACAAGCAAGGGTCAATCCTCCAACAGGAATGAATCGTGAAAATTGGAGCAAAACCGTTGACTATTTTATGAGTGACGCATATAGGAATGTGTCAAGTTCAAACAAAGCAAATCGTCAACAATAAATATATACAAACCGTGGGAGGACTGCTTCATATAGTAGTTATTGTTATAAGAAGATAATGATTTAAATTTATATATTTGTGTATTATATATTAGTATTTTTGAATATATAATATACTTTTTAAAAACAGAATAAAAGTAGACTTGAGACGTTTCATGATGCTCATACTGGTAAAGATGGGACATTTGATAGCGAGGTAGCACAACAACAATATGTAAGTATTTCTTAAAAGTATAATTTTTAAATATATATTTATGTATGTATAAATATGTTAATATATTTTTGTTAATTAACACAGAACTAATTAAAGGAAAGGTTTGATGAGCTAAGTCAAACCTAAAATCAAGAAAGTGGATCATCAACGCTGGATGAAGTCGATATCTTTGAGTCGGTGTTGGGACAACGGCGTGGACATATTCGGGGGATTGGGCGTAAACCATTATCATCTGTAGGGACGAGTTCTTTTGTTCATGATCACGGACAAACTCCTCAGTCATTTACACAGGTAAGTGCATCATAGTTGGATGTGTTAAGTTTATCATAGTTCACTTAGGTTTATTATGACTTTTTATCGCTAAAATAGACTTTAATTATCTAAGTTTAGTTTAAACGGGATAAAATGGGAGAAACTAACATGATTTTGAGTTTAAATGGGTCAAAATGACTTAAACTTGGATGTGTTTAGTTAATCATAGTTCACTTAGGTTTATTATGACTTTTTATCCCTAAAATATAATTTAATTATCTAAGTTTAGCTTAAACGGGATAAAATGGGTGAAAACGACATGATTTTGAGTTTAAATGGGTCAAAATGACTTAAACTTGGATGTGTTAAGTTAATCATAGTTCATTTTGGTTTTTTATGACTTTTTATTGCTAAAATAGACTTTAATTATCTAAGTTTAGCTTAAACGGGTCAAAATGGGTGAAAACGACATGATTTGAGTTTAAACGGGTCAAAATGAGTTAAACTTGGATGTGTTAAGTTCATCATAGTTGTTTTAGGTTATTATGACTTGTATGTGTTAAGTTCATCATAAGTGTGTTTGTTCAACATGATTAATTGACACTTCATATACTTAACCAAGATATAAATGTATATTTTGTTTTTGCATGAGCAAATTTCAAGTCTGTTTCAAAACGCGTATTTTATGTCACAAATTACGCAATTAATTGATTCGCAAAAGGCTCTAAATCAAGCCGAAGAAGACGATTCAGACAAGGGGGATGAATATCATATTTTATGAATGTATGATATTGCGTAATCTAGATTTTAAGCTTTTAGGGCGTGCCTGGTGCTGCAAAGAGCTCCCGCGTTTTCGCGGGGTCCTGGGAGGGTCCGTCCCATTTTAAGCTTTTAATTATGACTGAATTACCTATGTATGATTGGATGATATTTCGTAATTTAGATTGTAGTTTATGTATAATTTTATGATATTGTGTAGTGTAATCTAGATTTGAAGAGAACCGCCTAGGTTTATTTTGGTTGAAAAGCAGGATTTTGAAAAAAATATATTAAAAAATTAAAAAAGACCATTAGCGGCGGCGACGGCAGTCGCCGCTAATAGTGGCAGTCGCCGCTAATAGTTAAAAATACCATTAATTGACGACAGTTATTAGCGGCGGTTTCGTGTTTAATAGCGGCGACACTTATAGCAGCGACCTTTTAGCGGCGATTTATAGGCCAATAGCGATGAACTTTTAGTGGCGGCTAGTCGTCGCTAATAGTAATAGCGGCGACAAGTGGGGGTATTAGCGGCGACATATGTCGCCGCTAATGGTCTTCTTCCTTGTAGTGATATATGTGTGCGTGCGCGCGCGCGCAAGGGCGAAGCTTAGTACGTGTGGCAAGGATAAGAAATTAAATTAGCACCAAAGGATTCATAAGTAGACACTTTCCTCTAATCAGCGGATTGATTTAAGAATCCTTTAGTTTGCTTCACAAAAAAAAAAGGATTACATCAGGGAATGTGATCAACTGATCAATAGATCAATTGATGTCTATCAAAGTTGTCTTCAGAAGCTCTCGTCGGAGGTTATTTACGTCTTGTGTATATCTATGAATAATCTTCATATCTTTTGCCTATCTTCTAATCTAGTCCTTAGATCGAAGGATCTCCTTAAAGGATCTTCAAATTTATTCTTTTTTTTTTGCTTCACGTTCTCAAAATTACCCAACAAATAACGATGATGAATAGGTCTAACACTGATACCATTTCTAGGCGTGTGAGTAACCAAGAATTTTGATACCATAAATAACGACAATGAGGACAACGTGATAAGAGAGTTGACGAGTAACCAAAAAACATTAAAGAAATATTAGAAAGGAGAAAAGAATGAAGAAAACAACAATAAGACTTTTGATACCATTAGAGCATCCACATTTCATTTGTTATCCTCATCCCGATCCTTATAAATGGAAGAACAAACGATGTTTTATAAATTCGATTAATTTTATTTTCAATATTTCTCACATCCATTCCTCATATCTATCCATATCTTAATTTAGGGGTGCAAACGAAACGAGCCGAGCCCGAGCTCCTATAGGCTCAAGCTCGGCTCGTGATGACTTAGGAGAGCTCGAAACGAGCCGAAGCTTGAGCTCGGCTCGACAAATACTAAGCTCGAGCTCGGCTCGTTTATTTATTTTATATTATTTTAAATATTTTTATATTTAATTTTGATATATATTTATGATTTTATATACTTTATCTATAACATTATACATATTATTTAATTGTTTTTATCATAGCTTTATATATAATATATATTAAATTAAATTAAAATATATAAATAAAAAGACTGTTTATACTCATGAGCCGGTTTGAGCTCGATACGTAAAGCTCGAGCTTGGCTCGGGCTTGTAAAAGCTTGGCTTGGGCATGAAAAAGCTCGGCTCATTTCGAGCTTTTTATCGATCATGATCTCGAATAGCTCGCGAGCGACTCGGCTCGTTTCCACCCCTATCTTAATTAAACAATACTTATATATTCATATTTTAATATTACTTTTTTCTTTACTCACACTTATAAATAATTAAACAGTGGGCCTATTTTTTAAAGAATAAACGTGTTTTATCTTAAATAGATAAGGATATAGTGTAGGGATGAGGAATTAGATGAAGTGGATATTTTAGTGGTTTTTATAAAATTTAATGATGAGGATGGTAATAGGGAATATTAGAGGTGGCAAAATGGGTGGGTTGGATTGGGTTGGTTGTTAGGTTAGAATGGATTTGGGTCAGGATGGGTTTGGGTTTGGATGGGTCATTTAGAAAAAAAAGGTCAGGATGAGTTTGGGTCAATATGGGTTTGGATCAGGATGGGTTCGGATCAGGATGGATCATTTTTAAAAAAGTCAACACTATTTTACTAGTATTCTACAATCCAACAACACATATAGATAGATGCATATACGGACCCGTGGCGACGCGGCGGACCCGTGGCGACGCGGCGGACCCGTGGCGACGCGGCGGACCCGTGGCGACGCGGCGGACCCGTGGCGACGCGGCGGACCGGAGGCGACGCGGCGGACCCGTGACGACGCGGCGGACCGGTGGCGACGCGGCGGACCCGTGGCGACGCGGCGGACCCGTGGCGACGCGGCGGACCGGTGGTGTTGCGCGATGAAACTCGACAGAGGTGGGAGGTTGTATGTGTGTTGGTGGTGTGGTGGACCGGTGGTGATGCGGTGGTGGTGTGGTGGACCGGTGGTGATGCGGTGGTGTGGTGGTGGTGGTGCGGTGGTGCCTTGTGCGACGGAGGCGATCAATTTAAGTGAAAGAAACATTGACTTAGACTTGTAGATCTAATTTTAAAAACCCATCTTGACCTATGTTTCTTTTTTTCCAAAAAGACTTTTAACCCATCTTGACCCACTTGTGTTTTTTATTTAATCCATTCCAACCCATCTTTATTTTTAAAACACCTATTATGACCTAAAATCACATCTTTGGATCTCTGTTGCCACCTCTAGGGAATATGCTGGGAATGCTCAATCATAAAAATTTTGTGGCGAAGCTTATAGAGACGAAGGTAAGAGGCCAGGTAATATTGTGGTGATTGTCCATGTGAGTGTTTTGGACCTTAGGATATAATGACTCGTATGTTACACGGGTTGACCAAATACTTAAAACTACACATGACTTAATATACCCGTATGTTAAGGACCTGTGTATATATATATATACATATACATATATATATACATATACATACATATATATATATATACATACATACATACACACATACATTCATATATATATATATATATATATATATAGAGAGAGAGAGAGAGAGAGACCAAATACTTAAAACTACACATGACTTAAATAAACCACAATATTATGTGAAAACTAGAGAAAACCAATTAAATCGATCACATAACTTAAAAATTGTTTATCATTACCCTTTATATATGTGTGTGTGTGTATATATAAATAAGGGTATTAGTCAAATAAAGAACCGTAGCATGGTTTTACATATACGTAACCATTTTTCATTTGAAATCATGTTACATATACGTAACACTCTTTATTCTCGTATCAACATATATGTGACAAATACTTAAATACTTTTTTAACAATTAAAATAACATAAAATTTATGAATTATATTATTAGTTTCTGTGAGTTTCTTTGGTTTTTACATAAATATTAGTTTTCTCAGAAACCATCTATATATATATATATAGAGAGAGAGAGAGAGAGAGATGAAGGTAGAATTGTTGAATAGAAAAATATAGACAATAAATATAATAGTATCAAAAAATTATGTCGTTTCACAATAAAAACAAATGAAGGTTGAATATATGAATAGAAAAATAAAGAAAAAGTATCCACTAATGAACAAAGTTGGTAAAATTCATAAAAATGTGTAACAAAGATATGTAACTAAGACAAGAAATAATTAAAATTAAAAACTAATTGTTCATAAAATTTAAATACTTCTTTGTGTAATTGTATTGAAGTTTAAGGATGGGTAAAAGCAATATCAATGGAAAGTTATTAAAAATAAAAATTACCGAAAATATAATTAGTGTCATGAATAGAAATTAATTAAGAGAAAAATGGTATTTCAAAATAAAATATGACAAAAACTTTTATTTTAATAAACAAAAAGTGTTAACTGTAATATTAAAATTAATAACTTAATTAGCAATTTCTTATAACTTTCAGAAAGATGTCAAATAATTTAAAAGTATAAGTGATCATAAATATAATATTCATTATAATTAATATAAGTTAATAGTTTTCAAACTTATTATAACTCAAGATTGAAGAATGTAAGGACATTTGACAATACAGACGTAGTGCTTACGCGGACGGACTAGAAAAGAGACATGTGTACCCAAAGTTAATTTTTTTTATTATAGGTTATATATTGGTTATAGATTGTAGATATCATAATATTATTGTTTCATGCTCTCATTTATTAAAGTATATGTATAACAAGTTTATGAATAAAAAAAATCTATAGTTACTCGGTTGATATGAGGGTAGCATGAACCATTTTTTATGTGGTTATCGTCCAAATCCAAGAGAATAACAGCAACAATAATGGTGATATAAAAGGCCTAAAACAAAGGATATAGTTGTTGTAAAAAAATATTTAATATAAAAAGTATAAAAATTATTGGTTTGACTCGTGTATTTCTATTGTTTTAAATAGGATGGTATTTTGGTAATTATGTTAAAATACGTCATCTCATTATGTCTAATACGTTCATTGTGTCAAATATTAATTAATTGAGTCATAGATTTTTTAACGTTTATTATATGTAATCATCTATGTTTTTGACGTTTTAAATTGTTTTATATTACTTTTGTCATTATTATTATAGATTATATAAACATGTCATTAATCATTTTTTCATAATTGAAATATACAATGATATTTTTTCAACAATGTATTTTTTAAAACTCATAATGTTTAAAATAACATAATGAGTTATTTTTATTATTGTTTTTATAGATTATATAAAGCTGTTGTTATTTATCATTATATTTTACAATAAGAAGTGTACAATAATGTTATTTCACCAATTAAAAACTCATAGTGTTCAATATAACCTAATGCCGATCAACAACACAATGATAATCAGAAAACACAATGAAATGTTTTATTATTTGCGTTTTATATTTTATATTATTTTGTATTATATTATCATTGTTCTTTATATATTAGATTAATTAGTTGTTAATTTATTATTATGTTTTACATACTATAACTACACAACAATGTTATTTCATTATTATTTTTAACTCATCTCTTTAGAAAAACACAATAACTAAGAAAAAACACAATGTAAATACACAATCACGGTCGAAATCATATGAGCTTAAAAACATAAAAAAATTTATTATATTTTTATATAGAAATATTGTACTAGTCTTATGGTATAAGTTAAATATATAAAAAAAGTAGTGTTTTATATACAAGTTATGAACGTTTAAAAAATAAAGAAACTTCATAAAAGTCAACAAAAATGGCACGCCCAAAATACCCTTTTAACAAACTACTTTATTACAATTTGATATCAACTATTGATTAAAAATATTGACGGTTGAGATTATTTATTTTTTACACTTCTTAGATTTAAAACATTTTAAATTGAACCATTCCATAAACAAAATCCACCGGATGGTTTCAAGGCCTCTTTTATAAATGTGGGTGAGTCGAACCAACTCATCTACGTGTAGTTTGTTAGTAATATCAAACGACACGCGTCACATGAAAGTAGGGGTGGGCACAAATCGATAGAGCCGACTAGATCGATTCCCAAACTGATTTTTACAATGTTCCTGGAAATAATCAATGTATGTACATGTACTCGGTAATAATTATTTTGTGAAAATCAGGTAGAACCGACCCTCCTCTTTACAAGTACTGACAAATACATGGTACCCACTTTATATATTAGGTTCAGGATTTGGTTCTCGATTTCACTTCACATCGGGTTCGGGATCGGTTCGTGAATACCCGAATCCAATCGGGGCTCCCGACTTGAACAACCCTACATGAGAGTACTCCCATCTTTCGCATTCAACCAAAAATTAGTATTACAACTTATTACTATTTTCGAATCCTGTAGTTGCTTCCGACTTGAAATGCCTTCTTCCTCGAGTAATCTACCAATATGTTCATACCGGACAAGTATCGGGGCCTCTACATGTAGAGGTGTCCGATCCTTTTGTGTAGGCAAAACCCTATGCTTGAACCCACTATAAAGGCGTCCAATTCTACTATAGAGACATTTACTCTTTGTAAGAGGCTAGCTTCCGACTTTTTGTGTAGAGCTACTGACCTTTAGTGCAGCGGGGTTTGACCCTAATATGAAAGTGTCCGACCCTACCATAAAGGCGTTCGGCCTTACTATTGAAGCGTAAGACCCCCTTTGTACAGACGTTTATCATAAAGACGCACAACCATGTAAAAGATAAAATAAAAACATTAGGGGCAGAGCGTAATTGTCATATGGGCGTTGCCACTTATACTGGAGTGAATGTTTGTTGGATTGGATGGACCTAGAAACGTTTTTACTGGACAAAGATAAAAATTATATTGGTTTGGATGAAAAGATGGATGCCCTTTTACATAGACGCGTCAGTGCCTTGTCCAGTAGGAACATTTTGATGAATGACTTGAGAATGAAAATAGTTTAAGATAATTTATAATGCAATCAACGTTTTAAAAATGCTTCCCATGCATTTATTATGTTTATATTAAGTTTGTGGTGGTAAATTTTTTTATTGCACATTTTCCACGCATCAAATCCTGAGAGTAATGTGACCTAATATCGTTGATATGTTTAATGGAAACTTTGAAACTCACAAAATAAAACTCAACCCCACTTGTACCAAATGGTCCATACGCCATATCATTTTGGATACCCGTGTCTGCGGCCATGACACTTTAACATTCACAAATAATTGATAAAATTAACTTCAATGCTACGTGATCGACAAGATACATCTAGCTTTGGTACATAGAACTTGTATCTTGTTATTTAATATACAAAGCATACATGTTTTGACATAAAGCACACAACTGTGTAGCCTTAAATACGTGATTAGATGCAACATATATGTTGAGAATAAAGTCTTGGTTTAAGTTGGGGGACTAATAATGACAACTCCTTATAGTTGTCTATTCAATTGTATGTCTTATTATAGATAAGGGGCTGATTGTGTATACTTCTTAATCGTTAGTTAAGAAGTAGTTAATCGGTGAGGTATAAATAGTTGATTAGTGGTAATCGTTTGGTAATGGACTTGAACCGATCGAGACTTGTAATCTTTGTAACTCGATTATTTTCTCTGATAATTGATTGATTCATTTTTGTTCTTCAATTATATTCTTTCATTCTTGTGAATCGATTGGTGTTTTCGTAACAATTGGTATCAGAGCCACGGTTAAAGGGCTTCAATGAAGCAATTGATTCGTGTAAGTGATTGAAGGTGCAATTGAAGATCAAGATGGTGTCGACGAAGTTCGAAATCGAGAAGTTTACTGGGAAGAATGATTTCAGTCTCTGGCGAGTGAAGATGCGGGCAATCTTGGTGCACAATGGAGTAGTTGATGCACTCAAGGGGGAGGATAAACTGCCTGTGGGTTTAACTCAAGAGAGGAGGAGGGAAATCATGGAAAGAGCCCATAGCGAGATCATACTCAGTCTCGGAGACAGGGTTCTGAGGGAAGTCCAGAAGGAGAATACGGCTGCCGGGATTTGGGCAAAACTTGAGTCATTGTATATGACTAAGTCATTGGCCAATCGGTTGTTCTTGAAGCAGAGGCTATACACCTTCAAAATGGAGGCAGGGAAGTCAATTGAAGATCATGTTTATAATTTCAACAAAATTATCATGGATCTTGAGAATATTGACATCAAGATTGGTGATGAGGATCAGGCAATCATTCTGTTGTCCTCTTTGCCAAGTTCTTATGAGCATTTCGTAGATACATTGCTCTATGGCAGAGAGACATTGACAATGGAGGAAGTGACTGCATCTCTTAACTCTAAGGAGTTAAAGAAGAAGTTTAAAGCCAAGGAAGAAGGTGGAGAAGGTCTGTTTGTGAGAGGCAGGTCAGAACAACGGAATTTTAAAGGCAAGAGTCATTCCAGGTCCAAGTCCAAGTACCGGAGGAAGTGCTTTGTGTGTGGATCTGATAAACACATCAAAAAGAACTGCCCTCAGTTCAAGAAAAGAAGGGGTGAGTCTAGTGGCAGCAAAGGTCATTCTGATCAGTGCAGTCACAATGCACAGGAAGATGGGCTTAATGGGTATGACAGTACTGATGTTCTCAATGTTACAAGTCAAGAAGCTGAAGAACAAGAGTCTAAAGGAAAGTGGGTTATGGACTCTGGGTGTTCTTTTCACATGACTCCTGTTAGGGAATTCTTCAAGGAATTGAAGGTTGTTAAACTTGGTAAAGTCAAGTTAGGTGATGATAGGCCTTGTGAGATAGCAGGTCAAGGTACAGTGACATTCCGGGTGAGGTGTGGCATCGAGATTGACTTACACAATGTAAGGTATGTCCATAATTTGAAGAGGAGTTTGCTTTCTTTGGGTACTTTTGAGAAGGCAGGTTATGTGGTTAGCCTTAGTAATGGCAAGGCTAAGGTAGTGAAGGGCTCAATGGTGATGTTGTCTGGGAATAGGGCAGACAATAATACATACATTCTAGACGGTGAAGTCTTGATGAATGGGTCAGCATCTTTGGTGACTGAAGAAGGTGTTGATAATAGTGCTGTGATATGGCATAGGAGGATGGGCCATATTAGTAGTCAAGGACTGGTTGAGCTGAATAAGCAGGAGGTTCTTGGAAGCCTCAAGAATACTGATTTTGGTTTCTGTGAGAGCTGTGTGCTGGGTAAGCACAAGAGGGTCAAATTCCCAAGTAGTACTCATACCACAGGTGGTATTTTGGAGTATGTTCACTCTGATCTGTAGGGGCAAGCAAGGACTGAATCCTTGGGAGGTGCAAGATATTTCCTGTCCATCATTGATGATTTCTCAAGAAGAGTTTGGATTTATGTCTTGAAAGGCAAGTATGAAGCTTTTGAGAAGTTCAAGGAGTGGAAGGAGTTGGTTGAAACTCAAACAGGAAAGAGAGTGAAGAAACTTAGGACAGATAATGGTCTTGAGTTTTGCAATCATGAGTTTAACATGTTTGCAAGAAGGTAGGTTTGGCAAGACACTTAACTGTGCCTGGAACACCCCAGCAGAATGGTTTGGTGGAAAGGATGAACAGAACCATTCTGGATAAAGTGAGATGTATGCTGGAGTGTTCAGGATTGCCTAAGAGGTTTTGGGCAGAGGCTGCTTTTACAGCAGTGTACCTGATCAACAGGTCACCCTCAACAGCTTTGATGATGAAAACTTCAATGGAGGTATAGTCTGGGAAGAAGCAAGACTATAGTATGCTGAGAGTTTTTGGGTCTGTAGCATATGCACATGTGAGTCAGGGTAAGTTAGAGCCTAGAGCAGTTAAGTATGTGTTTCTGGGTTACCCTGAGGGAGTGAAAGGCTATAGACTTTGGAGGTTAGATGGCTCAGGATCGAGGATCATGGTGAGTAGAAATGTTAAGTTCAGGGAGGATGTTATGTATAAGGATGTTTCTTCCGAAGGTACTTTGGGTACTTCTTCCGAAGGTACTCATAGTGCTGGTGCTGCTTCCGAAGGTAATCAGAGGGAAACTTCCGAAGGTAGTCATGGTATATCAGGGAAAGGTGTTCATATTGAGGTGGAGTCTGCTCCTAAAAGCTATGCTGAGGTAGGACATGGACATTCATCTTAATATGGGTATGCATCTAGCTCTGGCATGAACTACAGTTTGGCAAGGGATAGGCCAAGGAGGAACATCATTCCACCTGTGAGGTTTAGACAGGATGATAACATTTCAGCAGTGGCTTTTGAGGCTACGGAAGAAGAGTGTATTTTTGAGCCATTGACCTATGAGGAGGCTGTGATGTCAAAACAAGCTGGGAATTGGAAGAAGGCAATGGATAATGAGATGAATTCATTGCATACCAATGGAACTTGGGTGTTGACTGATAAACCTAAGGATCAGAAGCTTGTATCATGTAAGTGGTTGTATAAGTTGAAAGAAGGTATTCCAGGGGGTGAAGTTCCTAGGTATAAAGCAAGGTTGGTTGCTAAGGGATTTACCCAGAAGGCTGGAGTTGATTATAATGAGATTTTTTCACCAGTGGTGAAGCATACTTCTATAAGAGTGCTGTTGTCATTAGTAGCATCTTTTGATCTGGAGTTAGAGCAAATGAATGTGAAGACAGCTTTTCTGCATGGTAATTTGGAGGAGCAGATTTATATGGCACAGCCTAAAAGGTATGAGGTAGCTGGTCATGAGGACAAGGTTTGCTTGTTGAAGAGGTCTTTTTATGGTTTAAAGCAATCACCAAGACAGTGGTACAGAGATTTGATGATCATATGTTAAGCATTGGGTTTAACAGGAGCTTGTATGATAGTTGTGTCTATCATAGAGAATATAACAAAGGTTCTTTTGTCTTCCTATTGTTATATGTTGATGATATGTTGATAGCTTGTAAAGACAAGGCTAAGATTAACAAGACAAAGGAGTTGTTAATGTTTGAATTTGATATAAAGGAGTTAGGAAAAGCTCGAAAGATTTTGGGTATGGAGATTACTAGAGACAGGAAGAAAAGATGGTTAAAGTTGTCTCAGGGTGGTTATATTCAGAAGATTCTGAGGAATTATGGCATGGTAGATGCTAAGTCGGTTGTTACTCCATTAGTTTCTCATTTCAAATTGTCTAAGGGAGATGGTCCTAGGAGTGATGATGAACTGAAGTACATGGAGCAGGTGCCTTATGCAAATGTGGTTGGTAGTCTGATGTACTTGATGGTCTGTACTAGGCCAGATTTAGCTCATGCAGTTAGTATGGTGAGCAGGTATTTGGCATCTCCTGGGAAAATGCATTGGAATGCAGTAAAGTGGATTTTGAGGTATGTGAAAGGTACTCAAAATGATGGTTTAATATTCTGTCAGAATGGTGCTGAAGTGAGCAAGGTGCTTACTGGTTTTGTTGATTCAGACTATGCAAAGGATCCTGATTCAGGTAGATCCATTACAGGATATTGTTTCATGGTTCTAGGAAATGTGGTGAGCTGGAAATCACAATTGCAGCATGTTGTTGCTCTGTCTACAATCGAGGCAGAGTTTATATCATTGACAGAAGGGATAAAGGAAGCCATTTGGCTTAAAGGCTTTGTCAAAGATTTAGGAGTGAAGATTGAAGCTGCTAAGGTTTGGTGTGATAATGCTGGATCAGTTCAATTAGCTAAGAACAGTGTGTTTCACGAGAGAACCAAGCACATCAATGTTAAGTTGTATTTTATCAGAGATGTGATTTGTTCTAAGGAGGTGGAGGTTAGTTGGGTTGATACTGATTCTAATCCAGCAGATATGTTGACAAAAACTTTACCGGGAGCAAAGTTTAGTTTTTGTGTGGGTTATTTGAAGATTGGTTCAACTTAAATCAAGACTTAGGTGGAGATTGTTGAGAATAAAGTCTTGGTTTAAGTTGGGGGACTAATAATGACAACTCCTTATAGTTGTCTATTCAATTGTATGTCTTATTATAGATAAGGGGCTGATTGTGTATACTTCTTAATCGTTAGTTACGAAGTAGTTAATCGGTGAGGTATAAATAGTTGATTAGTGGTAATCGTTTGGTAATAGACTTGAACCGATCTAGACTTGTAATATTTGTAACTCGATTATTTTCTCCGATAATTGATTGATTCATTTTTGTTCTTCAATTATATTCTTTCATTCTTGTGAATCGATTGGTGTTTTCGTAACAATATATAAATAAGTAGTACTTCAACATTTCACTTTACCTAGAGGTGACGTACCGTACCTTCATAAAGCCATATATATGTATATATATCATGACAAAAGCACACCCACAATACTTGACTATCGTGAAACATGAGTCCTTAGATGCCCATGCGCACACAACTGTCAAAACAGTTACACACCACAACATGCCACACCATATTTGTCTTGTTTTCTTTTTCTTCATGATATATGCATATATGATTCAAAAGGAAAACGAGTCCAGTCAAATTATGATACCATTATCAAGACTATAACGTGGTCTAGCAGGTTAGTAAAATGACCTTCAATTAAACCATTGTAAACACGTGAGAGTTATGTGTTCATAATGAAAAAAACTACATATGTACGCTATATTTAATGGAAATCGGAAACGTACAATATAGAATTCAACCCCACTTGTACCAGATGGTTCATTTCACTTCATATGTCATGGTCTTCGATCATGACAAACATTCAAAAAAACTATTAAATAATATAATTTACTTCATTTGGACGTGAGATAATTTACCTTTTAACTTTAATGTAACTTTGTATCGTGTTACTTAAAACATAAATTATATAAGATTATAAATAAAAGTAATATTAATGATCAAGGAACCTAAGGCATTTCCATATAACTCGAATGAGACATGTGGCCCAATAATAAATTAAAAGTCTCTTTGGGTCAAGGTGAACCGAACTTTATAATGATAAATATCAAGACAAAACTTATACTCACACCCAGAGTCCAGACCCACATTACTTGACTACCCAATACATGTATCCTTAAGTGAGCCATGTGTGCATAATTTTCAGAAGTGTTGTACACAACAAATATACTAGTTAATTTTTCTTCTTGTTTTTTGGTCATGGTACGATTCCCAAAAAAGCGAGTCTCTAGTCAAATGTATAGTGATACTATCATGACAAAGGCCTGGCTAAACATGTCTGCTGAATAACCTTCAAATCATTGTATACAACTTGTAATTAGAATACAGATTTCATTTCTGATTCAAAGTCGGAACAACTGGGAAGAACAAAATGAAGTGGTTGTTCATTAAACCTTCACTTTAGTTTAAGGGATAACCAGTAAATATACTCGCGCATTGCAAGGTGGCGTACGCGACATGATAAAGTATAAACTATGATTTTCACAACTCGTTTCCGAATTAGTTTTTTTTGTCGAAACGTAGAGTTACCCGAGTTTATATCATTGATTGAAAACATATTATATTTGGCATCACTCTTTTTCAAATAAAATATACATTGGAAACTAGACCAACTCAAAGTGTACGTAAAAATTAGCATTAAAGCGTTTTATATTTGACCTGACTCGTGTCTGAACAAAATACGTCAACACGTAAATGAATGCAAATTTAGACCGACACGTACATAAATATAAAGACGTAAGAAATTTGTTTTTTTGAAGTAAAAATACACAAAAGCTAAGCCCGAGGCTTTAGAAACTCATGTGGATTAAAGTGGTATTTTTTAAAGTTTTTAAAAAAGGTTTAAAAATAAAAAATGTCAATTCAAAAACTTGAAGGGGTTTCTAGCTAGCCTGAGGTAAATGCCACCAACCTTTGTAATTGTGTAGGAGTATAATTTCATTTATTTGACATAAAACCTCCCTTTTATGTAATGGTTTATTAATTTATGTTATGAGAGTTTAAAGAGTAAAAGTAAAGAATATAAAAAGAGAGGCAGCTGGTTATATTTTGAATTGTAATTAAAGAAATGGACAAAATTTAAATGTTAGATATTTCGGTTATGTATTTGATATTTACATATATTTATTAGTAAATATAATGTTATATATGTTTTATTGTAGTATATATGAAATAAGTCTTGATATATATTTCTATTCGAAGGACATATACTTTAATTATTTACAAAACCAACCGGGACTAGCAGAAGGAAACACTATAGTTACATTTTACACATAGTTACCATTTTACATATAACATCAAAGGAACACATCACATGAACCAATATACTTTACTTATAACCAAATAGGTTATTCCCCGTGTATTATACGGATTCAATAAATAAAATATTAAACAATTAGTAATAAAAATTTATGCATTATAAAATCATGCTAAGAAAATAAAATATGATTAGTACAAATAGCTATTTTAAGTAAATAAACAACTATGTATTTTTCTTAAACTTTTATTTTATCAAAAATTATGATTTTTAAATAAAAAAGTTATGATTTTTAGATATTTTATTTTAAGAAAAATGATTTTTTAAAAAATTTGTTGTATTCAGTATTTTATAAAATTTTATTTTTAAAAAGTGTTTTTAATAAAAAAAATAGGTTTTTAATTTATTAAATTATACCTTTTTTTAAATTTGAAAAGGTATGAGTAATATAGTTTGCGGTGGGAAAAACGATGGTGGCAGTTGCCCTGTTGCCACCAATTTGCGACCACTAATATAGTTTGCGACCTGGTTGTAGCGACCATAAAAACCTATCTAAAATAGTGCGACCGTCTCTATTTGTAGGTTTTTTGCTACGATTTTGCGACCAACATTTTACCACAATTTTGCGACCACTAGACACTAATTATAGCCATTATTTTGCTACTTGGGTACTAACAATTGCTACCATTTTATGATTGGGATTTTGCCACCAATTTGAGACCGCCGTTTTTTCTACCGGTTTTGCCACCAATTTGAGAAAAATGGCTAGTGATCAAAATAACTAAGAATGTCATTTTTGATACTGGTTTTGACCTGTCACTTTATATTAAAAACTTGAATAACTATAAAATTTACCCAAACATAGAAATTTTCAAATTATGTAAAACATTCCCAGAACATTACAAGTTAAAACCGTCAAATAACCCAAATTATCATAACATAATAAACATCATAGAGTCAAAATAAAGTGTTAATAACCTATCTTCGAACTATATTTTTCAACATATCTTCAATGTTTGTCATCTTATTGAGCATATCCTCTTTCTCCACCTTGTGTTTTTAATTATCAGTCACCAACTCTGCAATAATCCCCTTTAACCTTTCTTTCTCTTCTTTCTCTTCTTCTTTTTCCTTGACAAGTTCCTTGATAACCTCGTAACACTTTTTAATCTATAAAACAACGAACACATAAATACAAAAATTCAGAATTATAAAAAATGATATATATAAATACAAAAATTCAGAATTATAAAAAATGATATATAAATGCTAAATTCAAACTTTATCACTATCCAAATTAATTACATAAAACAAAATAATCATATCTAACCACTTACTTCATGTTCCCATCAATCGAATATGTATAAGAATTTCATAATACTTCAACAAATACTTTTCTTTCATAACCATATGCAAACACTAAATTACTCCAAACTATAAGAATAAACATACCTCGGGATCTTGTCTATCGTGTACATTTGGGTCACTAACATTGTTTAACCCGTACACTTTTCCTCTATTCTTTCCCCCAGCAGCTCGTGACCATAAATCGTCGTCAAACTCGACATTTTCGCTACCTTCTTTCCCGTACTTCTCCACAAGATATCCTTCGTATTTAACCTATTGGTATAAACACGTAATTACATTATTTAAATTCATTGTATTAAAAACTTGTTCATTTTCTTTCGAAATATATTTTTTGGATTCTAACAAGTACACTTACCCAAGTCTCCTTTGCCCTTTCGTCAACCCAGTCCAGATTTTCTTCTTCAACATTACCTTCCAAATCAAAGTTCGAATCCAGCGAATGGCTACGACTTAGATACTTATCCAACGGCCTACTTCCTTTCCTACAATGTGATTGCTTCCACATCTCATGAGGTGTTAGTTCACGCCCAAGCATCTTAGCCTATGAGGGTAGAGTTTAGAAGTTAATAATATTATAATATTGACCATGTATATATACTAAAAAAGATTAATTCACATTTTTTACCGCCTTTCTTTTTGCAGTCACATAGGTTTGAGATCCAAGTGTATGTTTTCCTCCGATTGATTTACTTCTAATATCACTATTCTTTTGAGATTTTGCTTTCCATTCAGGTGTGTTCCAAATGTCAATCATTTGTTTTCATGTCTCGCTTCTTATCCATGGTGGTTTAAAGTCAATAAGAACGGACATATCATCCCCAACTTCTAAATCCTTTTCTCTTGCCCTTGCTTTGGCATCATCTCGTACCCTATGCAACAAATCAGGAAATTTACTAGCAATGCATTTCTCCAAGCACTTATAAATTTGTGTACTCCATTTCTCCTCCCACTGAAAATAACACTGCAAAAAAAACTTTTAATAAATGCAAAAAATGGTCTAATAAGTTTTATAAAATTTGTCTAAGTACACAAACACAATCACACACACATACATGGAAACGCTCAAATAATCGTGTCTTCTCCTCATTAGGAACATCTCTCCAACTATCCCATGGACCATTTCATAAAGCCTTTAAGATTACTCCAATAATTCGGGTAGATGTCTGTTGATTACTAAACCTACAAAATGAAGGCAATGAATGCAAAACCACATTAGTAACATTTTTCTACATACATAAAGATACAATATTAATATATAGCTACTTACTCCCCTTCTTCAATCCAAATCCACTCACGGTTCATCAGTTCGGGTACTTGGACATGGGAAGCACGTCCGCGTCTCGCCGGAGCAGCATGTAAAGTAGACTCGTCATTGTCACTGCCCTCATTAGGAAAAGGAGCATCGGCATCCTGATGTTCATGTGAATTTAATCCAATGGTATCACTACTACCTATACCACTATTTCGCCGAACACCTCGATCACCAACTTGACCACCATCTTGACCAAAACCTCGATCACCAACTTGACCACTACCTCGACTAGCACCTAGACCAACACCTCGACCTGCAGCTTGAAAACTACCTTGATCACTTCCTCGACCAACACTGTAACATCTCGTATTTCACGATGTGTATTTTTATAATAATAATAATAATAATAATAATAATAATATTATTATATTAATAATAATAAAAATAATAATAATAATGATAAAAAAAGATAATAATAATAATAATAATAATAAAAAATGATAATATTAATGATAATAATAATATAATAAATAATAATAATAATAATAATAATAATAATAATAATAATAATAATAATAATAATAATAATAATAATAATAATAATAATGATGATTTACAAGGGTTTATACAAGTCAAGGGGTTGTTTTGTTAATCTTGGAAACTTTAAAAGAAAAGTTTACACATAAAATGTTAAACTAAAAACCACAGGGACCAATTATGTAAATTACCCAAACCGCCCCCACTCTCCCCGTCGATCTCTTGCCGCCGGCCACCGATCTCCGGCGAGCCTACGACACCAAAAACCAGTCGATTTTAACCCAATCAACCACCCCCGACACACCCACGTGGATAATTCGAACTCATGCCCCAAAAACAATTCAAATTTTGAATTGTTCAGTGCGATCCACTTCCACCCACGCTGTCGGCACCTTTTACAACCCAATCGATCGCACTAACACTGTAATAATCAAATTAAATCCGCACACACAATCTTTTAATCATTTATAACCTCCCACCGAGTTTAATTTGATCGGAAACACTCGAAATCACTCCACCGATCATCATCTTCATTGTCGACCTGCAACTTGGTCGAAGACCACCTTCGGGACTTCAAAACCCCAAATTGATTGAGGGTAAATCACCATTTACTCTCTAAGAAGCTACCCAAGAGGTTGATTTAATTACCATTGAGGATTGCTCATCGATTGGACTCAAGACAACCGCGACCTGTTCTTAACTTGTTCTTATCATCAACTCAACCAAAACAGGTAATTAATACCTCTATGAACTCGTTTTCACTTGGGGATTAAAAGCCCCAAGGTTAATTTCACTTACACAATCGATCTGAGGTTCAATTTAGATCAGATCGATTCTAGGGTTCTTAGAATCAGGGAGGAACTGCAACTGATGTTTAAAAGAATTAAAACCCAATTATAACCGCGGCCACGGCCTTTGGTTCACCGGTTAGATACATGTATGCAAGACCAGGAGGTCCCGGGTTCGACCCCGGGCACCCCCTTATATTTTTAAAATGTCTTTTTAAGCCCCAATTAAATACATAAAAATTCTTAAAAATTATAAAAATTAATTTTATAAACTTTCCTTATTTTAAATGTTATAAAATGAATTACTGTAAATTTACTTTATTTAAAAACCATAATAATATTTATAAAATAATAATTATAAATATTATAAATAAATATTTTTATAAGAATGGACCTTAAATAATAGTTTAAAATTCTAAATTATTATTGGGTTAAACGTTGCATTTAAATTATTGTTTGAAACGTATTTATTTGGTTACAAAACTTTATTCAAATCTTATATATATCTTACAAATTTTTATAAACGTTTTCTTTTCACATCTTTAAGTATATAAAATATCATAAACTTCTTTTCATTTTATTTCACGAAAATATAATTTGTTCCCACTTATTAAATATAATTAATTGACAAAACCTCAAGTATAAATTCTAATACACGTAAAATCATTAACTACAATTTTATACATACATGTATATAAATATAGGTACCTTGTAGAGGAATTCGTTGAAACGACGCTGGTTATTATTTCTTATTAATCATCCAATATACTTAATCGTCAAGTGAGTATTTCTATACCCCTTTTTCTTATTTTCACACTTTGGGGGAAACATGTTAACTTATATCATTGCACTTATAAACTTATTCGAGACTTGTAAACTTATGGCAATTTACTTGTGAGTTGTGGTTAGTTGAACTTTTGTGGTTACCATGTTATGGCATTATATGTACAATCATTAACTATTGCTAGCCCAGCGAAGTCATAGATCTATGGGTAAGACAAGCCTACTTGGTTGATTCAAGTACACTTAGCTGATCGTATATACTTTTAACGTTAATAGAATATTAACGTCGTTTGATACTTGTAAAACATTGTCGAGGTTTGATTGTGCATTGTTCATAACATCCCTAGTCACTTATTTCACTAATTTACAACTTGAATTGCCATCTTTTATATACTTATGTATCCAAAACTGTAGAATGCTCACCAACATTTTTATGTTGACCTTTTATTTTTAACATGTTTCAGGTTACTCTTTGAAGCTTATCACACTTAGGATTGGACTTAGAGAAATAAACGAATGATCTGGATGTATCTTTGTTTAAACGTTTACTTGTATTGTTACAATTGAATCTTGATTAATATATTGGAACAAATAATAGCGTTATGTGGCTGTGAACAATCGTAACTCTCATGCCTCGACGATTCCGCCGTCAAGGTTGGGGTGTGACAAACACCTCTACCAATAGTTTGAACACTACCTTGGCTACTTCCTGACAAACACCTCGACCACCATGTTGACTTATACCTTGCCTAACACCTCGACTAACAACTTGATCACTTCCCCGACCACCAGCTTGATCACTACCTCTACCCATAGTACGTGCCATGATATCTACAACGTAAACAAAATTATAAATATTATAAAATATAAATAAAAACTAGTTAGAACTGTTTTAAATATTACTATACTAACTAATTAGCTACAAAATATTATTTGGAAGAACAAATAAATTATATACAATAAGTAACCTATCACTCTGATTCTTCGTCTTCAAAATCTTCAACTAAATGTGTGTCTTCAAACTCGACTTCTTCATTATTATCATCATCCATATCTTCCATTTCTTCTAAGTTTCCATCCTCATGTACAAAAGAAATAGGAAGAATATCCTCTGTTGTTGTGCATTCTATCCTTTCATTCTCCTGAAAGAAATGCTCTCCATCCGCATTAGCATCATCCTCCACTTCACTAACATTTTGGGCGAGTTCATAAACTCCTCTTGGGGTTGTTTTTACAACAGCTAACCAGCCTTTTAGTTCTTTTACTTTTGAAGGATATGATGTATAATACACTTGTTGTGCTTGTGATGCTAATATGAAAGGGTCGTCAACACATCCTATTGCTGTGGGTTTAATATCAACCATATGAGTTTTGGGGTCCACCCTTACCCCCCTCACAGGATCAAACCACGTACATTTGAACAAAACAACTACACAACGCCCTATGGTGCTATGATACTCCAACTCTAATATCTCATCTAATAATCCATAGTAGTCATTTTCATTGTGGTCGTACGTAGCTCCTTTGACACACACACCACTATTTTGTGTGATTCGACCATCATAAGCTGTTTGTGTGTGAAACTTGTAACCATTGACCAAATAACCCTTGTGTGACTTTACATAAGTAAGAGGCCCTTGGGCTAGGCCTTTTAGATGTTCCTTATTTGGAGCATTCATAACCTACATTCATAAAGATGTGTTATTATGTTTGTAATAATACTTAAGATAATAAAAGATATGTTAGAATGCTTACATGCATCTGCAACCACTTAGCAAATTAGCCTCTTTTATTTTATCAAGGGTTGCTTTGTCATAGTCTGGGAATGAATTACTTAATTGTTCATCAAATAAAGAAACAGACTCGAGAACCTCTTCATAATTAAGCAATATGTAAGTATGAGCCTTGTCTCTGTCTTTTTATGAAAGAATTTTGTCCTCTCCACGCTTTTCATATAATCTTCGAGACGGATGTTTGAATATACTTAACCGCAGATCGTTACTCGAAAAACAAGGAATGTTAGGGGTGAAATTGTGTGGTTCACGTACTGTCGGCTCAAGATACAAAGAGCAGTAGTTCGAAAGTTCATCCACAAGATTAGACTGAACGATAGAACCTTCAACCTTACCTTTGTTTCTAATCATTCTTTTTAATCGGCCTAACTTCCTAGAAAATGAGATGGAAAGTCTTAGCAGTTATCTAACAATTATAATGTGAAAATAATATTTTGTTAAGCTAAAGAATTACCTCTCATATGGATACATCCACCTAAACTGCACCGGACCACCGAGAATAGCTTCATTTGTCAAATGTATAACAAGGTGTTCCATTGAATCAAAGAATGCTGGTGGGAATATTTTTTCTAACTTGCAAATAGTTACGACGATACTTGTCTTCAATTTGCGTAAATCTTCAACGTGTAGAACCCTTGAGCATATTACACGAAAGAATGTGCAAAGCTCTAGTATTGATTCCCATATTTGCTTTGGTAGCATCTCGCGTAAGACAATAGGCAATAATCGTTGCATAAACACATGACAGTCATGACTTTTAAAGTTGTAGAAGGTGCCATCCGTGACGTTCACACATCCGCCTATATTTGAAGCATAACCATCAGGAAATTTTACTTGTTTCAACCATTTACACACTTCACTTACCTCTTGTTTGGTTAAAGTGTATGATGTTTTTGGTTTAAGAAGTTTATTATTGTGTCCACTTGAAATATGTAATGATGGCCGATTGCAAAACTGTTTCACATCCTTCCTTACCTTGATATTATCTTTTGTTTTAGGAGTATCCATGACCGTTTGAAATATATTCTCAAAAACATTCTTTTCAATATGCATTACATCAAGGTTGTGTCGGATTAACAACATGGGCCAATATTCAAGCTCCCAGAAAATGCTTTTCTTTACCCAATTATGGGTTTTGCCAAATTCTGGATCTTTATGCTTTGGGTTAAATGTTACCCCTTCATATACAACTGGGATGCTAGAAACTTCTTCATATATTTCCCAACCAGTTAACTCGAGTGGAGGTCCCAATAATGGCCTTGTTGATCTTCGAAATCCATTTCTATCATTACGAAAAGGATGCGACTTTGGTAGAAATCTTCGATGACAATCGAACCAACATGATTTACCTCCAGCATTTAATCGAAAAGCATCAGTGTCTCCCATACAATATGGGCATGCTAAACGACCATGCGTGCTCCAGCCTGACAACATTGCATAGGCAGGAAAATCACTTACCGTCCATAATAGGCAGGAAAATCACTTACCATCCACAAAAGAATAGCTCGCATAATAAAATTTTCTTTACGATGAGCATCATAAACTTCAATACCTTCCTTGTACAACTCTTTCAACTCATCTATCAACGGTCTCAAAAACACATCGATGTTTTGACCCGGACTCTTACCTCCAGGAATAACTAAACATACTTCAATAAACGAGTCTTTCATACACATCCAAGGAGGTAAGTTATATATTGTAAGAAAGACAGGCCACAATGAGTATGGAATTGAGTTAGAGTTATTTGGATTGAAACCATCGGTGCATAACCCAAGACGAACATTTCGAATCTCTTTTGCGAATTCAGGATTTTCTAAGTCAAAATGCTTCCAAGCCATGCCGTCACTTGGATGGGCCATGCTACCCTCCATTGTTTTATGGTCATGGTGCCAAGTCATAGCTTTGGCTGTTTTTGTAGACATATATAACCTTTTAAGTCTAGGACCAATTGGCATGTATGAAATTACCAAATTAGGTATCTTATTCCGGTCACTCTTATAACGAGATTCCTTACAGTGTTTACATTGTGTCAGCGCCTTGTCTTGCTTATAGAATAACATGCAATGGTTTTTGCAAACATCAATTCTTTCATACGGAAGGCTTAACTTTTCTAAACTCTTCTTTGTTTCGTAGAAATTTTTCGGGAGCTTATTCTCTTCAGGCAACAATGAATTAACCATAGAAATATTATAGTTGTAAGCTGCAGTGGACACATTAAATAGTGATTTCCATGTCAAGAAACTAGTGGCGGCTTGTAACTTTGAACAATTTGTAGCCTTCTCCCCCTCCCACAAAGGTTCATCAACAGCTTGTGACATATCATAAAACTTTTTTGCTTCTGGATTTGGTATATGCTCTTCTAAAGTATTTGAAGTATAACCACATGCATACATGTTATCTAACACCATGCGTTTGTAACCATCATCATTATCATCAACTTCCATTTCGGTAGAAGATTGACCAACCTCATGGTTAGAATTTTCACCATGCTCACTCCATATTTCATAACGAAGCATGAAACCTTCCTTATACAAGTGTTTTTGAACAGTGGCTCTTTCTCTATAATTTATATTTTGGCATTTATAACAAGGACATTTTATTTCACGTATTGTTTCACCATGCATATTCACCCTTGTATCAACAACTACATTATTAGAAAATGCAAAGTCCAAAAACAAATCCACATTGTCACAATATTCGAAACTAAGAAATCCTTCACTGTCAATCTTTTCATACATCCACTGTCGATTGGTATACCACGCCATTATTAATCTAATTAGTGCCCCTAAAATTTAAAGTCATCAAAACACGTAAATTCAAGAAGAAAAGAGGTGAACAAAACAAATAATCAACTCTGAAGTGAACTAATCAAGTAATTAACTCTATCAAAGTCTCAAGTGAACTAACCAAATAATTAACTCTATCAAAGTTTCAAATGAACTAATCACATGAACTAATAAATTAATCCAATTAATCTCAAGTGAATTAATTATGTTGTTTTGTTTTGACCCAGGTCGACAAAGAGTTGTTTGAGTGCTTCACAGTTTTTGGTTGTTGTTTTGGCTACACTTTCCATGTTTAAGATTGCTTATTTTAGTTTAAAAGAACTTTTGATAAAAAAGACTTATTAACTTATGATTTTTGTTACGTTTGCAGCTGTGTGTTTTAGTCTTATATGTAGTTCTTAAGGCTAAAATGATGCTGCAGTTGTAGGGCTTAACCTGCAAGTTTACTACATAATTACCCACTAATGCAAATTACACATTTGTTCAAGTTGATTTCAAATAAACTAAGGCTCACAATATGAACTGATATGGTGCACAGATCCAATATACAGTATAATACTATAGGACATGAATATCAAAGGGTAATCGCTTATAATTTTCAATTAGAAATGTCAAATTCTTACAGTATTAAAAACATCATAGTGTTCTATTTTTGTTTCATATATAGCAATTGTTAATTACCTACTTTCAGCTGCAGATAAATTGATATGATTTATGGATTTGGTGCTGGAATGACAGGTAGCCCCTATGTGTGTGTTAGTATATTCATCGTGTCCATTATTATTGTTGTTGTCATTATTGTTAAATTTTTATTATTAGCACTGCTACAACTATCATAATTAAGTTCAACAGTTCTAATGACGTTCTACTTCATGTTACAGGTAGCACTCAATCAAACCCAATTTACCTAAAGTCAAACCAATAATCCAAGTAACCATCTGTCACCCATACCTGATTTACGAAATTAGGTTGATCGATTATCAATATGCGAGTCGAAATCTAAATATGAACTAACTTATGCACAACCTGATATCTTAACAAGTATAACTAAAACATTAAAAATAGTATAATATGCATTATTTCTAAATACTCTCCAAAAATTTTTAGGATCAACCAGAAAGTATGTGAAAATTGAAATAGCATAATGCATAAAACGATGTACATAAATACATATCTTAAGCTGCAATTGAACTACATTAAGTACAGTAAAAAATGAAAGCTAATAATTGCATCCAAAGCCCAGTAAAGTAATAATATAACAATAGTTGATAAGGAAGAGAAAAATAGTAAGATCCAATTCCAAATTCTGCAATCTACGTATGATACTATGATAAAACCATTATCGTAAGACAACTACATCAAAACGTGTCTAGGTTTAAAAAGACGATCCTGAACCGCTAGGCGCACAGGAAAACACATCAGGGTCAAAATGTGTGCCACATGTAGTTCTGGGTCAAAATTGGTAAAAACTAGGGTATGTAGGAGGTTTATATCTAAAGCCAACTTATGGGTGTAAGGCCCCGTTCCCGGGAAGCCTCACAGTTGGCAATTCATAGCATAAAAATCAGTTTAATAGCACAACATCGCAACGGAAATAATTAAAACATTCATTTAATACTTAAAAACCATATCATGCTCAAATACATGTCCTTTTTAATTGTAAACAAACATAATACTTGTTCATAAATTACAATAGAGATTTCATAAACAGGAATGCCATCCACATCTCCCCAAGTAGCTCCACACTACCATCCTCAGTATCAGCACCTACCTGCCAACTATTATGCATAAAAGTCAGCTTTGCTGAGTGAGTTCTAGTTTTAAGTAAATAGTAAATATAACTTTGTCTTTTATATATGTCCACGCATACGTAACACATACATTTCATCATAGTAAGCATGTTCATTATCTTTCATTCATTAATATCTTCCACTTTAGTATAAACGAGATTGCATAAAGCAAGAGCTCCATGTTGATTGACAACAAATGCCAATCCCTGTCGGTACACATGGAAACGGTAACTAACCCTGACAGTTGATCCACACTGCAAGGCACATAGCCTGCTCATGAATACGGATCCATCATCATACATCAGACTCACATGAGTGAAGTCTATCATAGTGCTTGCAAGACTTTTCATCATCATATGGGCCCGGGGGTAACATTCATTAAGTTCCACTTCTCATTAATATTATCTTTCACTTAATATATAATACGTAACTTATTAAGTACACAACATACCAAGTACTAGTCATCATAACACGTAACCGACCCTCCGCGGGACAGCTGGGGTTCGGGGGCGGCAGCCCCTGATAGCGGGGTCCTAGGGGCAGCAGCCCCTAGTGGGGTCCAAGGGGCAACGCCCCTAGCTGGGGCCGGGCTGCCAGGTCAGCGCGCCCGAAAATTATTTTGAGCTATTTAAATGTCACATTTTACTTTAGAAAATGTATTTTCTTGTTAAAACACCTTGAAATCCTTATCTTAAAAATCTTATATTTACTATGCATAATAGCCCCAAAATCATGGAAAAACGTTTAAATAAGGGGATCTAGAACTCACCTGAACTTAGCAAAATAACTTCAATCCTAAGTTACTTAAGCTATAGTCCGAATACTCTAGCTGCACGAAAGTTAATGCACAAAAACGTCATTTTCTTCATAATTTCGCCCACAGTTTCGCTGGCAGTTTCGCTGCCAGTTTTGCTGGCAGTTTCGCTGCCAGTTTCGCTGGGCAGTACTTCTGCCAGTTTCGCTGGACAGATTCGCTGCCTTGAGCATCCAACTTTCATTGGAATTTCCTAGTTTCGCAATGTCTATGGGTCCACAGTTTCTCCCGAACGAAACTGTAGTTTCGCCAGCGAAACTGTAATTTCGCTGGAAATGCTCTTAATTTCACTGGATGATTATGCAAATTCGCTGGATGCATATATAGTTTCGCAGATCGCATAAAAATCACGAACCAGTCCGTTTTTCACCCAAAATCACAACTTTTTACGTCCAACCTCTTAGTTTATCATCCATGAGGCTAAATCTAAGCTTCATACATGTTTTTATACGTAAAAATGTGACCTTTATGCGATTCTTTGCAACTTTTCAAAACCCAAAACCCTAGAATCCGGGTTTGACCTACAGAAGGGTTTAGGGGTCGATTTTACCTTGTTTTGCTGCTCCTTTCTTGAGATTTGTTGCCCAAACACCCAGATCTTCAATCTCTTGACCTTAGAAGCTCCAAAACTTGAGTTTCTTGCACTTTCTCTCTCTACTTTCTCTCTCTATGGATTTTTGGAGTTAGGGTTGGAATGAAGAAGATGGTGGCTGATTTTTGGAGTTAAGGGCTGATTATGGGCCTCAATTACTCAAGTTCTTGTCCATAAACCCAAATTAGCCCATAACCCTTTTTCTTTTTTCTATTAAATACCCATTAATAAGCCCCTAATCCTTTATGACTCGTTTTGACTTTTCGGGGTGTTACAAGTCTCCCCCACTTATTTAGGTTTCGTCCTCGAAACCTGTCAGTCATCAAACAATTGAGGGTAAAATTTCCTCATCTCCTCCTCGACCTCCCACGTAGATTCTGATCCTTTTCTGTGTCTCCACTGTACTCGTACCTGATCCTTTTCTGTGTCTCCACTGTACTCGTACGAGTGGAACTACTTTATTACGTAAGCGCTTCTCCTTCCAATCTAGGATTGCCACCGGCTGCTCTACATAGTTCAGTCGTTCATCGACCTCAATGTCCTCTAATGGTACAAATGCATCATTGTCTGCTAGACATTTCCTAAGATGAGATACATGGAACGTAGGGTGAATTCCACTCAACTCATCAGGTAATTCTAGCCTGTAGGCCACTTCCCCTACCCTTGCGACAATACGGAATGGCCCTATAAATCTTGGGCTTAACTTCCCCCTTTTTCGAAACCTGATGATCCCTTTCCAAGGCGATACCTTGAGCATAACCTTGTCACCAACCTCAAACTCTATCGGCCTACGCCTCTTATCAGCATAAGACTTCTGGCGGTCCTTTGCTGCTTTCATGAATGCCTTAATTTTATCTAACTTCTCGGTTGTGACCTCAATCACTTCAAGGCTTCCCAATTCCTGTTGCCCGATGTCACCCCAACACACGGGCGTTCTGCACTTCCTACCATACAACATTTCGTAAGGGGGCATACCAATGCTGGCATGGTAACTATTATTATATGAGAATTCCGCCAACGGTAAGTGCTCATCCCAACTTCCTCCAAAATCGATTACACATGCTCGCAGCAAGTCTTCTAACGTTTGAATCGTTCTTTCCGACTGACCATCCGTTTGGGGGTGGTAAGCCGTACTAATATGCAGTCTAGTCCCCATTGAGTCGTGAAACCTCTTCCAGAACTTGGACGTAAATCATGTGTCCCTAGCCGAAATGATAGACACTGGCACGCCGTGACGAGCCACGATCTCCTTGATAAATAGCTCTGCCAATCTCTCAGAGGAATACGTCTCACGAATTGGTAGGAAATGGGCGCTCTTTGTTAGACGGTCAACAATCACCCAGATCGCGTCGCTTCCTCTCGTCGTGCGAGGTAGCTTCGTGATGAAGTCCATTGTGATGTGTTCCCATTTCCATTCGGGGATATCCAAAGGCTAGATCTTTCCATATGGCTTTTGGTGCTCTGCCTTCACTTGCAGACAAGTCAAGCACTTGCTTACGTACTTAGCCACATCTCGCTTCATTCCTGGCCACCAGTTATCTTTCTTCAGATCTTGGTACATTTTCGTGGCACCAGGATGAATGGAATAGCGGGTTTTGTGAGCCTCATCCATGATCTTCCCCCTCAAATCCCCATAGAGAGGGATCCACATCCGCCCAGATCGGGTTCTAACACCCAGGGTGTTTTCCCCCAAATCTGAAACCTGCCCTTTCATTCTTTCAGAGTTGACTCTGTCTTCTCTTAATGCTTCATCCTGAAATGCCCTCACTTGTTTCATAACATCAGGCGTCATGATTATCTGGCAAGCCCTCACCCGAATTGGTTCGGGTCGCCCTTTTCGGCTAAGGGCGTCAGCAACCACATTAACCTTGCCTGGGTGATAGTGAATTTCGCAGTCATAGTCCTTGATCAGTTCTAACCACCTCCTCTGCCTCATGTTGAGTTCCTTTTGTTCAAATAAATACTTCAGACTTTTATGATCAGTGAAGATGGTGCACTTCACCCCATACAGGTAGTGCCTCCAAATCTTCAATGCAAACACCACCGCTGCCAACTCCAAATCATGTGTAGGATAATTGGCCTCGTGGACTTTTAGCTATCTAGAAGCATAGGCTATCACCTTCCCTTGTTGCATCAACACGCAACCCAATCCTGCATATGAGGCATCCGAGTAGACTACCAGGTCCTCGTTCCCCTCAGGTAGCGTCAGGACAGGGGCTTGCGTTAACCTCATTTTAGTTCTAGGAAGGCGTTCTCCTGATCAGGACCCCATTCATACTTCACGTCCTTCCGGGTCAGCTTAGTCAAAGGAGAAGCTATCTTAGAGAAATCCTGGATAAACCTCCTATAGTAACCTGCCAGGCCTAAGAAGCTGCGAACCTCAGACGGCGTCTTTGGAGGTTCCCATTGCATCACCGCTTCGACCTTCGTAGGATCCACCCTGATCCCCTCGGGATTAACCACATGACCCAGAAACTGTACTTCTCGAAGCCAAAATGCACATTTGGAGAACTTAGCATATAACTTCTCGCTTCTGAGTGTCTCCAATACTTCTAGAATATGATCGGCATGTTCTTCTTCACTCTTTGAATAGATCAAAATGTCATCGATGAACACTATTATTGATCTATCCAACAGAGGCCGACATACCCGATTCATAAGGTCCATAAAAGCAGCTGGCGCGTTAGTTAAACCAAAGGACATGACGAGAAATTCGTAATGTCCATAACGCGTCCGGAACGCCGTTTTAGGAATATCTTGTTCTTTCACCTTCAGTTGGTGGTAACCAGACCGCAGGTCTATCATTGAAAACCAGCTAGCACCTTGAAGTTGATCGAACAAGTCGTCAATCCTTGGTAGCGGGTATCGATTCTTTACGGTCAGCTTATTGAGCTCGCGATAGTCAATGCACATCCGCATGCTACCATCTTTCTTCTTGACGAATAAAACTGGAGCACCCCATGGTGAGATACTCGACCGGATGAAGCCCTTATCCAATAAATCTTGCAACTGGTCCCTCAATTCCACCATCTCTGAAGGAGCTAACCGATATGGTGCTTTAGCGACGGGCTGTGCTCCCGGTAACAAATCAATCTGGAATTCGATTTCGCGGTCCGGCGGCACACCAGTCAGGTCTTCAGGAAAGACGTCAGGAAACTCACGCACTACCGGCACGTCTGATAATTGTGGCTCTAGCATGTCCACATCTTTTACGTAGGCCAAGTAATCGCTACACCCACGTCTCATGTACTTTTCAGCTGTGATCATCGACACGACCTTCGGCACACAACACACCTTATCCCCACGAACCGTAACGGGACTACTATCGGGTGCTGTTAGACGAACTATTTTCTTGCTACATACTATATTGGCTTCATACCTAGCTAACCAATCCATGCCTAACACCACATCGAAACCTCCTAAGGCCATAACATGCAACCTAGCAGGGAACATACAACCTTCTAACTCAATCAGGCAATCCTCAATCACTTCAGTTACCTTAGTGGATTTACCAATGGCGGTTTCTACACAGAAAGGCTAGTCTAACTTTCTACTCTTATCATGCAACGAACGACAAAAGGCAGCAGACACAAAACTCCTACTAGCACCAGAATCAAAGAGCACAGAAGCATATTTATGGTCCACCAGAAACATACCTGAAACTACTTCTGGGTCTACCCTGGCCTCCTCGCGAGTTATGTTGAATGCCCTCGCCTTCGCCTTTGAATCGTCACCCTTTCCTTTATCTCCGGTTTTAACCGTTCCTGATCCTGCTGATTTTCCTTTCTTGCAGTCCCTACCCACATGTCCCATCTCGCCACACTGGTAACATTTCCCCACCTTGAAATCCCTAACATAGTGGCCCTCACCCCCACACTTAAAACATTTTCCAGTTCCAACTCTACACTCCCCCGAATGACCCTTTCCACACTTTCTACAAACACCTCCTCCACCAACATTTCCCTGTCTTCCGGGCTGATCTTCAACTCTCATCCTCTTCTCCCCACTCCTGAAGTTATCACCTCCGAACCTCTTCCCATTGCCATTCTTATTCCCACTCCACCTCTCCACCTTCTTTTGTGCAGGCATCGGATCTCTTTCGTCGTACAGTCTCCCAGCTAAATCCACCACCGACCTGAACGTGCCTGGTTGGCTGCAATCATGTGCCTCCTGATATCCACAGGCAAACCCTGTATGTACCTCTTGATCTTCCTGGATACAAGTGTCACCATGTCTGGAACAAGTCTTGCAAGTTCATTGAACTTGGAAGTATACTCTTGATGAGTCATGTCCCAGCCTCCAAATACAAGAACTCCTTTTCAATCTTGTCTAATTCCCGATGAGGGCAATACTCCTCCAGCACTAACTCTTTCAGCTCGGACCACCTCATCTTGGCTATCGATCGCTTTCCTTCAGCCTGGACGATATTGTCCCACCAGCATAATGCTGAGTCGACAAAAGAGTGAGTGGCAAACTTAACCTTCTGATCTTCGCGGCACTCACTGATTTCTAGTACTGCTTCCATCTCCCTGACCCAACGATGAGCGGCAGTAGCATTGCCGTTACCGTCAAAGGTTGGGGGCTTGCACCTCTGAAATGCCCCATAGTTGCACCCCCTAGTCGTCTCTCTCTCAGCCTCCTCCACACTGTCGTCATCATGGATTACCACCTTAGGGTTTGATGGCTCCTCTTTAGATTCCTCCGTCCTCCCAGTGGACCTTCCAGAATTCTTCTCATTTTCCTTCTCCTTCTTATCAGCTTTCTCTCAATCCTTAACTGCTTTGAGCACCTCATTCACCACCGAGGGTAAGACATCTTGCATGACATTGTAGACTTCATCGGCAATAGCCTCCTTCACAGTGGATTTGAGGGTGGCTGATCCCTCACCCTCTGGTTGACTATGGAGGTCTGACTCCTCATGAGCAGTCTCGGGAGCCTTAGCTTTGCTCCGGGTGACGCGTGGTGTAGTAGTACGACCACCTCGAGGACGTCCACATGTAGCCTTCCCAGTTTTCATACCCGCCATATCTAATTCCTATAAGATTTAAACACCAAAATGGTCATTCAAGTTGATTTCTCAGATCATTACAAGTATGGTAAGTCCTTAATTACAGTGGCCAAGTGTGATTAACTACTTACCTTACCCTCCTGTCCCAAGTAATCACTATCCTAACACATGTTAGTGTTCAAATCTACATGCATATAAAACAAATAGCACACGCACGTATTGCCAGTTTACATGAAATAGTTTACCTGATGGCATGTAGCTACTTGGGTTGGCATCCTTTATTTGGTCCCATTCTCAGTTTAAGTTTAGGTTTGAAAAATGTTTTACCCATTTCTCTTAAACTTTGGCTCTGATACCAACTTCTAAGGCCCCGTTCCCGGGAAGCCTCACAGTTGGCAATTCATAGCATAAAAATCAGTTTAATAGCAAAACATCGCAACGAAAATAATTAAAACATTCATTTAATACTTAAAAACCATATCATGCTCAAATACATGTCCTTTTTAATTGTAAACAAAACATAATACTTGTTCATAAATTACAATAGAGATTTCATAAACAGGAATGCCATCCACATCTCCCCAAGTAGCTCCACACTACCATCCTCAGTATCAGCACCTACCTGCCAACTATTATGCATAAAAGTCAGCTTTGCTAAGTGAGTTCTAGTTTTAAGTAAATAGTAAATATAACTTTGTCTTTTATATATGTCCACGCATACGTAACACATACATTTCATCATAGTAAGCATGTTCATTATCTTTCATTCATTAATATCTTCCACTTTAGCATAAACGAGATTGCATAAAGCAAGAGCTCCATGTTGATTGACAACAAATGCCAATCCCTGTCGGTACACATGAAAACGGTAGCTAACCCCCGACAGTTGATCCACACTGCAAGGCACATAGCCTGCTCATGAATACGGATCCATCATCATACATCAGACTCACATGAGTGAAGTCTATCATAGTGCTTGCAAGACTTTTCATCATCATATGGGCCCGGGGGTAACATTCATTAAGTTCCACTTCTCATTAATATTATCTTTCACTTAATATATAATACGTAACTTATTAAGTACACAACATACCAAGTACTAGTCATCATAACACGTAACCGACCCTCCGCGGGACAGCTGGGGTTCGGGGGCGGCAGCCCCTGATAGCGGGGTCCTAGGGGCAGCAGCCCCTAGTGGGGTCCAAGGGGCAACGCCCCTGGCTGGGGCCGGGCTGCCAGGTCAGCGCGCCCGAAAATTATTTTGAGCTATTTAAATGTCACATTTTACTTTAGAAAAATGTATTTTCTTGTTAAAACACCTTGAAATCCTTATCTTAAAAATCTTATATTTACTATGCATAATAGCCCCAAAATCATTGAAAAACGTTTAAATAAGGGGATCTAGAACTCACCTGAACTTAGCAAAATAACTTCAATCCTAAGTTACTTAAGCTATAGTCCGAATACTCTAGTTGCACGAAAGTTAATGCACAAAAACGTCATTTTCTTCATAATTTCGCCCACAGTTTTGCTGGCAGTTTCGCTGCCAGTTTTGCTGGCAGTTTCGCTGCCAGTTTCGCTGGGCAGTACTTATGCCAGTTTCGCTGGGCAGTACTTCTGCCAGTTTCGCTGGACAGATTCGCTGCCTTGAGCGTCCAACTTTCGTTGGAATTTCCTAGTTTCGCAATGTCTATGGGTCCACAGTTTCGCCCGAACGAAACTGTAGTTTCGCCCCAGCAAAATTGTAATTTCGCTGGAAATGCTCTTAGTTTCGCTGGATGATTATGCAAATTCGCTGGATGCATATACAGTTTCGCAGATTGCATAAAAATCACGAACCAGTCCGTTTTTCACCCAAAATCACAACTTTTTACGTCCAACCTCTTAGTTTATCATCCATGAGGCTAAATCTAAGCTTCATACATGTTTTTATACGTAAAAATGTGACCTTTATGCGATTCTTTGCAACTTTTCAAAACCCAAAACCCTAGAATCCGGGTTTGATCTACAGAAGGGTTTAGGGGTCGATTCTTACATTGTTTTGCTGCTCCTTTCTTGAGATTCGTTGCCCAAACACCCAGATCTTCAATCCCTTGATCTTAGAAGCTCCAAAACTTGAGTTTCTTGCACTTTCTCTCTCTACTTTCTCTCTCTATGGATTTTTGGAGTTAGGGTTGGAATGAAGAAGATGGTGGTTGATTTTTGGAGTTAAGGGCTGATTATGGGCCTCAATTACTCAAGTTCTTGTCCATAAACCCAAATTAGACCATAACCCTTTTTCCTTTTTTTATTAGATACCCATTAATAAGCCTCTAATCCTTTATGACTCGTTTTAACTTTTCGGGGTGTTACAATGGGATGAGATAATTATGAAAGGGTTTACTTGATAAATAGGTTGATATGTAAAACCAATGAGAGAAACGCAACTTTTAGTTGTAAATAATCTTATTTGGTTGTACATAGATGTGTGCCTCATGCCTCAGCTTTTGGGACTAGTACGTCTAGGAGCACCTCACACCATTTAAAACCGATAAGTGTTTGTCTTGAATCTAAAAATCCACATAACATTACACGGTGTAGAAAAACTAGAAACAAACAAGGTTGTCCTCTTCCTTTTGGATTACCAAAATCAAGTGTGCAATTACAAATCAATATGACAGCTATAAGAACTATTTCTAAATATAGCATACCCTTTCACATCCTTTACATGAATGATAAAGGGAACTTCTCGGTTCTCATAAGTTTACCTGTTAAGGTAAACACATTTTTTGGTAAGCAAAAGGACAAAGTAGTGTTTGGTGAGACATATGTATATGGGTGTGTAAAAAATAGACAAAACAAACAAAAAAGAGTTTAGAAACAGTATGAATTTCAAGTTATGCTTCCATAAGTACCAAGTGCTACAATAATTGCTATGTTTCCATATGCACCAGATTTTAAAAAAGGCATGAAACAATAACTTAATTATCAATTGTATGGTTACCATATGAACAAATCACCATATTCACTATAACACAGATAGATTCAAGTAGAAACTAACAGTTTCAAAGCATCCTTATGAACAAATCACAAATTGATAAGAGCTCCAACAATTAGGACTTTTATCCATTCATCTATGGTTCTAGATTCACGAATAGATGACCCACCATACGATCAAACAGTGTTGTTGACTGAAGAAGATACTGAAGGTTTCAAGACTAAAAATAAACCTACGAACATCAGAGATGACCAAGACCCATCGTCAAGGTAAATGAACAGATGCAAGAATAGTATGGTTTCAAATCCAAAAATACTAATGAGTTGATGACAACAAACATAGCACAATAACGACAATCGACACAAGACAATCAATCAAAGCAATTGCCTAATCAAGCAAGGTTTGAGTTGTTCTATCAAAATCAAGATCAAATAAACTAATCTATGGAACACCTTTACAGCACATATGATCAGAATGTTACCTCAACAGTAGACTAAACCAATTTGAAGATTTAGACAGAATCGAATCGGAGCTCTCGATCAATACACGATTTCCTTATCCTTGATGGCTTCAATCGAACAGATTGCACAATCTAGAGCTTGTGCGAGTGCGAATGAGGGTTCCTATGAGGGTAAATTGGGAGTTTGTGAGTGGTATTAAGTGAGAGTTGGATCGTGATGAGACCGCTCATTATAGTCGCCATTTATCTCGGTGGTTTGTTGAAGAAGGAGTTGATTTGAAGAAGAAGGTATATGAGAGTGTTGGTCCAGCAAGAAATTGGGTCAAACTTGGTCTTTCGGTGGTATCACAATCTGGAGTTCATTTGCATATTTATTTACTGATCTTTAAACTATTATTATTTCTTTGTTGTTTTGGTATCACAATTGTAAGAGGAATTTTATTCTAAACCATCTAATTAAATTTACATTTAAAATTTATATTCTAAACCATCTAAAAAACCTAGACATGATATAAAATTAGTTTAGAGTACTTTAGGAATAGGGAAGATTTATCATTAAAAAAATAAAATAAACCGGGCCTTACTGTTTTTGGAGGCCCAAGACCGCGCTGCACGAAAATAGGCCTAACCTGGGCTATGAGCCTCCATTTCTGACATGTTACCAGTCAAAACGACCGCGAAAACGATGGCCACGTTATGGTAACCGCCGTAGGTGGGTTATCCTGTTATTTTTCCGAAATAAGGCGTCTAGATGGAATTTTTGGCCACTTTTATGTTTTTTCTAGTTTTTCGGGTTTGTTTTGGGGCATTGTTTTGGCTTGTTTACTAAACGAGCTAGAGCTCAAGCTTCAGATATCGAGCTCGAGCTGGCTCGCGAGCCTAAACGAGCTTTGTTTATATATATAATTTTTATAATATTTTTTATATATCAAATATATATTTATAATAATATTATTAATTATATATAAAAATATGATAGAAACAATTAAATATTATATATTATATTATATATATGATAAGTATGATTATAAACTAATATAATAGTAATTATAAAAAAATAAAAATTAAAAAATTAATTGTAAACGAGCCGAGCCCAAGCCGAGCTCGAGTTTGAATAATTTCTGACGGGCTCGAGCTTTAAAAATATAACTACAAACGAGCCGAGCTCGAGCTCGAGCTCGAGATTTATAAAGTTAAAATGATCCGAGCTCGTTTACAGCCCTACCATTGATCACTTAGATGAAATAAGTATGCCATACATTAACTGTGTTTGACATAACATGACACGTTACGTCATGATGAGGGTAAGGAGTCATTATAAGTCACGACAATCCATAAGCAGTCTTAATTAGTCACATATACCAAATTTAGACTATAAATAACCATATTTGATCATGTATCATTGTGACTGACCATTATTAACTTTAATTGACCAATAATGAACAACATGATATATCATGAGTAACCCTAATTGAATCATCAAAAATCCACTTAACTTCGATTACCTTCAATTCATTGACGTTACTTAAACATTCAGTGACTATAATTTACCCCAATTGAGCATCAGAAATTACCCTAATTATCGTCAATGACTATAATTTACAGTTTTGAGTATCAATAACCTTAAATAAACACCAATGACTATAATTTACCCTATTAAGTATCAATAACCTTAAATAAACATCAATGACTATAATTGACCATATTTGAGCACTAGTAACCTTAATTAACCATCAAAAGCCTAAAACGATCATCAACATCTTTAACTCATATACGACCTTAATTGACCATTAATTACCTTAATTAATCAATAATACCCTCATTAATTAGTTATGAATGACCCCAAATAACCAACAGTACCCCTATCTGCTTATCAATGACTATCAATGACTCAAACCGATAATCATTAAATATCAAACACTATTAGTGACCCCAATTGACCTTAAATGAACATAATTAACCATTAATGACTTTTAATTTGTTTTAAATGTGTATTTTCATGTTATTTTTTTGTACACATACTAAAATTTTTGTTTTTTTTTTATTTCTTTCATTTATTTGCGACTACACTTGAATTGTAGCAAATATTGTGACTATTTTGCTACCAAATCTTGTTTGCTAGCTAAAGTTGAGATAATTTTGCTACCGTATTGCCATCGTAATTAGGCGATTTGTCACTATATTAAAACTTTTTCGTAATTGTTTTCATTTAACTATGATCATTTTACGATAACACTTTAAAGGTCGCAAATGTTGCGCGACCATTTTGCCACCAAATCTTGTTTAGCCGCTGATTTTGTTATCATTTTAATTTCGGTTGTAAAATGGTTGCAAGCTTTGCCACCGTATTAAAACTTTTGTTTTATTTTAGAATTATTTCATTTATCCATTACCATTTTGCAATAACACTTTAACGGTCACAAATGTTGCAACTATTTTGCTACCAAATCTTATTTGGTCATTATTTTGAGACCGTTTTCCTATCGAATCTTGTTTGGTCGCTAATGTTGCACTCATTTTAATTTCGGTTGCAAATTGGTCACAAATTTTGATGCCTTTTCGCGATCGTAGTTAGGCGGTCTTAGATTTATCGATCGCTTTGCCACCGTATTAAAACTTTTGTTTTTATCTGTAATTATTTTCATTTATCCGCGACCATTTTGCGATATCACTTTAACGGTCGCAAATGTTGCGACTATTTTGCAACCAAATCTTATTTGGTCGTTTATTTTGAGACCATTTTGCCACCGAGTATTGTTTGGTCGCTAATTTTGCAATCGTTTTGATTTCAGTAGCTAAGTTTGCAATCATTTTGATTTCGGTCGCAAAATGGTCTCAAATATTACAACAATTTTTTTGGTCTCAAATTTTGGTGGCAATTGCCTAGTTTTCTAGTAGTGTTAGTGCAGCGGGGTTTGACCCTAATATGAAAGTGTCCGACCCTACCATAAAGGCGTTCCGCCTTACTATAGAAGCGTCAGACCTCTTTGTACAGACGTCTATCATAAAGACACACAACCATGTAAAGATAAAATAAAAACATTAGAGACAGAGCGTAATTGTCATATGGGCGTTGCCACTTATACTGGAGTGAATGTTGTTGGATTGAGTGGACTTAGAAACGTCTTTACTGGACAAAGAGAAAAATATTGGTTTTTGATGAAAAGATGGACGCCCTTTTACATAGACGCGTCAGTGTCTTGTCCAGTAGGAACATTATGATGAATGACTTGAGAATGAAAATAGTTTAAGATAATTTATAATGCAATCAACGTTTTAAAAATGCTTCCAATGCATTTATTATGTTTATATTAAGTTTGTGGTGGTAAATTTATTTATTGCACATTTTCGATGCATCAAATCCTTAGAGTAATGTGACCTAATATGGTTGATATGTTTAATGGAAACTTTGAAACTCACAAAATAAAACTCAACCCCACTTGTACCAAATATATGGTCCATACGCCATATCATTTTGGATACCCGTGTCTGCGGCCATGACACTTTAACATTCACAAATAATTGATAAAATTAACTTTAATGCTACGTGATCGACAAGATACATCTAGCTTTGGTACATAGAACTTGTATCTTGTTATTTAATATACAAAGCATACATGTTTTGACATAAAGCACACAACTGTGTAGCCTTAAATACGTGATTAGATGCAACATATATAAATAAGTAGTACTTCAACATTTCACTTTACCTAGAGGTGACGTACCGTACCTTCATAAAGCCATATATTGTATATATATCATGACAAAAGCACACCCACAATACTTGACTATCGTGAAACATGAGTCCTTAGATGCCCATGCGCACACAACTGTCAAAACAGTTACACACCACAACATGCCACACCATATTTGTCTTGTTTTCTTTTTCTTCATGATATATGCATATATGATTCAAAAGGAAAACGAGTCCAGTCAAATTATGATACCATTATCAAGACTATAACGTGGTCTAGCAGGTTAGTAAAATGACCTTCAATTAACCATTGTAAACACGTGACAGTTATTGTTCATAATGAAAAAAACTACATATGTACGCTATATTTAATGGAATTGGAAACGTACAATATAGAATTCAACCCCACTTGTACCAGATGGTTCATTTCACTTCATATGTCATGGTCTTCGATTATGACACTTAAACATTCAAAAAACTATTAAATAATATAATTTACTTCATTTGGACGTGAGATAATTTACTTTTTAACTTTAATGTAACTTTGTATCGTGTTACTTAAAACATAAATTATATAGAATTATAAATAAAAGTAATATTAATGATCAAGGAACCTAAGGCATTTCCATATAACTCGAATGAGACATGTGGCCCAATAATAAATTAAAAGTCTCTTTGGGTCAAGGTGAACCGAACTTTATAATGATAAATATCAAGACAAACTTATACTCACACCCAGACCCACATTACTTGACTACCCAATACATGTATCCTTAAGTGAGCCATGTGTGCATAATTCTCAGAAGTGTGTACACAACAAATATACTAGTTATTTTTCTTCTTGTTTTTTGGTCATGGTACGATTCCCAAAAAGCGAGTCTCTAGTCAAATGTATAGTGATACTATCATGACAAAGGCCTGGCCAAACATGTCTGCGAATAACCTTCAAATCATTGTATACAACTTGTAATTAAATACAGATTTCATTTCTGATTCAAAGTCGGAACAACTGGGAAGAACAAATGAAGTGGTTGTTCATTAAACCTTCACTTTAGTTTAAGGGATAACAGTAAATATACTCGCGCATTGCAAGGTGGCGTACGCGACATGATAAAGTATAAACTATGATTTTCACAAAACTCGTTTCCGAATTAGTTTTTTTTGTCGAAACGTAGAGTTACCCGAGTTTATATCATTGATTGAAAACATATTATATTGGCATCACTCTTTTTCAAATAAAATATACATTGGAAACTAGACCAACCCAAAGTGTACGTAAAAATTAGCATTAAAGCGTTTTATATTTGACCTGACTCGTGTCTGAACAAAATACGTCACACGTAAATGAATGCAAATTTAGACCGACACGTACATAAATATAAAGACGTAAGAAATTTGTTTTTTTTGAAGTAAAAAATGCACAAAAGGTAAGCCCGAGGCTTTAGAAACTCATGTGGATTAAAGTGGTATTTTTTAAGTTTTTCAAAAAGGTTTAAAGATAAAAAATGTCAATTCAAAAACTTGAAGGGGGTTTCTAGCTAGCCTGAGGTAAATGCCACCAACCTTTGTAATTGTGTAGAAGTATAATTTCATTTATTTGACATAAAACCCTCCCTTTTTTGTAATGGTTTATTAATTATGTTATGAGAGTTTTACATTTCGGGGAGAACCAACTAGCTCTGGGTTCTAGTGGCATTTGACCCCTAATCACAACTCATAAAGTGTAAAAATAAAAAATATAAAAAGAGAGGCAGCTGGTTATATTATGAATTGTAATTAAAGAAATGGACAAAATTTAATCTCTATATATAATAAATGAAACCATTTCCAGCCACTTGGCATGATTTCATCTATAGTATTGTCACATGGCAAAAAAATTTCCAAACAACTGCCACATGGCAATTGCATACACAACCAAAGCTTAAAAGTCACGCGGGTTTAATAACCCGACCCTAAACTATCCGGGTTTCTCAAAAACCCCAAAACCACATTTGTAACCCTAATGCCTCCTCCACCGTCGCTCTTCATCTTCACGTGTCTACTGATCTCTTCGTCGCACCTACAATCTACCGAAGATTTATTCATTATTTCAGGTTAGATTCCAGTAAATATTAAAGTTTCATGTGCGATTGATGATGTTGATTCCTGTTTTCCCGATTTGCAGTTGTATAACTGCAACCTCCACCGTCGCTCTTCATCTTCGCGTGTCTACTGATCTCTTCGCCGCACCTACAATCTACCGAAGATTTCTTCATTATTTCAGGTTAGATTCGAGTAAATATTGAAGTTTAATGTGCGATTGATGATGTCGATTCCTGCTTTCCGATTTCCAGTCGTCTAACTGCAACCTCCATCTCTCTGCAACTTCGCCTCTCTGCATCAAGCAACCTAAGAGTTCTTCTCTGTTTCCGGTTAGAGACTACTAAGTTTGAAAGTTTAGTGTGTGATTCATGATTTTCATTTGTGTTCTTCGATTTGCAGTCTCTCTCACTGACCTATTTTCTATAACAACGATGGTAGCTTAAATTATGTTGTGATTTCGACTTTAAATCAGGTTACCTTTGACATAATCTTGATGTTTATTGTGCTATTTCATGATTGATTATTGTGCCATTTCATGATAGATTCAACATCAATTATAACCGAATCATATTTTAGTTACATATAAAATAATTCTTACAATATAAATATTCCTGTAAATTATTCTTAAATTAGTTTATAAATTATGTAATCTTTCTAATAAAAAAGTTATGACATATATAAAATAAGAGTATTTGTAAATATTACTTCTGTAACTGATAATATTTTACTTTTATATGTAGTAATATTACTCTTAGAGATTAAATTGGAAGATAATATTGATTTGAATTATTTTGAATTATGGTTTAGATATGTATGATCTCATAGATTTTAAATTATTTTGAATTATTATTTAAATATGTATGATCTCCTACATTTTGAATTATTTTGAATTATGGTTTAGATATGTATGATCTTTCTAAAATTTGAATTATTTTAGAATTTTGATTTACATATGTATCGAATATCTTCCAATTAATATTAGAGATATGCTTCATCCATAATTTTGAATTTGAATTTGAATTATGATTCGGATTATTTTGAATTCTGATTTGAATTATTTTTAAATATGGAAAAGATATGCTTGATCCCAAATTTGTGGTTAGTTTGTTATTTTAATTTCTATATAAGGAGATAAGTATCACATCTGACAAGTTCATCAGCAAATTCAATATGACATTTGTTAAAAAAAATTCAACTTCACTCTGCGATTTATCAACCGAATTTGAATTATTATGGCTTCAATCAATGTTCAAACTTCCCGGTAATGTTAATATTCAATATGTTTTTTTATTATTTCACACTTATCATGCATTATACATTGACATTATTCTTAATAAGCAGGTCAGTATCGCCAACCGATGTTACTTTCTTGAAGGATTTGGATATAAGATGTCGTGATTACACTATCAAGGTTAGAATCATTCGTCTTTGGAAAAGGCCAAAGTATAACAACCCATCAGATTAAAGATGGTTATATTAGACGAGAATGGTGAGACTACAAATAAAACATCAAATGTTGTGTATAAGGAGGTTTTTAGAGATTTGTAAAACTTTTATATTTTGTCCAATGTATTAAAGTTTTTTACATAAATTTATTGTAAGCATATATTTTATTAACCGTGATGTTCCTTTTACATTGTTGTCTTATTATCGTGCATAAATAACTTTTTATTATTTTCATTAAATTTAAATTTGTCCAACCCGTGTAACACAAGGGTCGTTAGGCTAGTTTTAAATATTTCGGTTATGCATTTGATATTTACATTTATTAGTAAATATAATGTTATATATGTTTTATTGTAGTATATATGAAATAAGTCTTGATATATATTTCTACTAGCTTTAGTAAACCCGTGTATTACACGGGTTGAGTAAATAAAATATTAATATAATAAAATTAATAATTATAAAATGATACTCTAATAATAAAACAGTAGAAATCGTATAAAAATGTCATTTCTAAAAATTTTCCTATTATAACTCTCAATTTGGATTATATTTTGTTTTCAAAAATGAATTTTTAAAAATACGAATTTTAAAATATTTTATATTTTTAAAAAAGTTTTATGCTTTAGAAAATTTATTGTTTTATAAAAATATTTTTTAGAAATAAAATTAATAAATAGATTTTTTTCTTAATTTATTAAATCTAAAAAGGTGTTAAAGAAATATTATTACTAATTAAGGTAATTATTTAATAGGAGAGAGAGGCGGGAAAATTTTAATGAGAATGATTGTGAAGTTGCCTCGTGTCATCTCAAAATACCTTTTATTAGAGTAGGTAGATTCGAAGGACATATACTTTAATTATTTACAAAACCAATCGGGACTAGCAGAAGGAAACACTATAGTTACATCTTTATATATATAAAAGAAAAGGGTTTTACCACTTGTTATCATATTAAACACCCTTTGACACATGTCAAATTCTTAAACAAATATTGTCATTTGTCATCATATTAAACAATCATTTAAACTCCAAAAATTTCTCTTAATTTGTTTCCCTAAAATAAAAAGTTTATAAAGTTTAAATTAATATCATTTTTATTTTATATTCAAATAAATGTTAAAATGAAAACCATTATTTGTATTCCTCATAATTTATTTTGAAAAAAGATATTTTGTAATATAGTACAATGATTTTAAACCAAAATTATGGTAAACAAAATCTAAATTTTCAAACATAATGTTAAGAGATTAGTTTTTCATAATTTAATTTTATACAATCACAATACAAGTTAAGTTAGCATGTTTTTTCACATTTGTAGCTAAGTTTGTTATAACATTTTATCAATTTATGTTTTAATAAATTATTGCCTTTTAAGTTATATGTTGTCACGTGCCACACTCTCAAGAAGTTATTCGCACGTGTCATTCATATAGCGAAAAGTTGTTTTAATGAAAATTTTGCATCCCTTAAATTTCGCATCCTTATATATCATTCTTATATATTATTCTTATATATTAGAAGATTATTAATATTAGTTCTTAATTTCTAATTATAAGTATTCGTTATTTTAGTTTTTTCAATCCGTGTAACACACGTGACGTTAGGCTAGTTTTACATATAGTTACCATTTTACATATAACATCAAAGGAACACATCACATGAACCAATATACTTACTTATAACCAAATAGGTTAGTCTCCGTGTATTATACGGATTGAATAAATAAAATATTAAACAATTAGTAATAAAAATTTATGCATTATAAAATTATGCTAAGAAAATAAAATATGATTATAATTACGTACAAATAGCTATTTTAAGTAAATAAACAATTATGTATTTTTCTTAAACTTTTATTTTATCAAAAAATATGATTTTTAAATAAAAAAGTTATGATTTTTAGATATTTTGTTTTAAGAAAAAGATTTTTTTAAAAGTTCATTGTGTTCAATATTTTATAAAATTTTTATTTTTAAAAAGTGTTTTTAATAAAAAATAGGTTTTTAATTTATTAAATTATACATTTTTTAAATTTAAAAATGGTATGAGTAATATTCTTAGTATTCAATATTATTATTAATAATATAGATAAATGAGAAAGTAAGTATAATGACGTTTATATTTGTTTCATGCTTATTTTAGTTTTTTATAGATAGATATGCTAAAAACTCATTAATTAAATGGATTATAGATAGTAATAAACACGAAGAGTTAAAGTATAATATTTTAATATAAAATATAATTAAAATTGTATATACATAACATTTCAAAAAATAAAATGATTATAATATTTTTAACTACCTTATCTAAATAGTTTCATTTTTAAACATACGTTTAAGATATTAAAAATACAATTTTTTAAAAAATTGTTTTTTAAAACTCTGGTTTGTAATTATTTTTATTGTTTTAGTAAGACTGTTTATAAAAAAATTTCACATGTTTATAGTTTTTTTAAAGCAAAACGATTTAAAATTTTTTGTTTAAAAAAAGATTTAATGTTTTAGAAAATTTCATATTATATAAAATTTTAGGTTTTTATTATTTAGATTTTAATTAAAGATGGGATTTTTAATTTCTTTGATAAAATGTATTTTTTAAAAAGATAGTTTGATTTAAAAAAATCTAGATAAGAGAGAAAAATATAGCAATTAAAAAATTATTTTAATAAGAGAAAGAAATTTGTATGAACATTTAATTACTATAGTACCCTTTTGAAGGAAAATTAATTGTGGATGTCTAGAAAAATAACAAGTGGTAAAAAGTGGGTTAAAAGAATAATAAGTAATAAAAGAAACTTATTTTATTAGATTTTATAGTTATGACTTCGCATTATTGACAGAGTGAGTATGATTACATCATCCACTAAAGTGCATTTTATGTCAAAACTAATACTTTGAAACAACTTTTTAAACGGTATCAAAAGTAACATTTTTCCATATTCGTCCATAAAAGGTTTCGTATATAATCGATGCCCAAAATTTTGGTAATAATATGATAAAAAAAGGTTTCGTATATATGATGATGGTTTTAGTTGCGCGTAGATTAAAAAATAGATCTAGTTATCATATGATAATGGAACTCGTAGGTTATAAAAATATAAAAAGGATAAAATTTTAGTTAAGCGACAACATCTAGTTATGATAAAGATAAAAGTAATAATGTTCTACACAATAAATCACAACAGATATATTCTATCAATCACTCTCACTCCTTTTTTTTGGTCCAGCCACAGTTGTAAATGGTAAAAATAAGGAGCAAGCAGAATAATGCCTATGGACATATCTTTTTCGCCCAAGTTGAAAACATATGTTTTCTTACTCACTTTCACTTACTCCCATCACATGGGTTGTTGTTCATTTCATTAAATTCGGATGGCCTATTTCATTAATTATCAGAGTTAGCGAAACTAGTGGATGGATTAAAAACAACGGGACGTAGCAACATACGCCAACCATCACAGTGACACTAGCCTTTAGATCAGGGTCCTCCCCAAAACTCATGTATATAATAATGTAAGTTTGTTTTATTTGTACAAGTTTAAGATTTCATGTATAATAATATATGATATTTAAATTATATGGAAAATAAATTATATAAGTAAACTAGAATCTATAAATAAAATAGAAGTGTTTTTATAAAATACAATTTCTTTAACAATAATCTAAAATGTATATAATAAACTACATTTTAACTTAATTAATTATATTAAATTCACTACATAAAAATATATGTTATAACTAATTATTATATAACTACATATAATATATAATATAAAGTACATAAAGTTTTCTATATGATAAAATATTTTTACAAGAAAAAGGAAAAGGAAAAGCTAAATGCCCATTTAGGGCTACCTAAAGTATCGTATATGGTTGGCAAGTCCACTTGACTCACACAGCAGACAAAGCGTCTGATTGAGCCATGGTAAACGAAAGTTCAGAAACATAACATGGTGTAAACTCCATAACCTGTGGTGTATGTTACATGAGCCCCTTTCTAATTAAACGCTTATCAATTAATTTTTTGACAGGAAAAACATAGTTAATAAGAGCATCCTTTATAGAGATGGTTAGAACCACTTAAAAACATATATAAAAGAAGTCACATTATAAAAATAGTTATACTTTTAAAACACTAATTCTCTGTCCAGTGGTAAAGGCTAAACTCGCAAAAGAAAAAAAATAGACATCATCATCATTTATTACTTTTAATTTTAATTACTAAATAACTTATTTTAATAAACTAAGTTGTTTTAATTTTCATATTATTTAATACAATTCTTAAACATCTTAAAGTTTAAAAAGTTATAAACTTTATAAAAATAAATGTAATCAAATTTGAAAAAAAATAATAAAAAAGAAAGCATAAGTATAATAGAATTTAAAAAATATAAAATAAAAACAAATTAATCCAACCACCCCACCCACCTTCTCTCCCCACGTCCCCCTTAATTCCCAAGCATCCGGCCATCCTCCATGTTTTTGTTCATCTGCTTCAATTAAATAAATTAATTAGATTAAATAAAAAAAAGACCCTTAACCCATTGCACATTCCTCATGAGTCATCTAACCTCATTAGAGATGTTAGTTGGATATGGGAGTTGAAGAAAGAAAAACGAGTCCCCCCAACGCCATTAGAGATGTTAGTTGGATGGTTTATGAATTGAATGAGAAAAATGATGTTAAGCTTGAAATAGAGAGCTTGTTAGGCATCTTATAGAAATTACGAAACCAAAAAAAAAGTAAATATAAAAAACATTGTTGTAACTACTTTTTCTGCATTCATCTAAACTTGCACGTAGCACTGCAAACGAAACAAACATTTAGCGAATAATTCATAAACTGTTCAGTGGAAAGTTCGTTTATATTTATTCTTTTAATAAATAAACAAACACAAACAATTAAATTATGTTTGTTAAGTTAAACAAACGAATAACAAGAACATAGGACGTGTTTGTTCATTTATGTTTATAAATGTTCAATAATGTGTTTGTTTTTGTTTTTTCATTTAGAAATTTTATATTTTATACTTTTAGTTTACTGGTTTTAATTTATAAACATATAAAACCCTAGTTATATTATATGTTTCCGCCAACATCCGATATTTGATCATTTTTAACTTAGTTTATGTTAAAGCTTAGCAAACTTCTTTATTTTGTGTGTTAATTATGTTTATGGTTATTACGTCAAGTATGTTCGAATAATTGTGTTAAGTTTGTGTTAAAGCTTGACAAACTTGCATTTATGTTTATGAGCATTTTTTTGTTTTTGTTTGCTTTTATTTGTGTTCGTTTATATTCAGTAATTATTCGTGTACAAATCATGAGCAGTCCAGTTTCCTAATAAACTGAACAAGAACAAGAAACTTGTTCAGTTGGTTTTCACAAACAGTTTATGAACAACTTTTTTTTCTTAATAAACGAACATTAACAAAATTTTATTCGTGTTCGTTCGATTTGTTTGCAACCCTACTTCACTTAACCCTTATTTTACCATGCACGTCGAGGTTTAACCTTAATTATTTAACGTGCTTGAAGGTGGGGAGAATGGTTTTCCCATCCCCTAAAATCTCCAAGCGTCAAATCAAATTTCCTTTAAAATCTCTCATTCTTCCCAAAATGAGGAAAGAAAACCCTTGAATTGTAATTATTCATTATAGTTAAATTCAAATAAAAAATTAATAATAGTATTTCATGAAAATCAGAAAATTAACACAATTACTATTCAAATAAAAACAAAGCATACTACATTATAAACCTATTAATATATATGAAGAGTGTAGGTTTGAGCAATATGTTTCACTAGGTATGTTTGAAGGCCGTCAGGTGTTCTTGGATCGTAGTTGTAAAATAACATATTCAACCCCCTCCTCCCTTTTCATAATCATGTTGTGCAATACGGTAAAACCATATATGTTATTTCTAATTGTAGTCCGATGTTTTCTTCTTGAAGGATATTGAGGTAATAGCCATTTAGATTTTACGACCCTAAAGGCTCGTTCAACATCTTTTACTTCTTATACCCTTTTAAAACGCTTTTGTTTCTCATCATTTGGAAATGAATATGATCATCATAGTTCCCCAAGTAGGATTTATGAGATCTATAAGGTAATAACCGATGGCCTGTCGTTGTGGTCATGCAAAAACTTAATTAACCTAGGTACCTACGGTAAGTCAGGTATTATATCCACAAGAAGTGCGTGGTTAATAAGTTTTATTTGATAAAATATACTAAACTAATTAATTAACTAACTTAACTAAACTAAACTTTGTGAATTAATTGGTTTTAGTAATTATCAACTTTGACTAATTTTGAAAGTAGTTTTAAGCAATATAAGAAAAATGTAACCCACTCGGGATTCTAGTTTGGCAAAATAATAATTATCTTAATTGACCTAATAGGAAGTCGTTAATGGTAACTCTATATGTGAAAAGATTCAAGTGATAAGTGTATATCAGAGTTTAACGAAATATGTTCATACAATCACCAATCCTATACTGTAAACCCTAATTTTAAGAAACAGATTAACAATGACAAAAAAACCCAGAGACATATGATATTAAAATCATGTTTAAACATAATCTAATCATTTGAATAACCAAATTACAAGTTAAATCAAACCAAACTTAAGATGTTTCAGATCCAATCCGGTCAAAACTAAAAATAACAACTGGATACACAAACTCATCTTACCCAATCATAATAATAAATAGTTCATATAATGTCACTATACAAACTTTCATCAAAATTAACTTAAAGAACTTCCCAGGCTATCTTTATCAACGATTACGTGTTAACGAACAATCTTTCATCTTCTTAGAACAGCCAAGGGCTGCTCCCCTTTGTGAATAAAATTCTTTCGTACCCCCCTTTTAATTCTCTTATTTCCCCTTGTTATGCAAACAGCCTACTCGCAGGCCCAAGCCCATTGTCAATTTGATCATTCACGTTTTTGTTTATTTCCTTGTTTTAGCCCGTAAATTTAATTCACAGCCCATTTACAAATCACTACTTTTAGCCCACTTTCATTACTTTGAACTTTGAAGTTTCCTTGAACGTTGCAAACTTAATGAAGACCAAAATTACTTTGTTGATTTAATAGCTTTCTCTATCTTAATATATTCTTTATTTTGGCTTGAAAATTGAATTTCATAGTCATATATAGACCTACAATTGTTTAACAAAATATTTACTAACTTGGTGATAGTAACAACTAATCACTAACATGTCGTTCAAAAAAAATTAATAATAATAATTATTATTATTATTATATGCTTTAACAAAACTTTAAATTTAAATTTGATTTACATTGAATTTATATTTATTTTATTTGATATTTATATTCTGAATTTATCTTTATCCAGCTAAATATGTATAATCAATGTTGGTCTCGAGTTTAGTTATACTAATATCATTTAACTTATAGTATCTTGAAATTTTAAAACTCTAAATATGAATCAATTAGATATAAATTAAGAGTTGAAAGTAAATAATTAGGTATTATTAGCAAGTATAAATCAACCGTCCATATTAACTACATTTATATTCATTTCGATTCATTAATGAGAATTGGACACTTCGGGCGACCGTTAGATAATAATAATATCATTGTTGCTACAGGAGACTTCAAAATGGCATGCAAAATCCCTGAATCCTGGGAAGCAACTGTTTAAAGGATCATCGACGGATGCTTGTGATAACCCTTAATGCATTGCCCTCGCCATTACGTTGAGTAATTCCTCCAATCAATAAGAGTGCGGTTGATGCTCCCTAGCATCCTACGAAAACCATGTGCATTCTCATGTGGATGGTATAAAAGTTGGTTGTCGTTGTACGTGTGTTATGTACAAATTCTCTATCGTACAACTTAATTAACAAAACTGTTGCAAAAGAGTTGCAAAATTTCACGTGAAGTCTTCTCGGACAGATTCAAATACTCATCAAGCGCGATGGTGATACTTGAGTAGGCAAATTGTTGCAATGCTGACATGCACGTAGTTTTGTAGTGGTGAAAAACCAATATTACTTTTAGCATCATATTGAACTTGAAAGTAATCAAAATTCCACTACAACCACCCTTATACTGCTTAAAACGCGAACAATGTGAGTTAAAAGGAATTGTTAATTAAATATCAAGAACATTAAAGTTACTTTATAAATCATTAATCTTGTATGTACTAAACATTGTGCTTTTCAAGTGCCACCTGTAGTTGACGAGGACAAAATCATACAGCAACCAAGGCAATCAAATCAATCAAAGCAGTACACTGCACTTGCAAATTCTAGGGTTCATAACAGTAATTAGTGAAAAGAATTCAAATGTGGAGGTTTCTTTGTCTACTACATAGTCTACATCTTACAAAAACACTGTCACCTCTTTTACCCTTTCCCCAAACCAACTCCAAAAACCACTCTTTTAACTTCACAGACATTCATGTTTTTAAATTTAGTATCTTGAAATAGAGCTAAAACAATAACAAAAGGAAACAAAAACAACATACCTAAAAAAAAGAACGGGTTGTTTGGCAACATCTGAATCAGCCTCTTAATAGTTCAAATTTCTGAATGGTTCAGAACTTAATGGTTCAGACTATTTGTTTCGCGAGCAAATGTCTGAATGATTCAGACATTTGTCTCTGAATGGTTAAGCATTATACTAATACTGAATGGTTAAGAGGTCTAATGCTGGATGGTTAAGACCTCTTATCTGAATTGATCAGACATTTGTCTTTGAATAGTTAAGCAATATACTAGCTCTTAAAGGTTCAAACCTATTAATGATTCATTTAATGGTTCAGATCTTTTATTGATTCAGCACTTAATTATTCAGAAATTGTCAAACAGCTTATAGATCATTGCTTTCTTAATAGACATGAATCCCACCTGCATATCACTACAACAAATTAAACAAAGTAAATAAGGATATATAATGGAATTGAAGAGAAATTAGCAACAGAAAAATAAAGCTAATCCCACTTATATATCAACCTACAACAAGCTTTTTTCTTGTTTTTTTTCTTAGACTGTGAAATTGATAAAATCTTTATCGGGTATATATTCATTTAAAGATTTGTTTGTTAATATGCATGCAAAGTGAAAACCCTAGATCCATGTCAATCATAAGGTAATGATGATAACATTCAAAGTCAAATAGGATATCTTCACTGTCAAAAATATAAAAGGCAATCTCATATTCTCGAAGGCCATCATCATGATGGCAAAATCAGTGTTGAAACCCACAATTCTTTCCCAGTTAACTTCTAGATTTCGTAGATTAGCAATGATTACAAAACCTTTTTGGCAAAGTCAAACCAAATTTATGTCATTACACCTTCGATCTCCTTCATCTATCATCACCAAACATAACACTCGACAAACAAAAAACATAAACATAAACTTAATACAAAAAAATGTTAACTTCGAAGAAATCACAACAACCCACCTCAAAAAACTGAATCTTTTCACGATGGAAGCATGTAGATGCAAGAATATCGATTCTTGTAGAACATAAGAAGCCACAATTGAGGGGAATGAAGCCTGGTCCGATAACACCAGTCACCAGATCAAGATTTTCTCCGGGTAATCAAACACCAGTTTTAACGTATGTTGCTTTAACTGTGATACATATATGTGTACAGATATAGATATAGGTACACGGAGGGCTAAATATCTAGGGTTTCTAGTGGTATCGAGCCGGGCAACATTCCCCTCAAAAGAAAAGGCTTTCTCCTTGATCAATTCTTTGTTGTTGTTGATGTTTTGGGTGTAGTTTTAGTGAGAGAAAGAAGGGCGAAAATGGTGATGGTGCAGGTAAGAAAGAGATGATAAATAAAGGAATGGTGGTTGTGTATATATGGACAAGCAGAGTCATAAAGCCAAACAAACAAACACCCGTCTACTCTGCACGACAAATGCATCTCTTTAATCAATATGTTCACTCTATTTCCTTTGACAAAGTTTATTAATTTCGTATCACTATTAATGTGAAATAAATTATCTAAAAACATTTTTGTAACGGTTGTTTGTGAGGTTTCTTTGGTTTGATGTGAAAGAAAGAGAAACTAGCAGGCGAGATGCGCCCACAAGACAATCAAGTATTCTCACTCTGCTGCCTTGCGCGACTGAGGGAACACTACGCCGTACTTTGATGTTGCGAAAGTTGAAGTCATGCTCGTGTAGGGGAGTAGCACCTCACCAGTGAAGTGAATTTTCCATATCTTAGCTTCTTATTCAATAAATAAGTTAACCAACAAGTTTTATAATTTCTTAAAAGGTTAAGGGGTTGTTTGGCAATTCTAAATGATTAAGTGTTGAATCAATAAGATATCTGAACTATTAAGTGCTGAACCATTAAAATGTCTGAACCATTAAGAGCTGGTATATTGCTTAACTATTCAAAAACAAATGTCTGACAAATTCATATAAGAGGTCTTAACCATTCAGCGTTAGACCTCTTAACCATTCAGTATTAATATAATATTGAATGATCAAACTTTTTAGTTTTGTTGAGAGATTTGGGTCGTGTTGTGACGCTTACGTGACACGGAACAATAAGTGGTGAAGTATAAGCGCACGACAACGAGGAGAAAGGAAGTATCATTATAAGCGTACAACAACGAGGAGAAAGGAAGTATCATCCGTGGAAAGAGAGAGAGGGGCTGATGTATTAAATTTC